>PVKA01000611.1:0-189346 GCA_004027165.1 Ctenomys sociabilis | reverse complement strand
GAGGGGATCCCTCCACGATGTTACAGCTCATAGTGCTCGGGGCTAACCTGAGCTCACTAACAATAGTTGGGTTGTTCTGTTTACTTTTATACTCACTTATCTTGGAATTACTTGGCCATTTTTAGAGAAAGGACATGTGTTCCTTTCTTCTTCCTAATTAAGCAACACAGGCAAATCTAAAGAGGACAGAATCTGTCCCCTGATCCCACCACCCATCACGTACCTATGATCAGGTTAAGTGTCTGACATTGCAGTTACTTCTGCACACACACAGTGAGGCAGATGGAGAGATTTATTGGTGGAAATAACTTTAAAGGGAGTTACCACATTCTTTTTCTTTCTTTAATAAAGAGGAGTCTGTTATTTAACCTTAGATAAGAAAGGAACAGAACTGAAATGGAATCTGCTGAATTTCTGAAATGATACAGATCTTTAGCATTTTAGAACTGGCAGGATTCTAAAGGCAGAGTTACTGCCCAAGACTAGCCAAGGTACACAACATCAGAATGTCAGGCAGAGAGGCTGGGAATGTAGCTCAGTCACGGGGCAAGGCTGGCAAGTGCAAGGCCCTGAGTTCAATTCTCTGTAGCGAAAGAAAAACAGAAACAGACAGACAGACAGAGACACAGACAGATGGACGGACGAACAGATAGAGACAAAGAGATAGACAGGGACAGAGACAGAGAGACAGGCAGAGGAAAGTAAAGCTCCCAGCCCCAAGTAACTGAAACACACTTTCCCTGGCATTCTGGAAAAAGGCTCTGACTTTAGATAAGGATAACAAAGAAGCTGCCCCAGAGTCCCTCTTTGGGAGCCCCGGGCTCTGGCTCACTGCTGGGTTCATGCCCTGGGACATTTGCCTTTTTCTGGAAGGATCATCTCTCAGGCTTCATAAACCCTGACAACAAAGACAGTCAGAAAGGAAGGGCATTCATCACCTAACAAGAGAAGAACAGACAAATGGTCTCCCAGGGTACAGCAATGCAGGCCGCGCCAGTTCTGGAGGAAGAAGCACAGTACAGGAAGCAGACACGGAGGGGAGACCTGACTCAGACACTATGGCTGAGAACCGAAGCTTCCCTGACCTTGCTGTCACCCTCTGTCTCAGTAGTGACAGCAAAGCAGAGCTGAACTTCAAGGAAATGGTGAGACAGCTTTTGAAATTACAAGGAACTTCTACAGCAACAGAAACTCTCACCAGAAGAGCCCCGGGGCCTTGCAGACTGCTCAGCGCAGGTGTCCACCCAGGAGTACACAGGACAACTGCGAGTGACTGAAGGGAGGAGGAGGAGTAGAAGGAGGTGCCAGGCAGAGGACATCAGGAGCAGAGGCACCTGTGGCCGGCAGACCTCCTTCACAGGGCGAGGACCCCGAGCTGCGGCTACTGGTCCCATCCCCTCAGAACTCGTGCCCTGTTTCCTTTAGGTGCAGTCACACCACCACTGAAAGGCCTGTTATCCCGGATGCAGGAGCAAGGCCCCAGTGTGAACAGGCAGCTAGCTCCACAGTTCCTGTCAGCATGCTGGAATGACAGACAAACTTTCCTCCTCCTATGTGACAGTTTTCCTAGGGAGGAGCCGGGCCAAGAAGCCCTTGGCCTCAGGGCCAGTGAGGAAGGTCACAGACCTTGGAGTTAGTGGGCCAACTGCAAGGTCCTGCTCTGCCATTTGAACTGCTGTGAGCAGTCCCAGCGCTCAGTCTGAGCTCCAGTGCTCGCTACAGGGGGGACCAGTCCCCCTCTTCCCCTCTTGCTTGGTCCAGACATGAGGTAGAAGACTGCTCAACCACACACTGCCACATAACAGGCCCCAAACCAACAGCATCCGTCTGTCCTCAGCTGAAACCTCCCACACTGTGAGTCCAGATCAACCCTTTCTTCCCTGAGTTGGTTATCTCAGGTACTTGTGACAATAACGGAAAGCCAATTCATATGGCCACAGAACATGAAAGTGTTAGACACTGATTTGAGTTCAAAATTCCTATGTTTAGGTATTACTTAACCTCAAGTGTCACAGAATGCAAGTGAAAATGGGCTCATTGGGGGTAGCCCTAATCCAATATGACTAGTGTCCTTATAAGAGGACGACATTAGAACACAGGTACTAGAGGGAGGACCCTGGGAAGACACTGGAAGATGACGTCTACAAGCCACCATGAGAGGCCTCCTAAAAAAAAAACAACTCTGACCTTGAACTCCAGCTTCTAAAACAATGAAATATAAATAAATAAATAAACACCTGTCGTTTAAATCACCCAGAATGTGGCTCTTTGCCTTGGCAGCCCTTAGCAAGCTGGTACAAAGCATGCTGCTTGTAGGCTTCTTCTAGCGACATCAACTCTCAGGGAGGAGGACCCAGCCTTGGGCTGCAGAAACTGGTGCCTGCTTGGGCCCCCATTTCTCTTCCTTGGGGCCCTCACAACTCTGTGCTGTGCGTGCTGAGCAGTGGCCCCAACTGTGAGTTGCCCTGAGTTGCCCCCGAGCACTGGGCAGACCCAAGCAGATGGTGGATGCCTGTGGCTCTGCCACCACGGCGGCCTTAGCCAACATGTCCCCTAGCATGCATGTGCCGGGACACAGGCACCACCTGTGCCTACAGGGCTCCCTCATTTGTAAAATGACCAGCCACATTGGAGGAACATTTACCCATGCTTCCGTGAGTAGCAGGAGGGAAGAACGGAGCTGACCTGTCCCCAGGCCATAAGAGTCTGCCTGGGAGCAGACACCATGGGGACCAGGCCATCAATTTATGAGGGGTTCTTTAGTTGGTCACCGACCTGCAGTTCTTTCTCCTGCCACCAAAACACTTCACACAATCAGAGTCAGCACCCTCAACAAGTACTAAGCATGTGTTCCTTGTCCACAGCATAAACAAAAGATCTGATCCAAGAAAAAGTAATAAAATCCTTGCTAATGGTTTGTACCCACAGTGGCACTTGGCTCCAGCGGGGCAGGGAGCTCCCAGCTGGGAGCCATTCAGCCTTTTGCAGTGAGCCAGGGGCCATGGAAGCTGAAAAGAAGGTGCATTTCTTGACCAAAACTGGGGGAAAGCACCCTGTGAAGCATGCGGTCGACCTTGGCCTTCAAGGCTGAGCCAGCTACCATGCCTCCGGCCAGTGGGCAGCCTAGGCCACTGTCATGGTTTGTGTCTAGTCGTCTTCTCAAAGCCTCCTGCAATCATGGGGCAGACTTCTAGAGCTTGTGATTAACTACGACCCACGGGGATTATGGGTGTGAGCATGATACCCAGGCTGGGGCGGACAGCCTCAACGGACAGCCTCAACGCAACATAAGGGAGACAAACTTGCGCTCTGTAGCTGTTATTACTGCTATTCCTCCCATTTGCTCTTGCTGTTTTGCTGTTTTTCCACCACCATGAACTGTTGCCTTCTGCCATGTGCCAAACTGCCTCGGAGCCAGTTGAGTATGGACTGAAACCTCCATAAACTATGAGCTAAATAAACTTCTTCTTCCTTCATTTTGGGTGTCGGGTATTTTGTCCGAGCAATGAGAGAAGGGTATCTGAGACAGCCACCCTGCCAAACTTGCCTGTGAGCAAAGCAATGCACTGTGAGGCCAAAAGAACAATCTGGAAGGTATGCCCTGGAGAACCTCCCATGCAAACCAAGTTCAATCACACAGCCCAGTCTGGTTCTTTCCTTTGCATAGTGCAATAGGAGCAACACACGAATTTTATAGCACAAAAGGGCCCACACAAAACATACAAAGTGGCTGAGCCCTGAAACTGTCCCAGGAACCAGGTTCTAGATTCTGTGGATGTTTTCCTTCTGCTGTACAGTTGCCAAAGCAAACCACATTTGTTCTAAAAAAAAAAAGTTGGGCTTGCTCATATCAGTCAGGATAAGGCAGGTTTTATCTACCATTAGGAGGCTGCCACTTAAGCAGGGAGCATTCTGCTCCCTCCCAGTGCCTTCAGGCTAAGTGGCGCCAAACCACTTCTGAGTACCATGCTGGGTGCTCTGGGACAGTGAAGAAAGACAAAAGTGCGGTCCTGTCCCTTAGTGCCTTTCAATCTGGACGGGGAGAAGAGATGGGCCTGTTTGGAAAGGACTCGCCATGACAGACAGTCTTCCTATATGGGGGCCAAGTTCGTGACACAGGCCCGGGAGTGCTATAAGGATTTGGCAGAGCCAGCCAGGCCCATAGCAAACCCAACCAACTGTGCATAGCTAGCCAGCAAAAGAGGACTCAGCTGCTGGTCTTAACAGGAGCACGATGCTTCTAGTCTCCCAGGGTTAGTGCAGCTGTTCCCAGAAGGTCTATAGTAGACCAGGAGTTGATCATGGCCACTCTGCTACGGCTCCATTCCTGGTATAGCCACTTAGGCCACACAGGTGGCTTCTCTATGCCTCATTTGTAAAAGGAAGACGACTAATTGTAGTCATGTGACAGGACTGCTGTGGAAAGCACAGAGGCACAGTGCCTGGCACACAGAGGTCTTAATAAATGCTGGCTGGGCTGGGGAGATGACTCAGAGGAATAAGTGCTTCCCTGGCAAGTGCAAGGGCCTGAGTTCAATCCCTGGCTCCGTCAAAAAAAAAAAAAAAACCTATTCCCCAATAAATGCTGGCTGCCAGTCTGGGCCTGAACTTGTAAGGGGTTCTCCTCAGATGATACAAGGATGGAGATACGCAGTCAAAGTCTAGAGTCTGCTATGTAGCCAAAGTAATTGACTTTCCATATACATTTAAAATACCATTCTAGAACACAAGTTCCACCATGAAAATAGCTTTCATCTCTTTGTCCACTTTAGTGTCCCTTCTCTTGTCATGCACACAGCAAATATTTGTTGAGCAAAGACACCAATTTTTCCATGAAATAATACACCCTTATTATTATTAAATAAATAAATAAATAAATAAATAAAGTAGATTGCCTAGGAGGCTGCTGCCACCCAGTTAGGATCTGAACTATCCTCCAAAGACTAGTGTGTTAAAAGCTTGGTCCCCAGCCTGTAACGGTACTAGGAGGTGTTGGAAGCTTTAGGAGGCAGGGTCTAGTGAGAGGAAGTGAGGTCATGGGGTGTGGCCTTGAAGGGGTTTCAAGACCCCAGGCCTTTCCTCTCTCATTGCTTCTGGGCTGCCATGAGGAGAACAAAGCTTCTCTGTCAAATGTTTCCCCCAATCAACCACAAACAAGAAATTTCTGTAACCATGAGCCAAAAATAAACCATTCTCAGGGAAGACTGTAACTCAAGGTAGAGGCCATTGTAATACCAGTGAATGCAGGAGGGAGGAACAGCACAAGGCCTGCTTTTCCTTTTTTTCTGCCTAGGTTCAGCAGCTACAGTGTCCAAGCAGAGAACAGAACAGGCACTGAAAACCAAACACAGCGACCAAGCCATCTTGGAATACCAAGTGGCAGAGAAGAAGCCCATCTATTCGCCGCCACAGGAATTGCCCTTCGTCCTGCACTCCCACGTTCAGATCACTCCCCAGGGCCACTTCCTTTCTGGAGAGAATACCTGAAATATCCCACAGAGGGGAGTTCCAAGCACCCAACTTTCACATTCTCTAAAGCCGCCCCGTCACTTCTCAGCCCTTCCCAGGACTTGAACTCACACGGCTTCCCATCACACTGTTCTAGGACATGCGTCATGACGGCAAGCACAGCCTTTCTTTGCCATCTTGTTTTTCCTGCCCTTCTGCCCACGGAACCCCTTTGGTACTGACATGCGGCTGAGGGAGGGCGCCATCTGTACCAAAATACAGGAGGAGTCTCTGAGTCATCCTACCTCCTTCCTCCACCCACCTCAGCCATCCAAACTCAGAGCACAGAACAAAGGTCTCAGAAAGTGGATGCTGCAGGGTATGATCCAGCCTCGGGGGAGCTGCAGATCCTGGAAGCCTTCCCACCCCTCACTTTCCTCAAGTGAGGAGGCATCTGCTGGTGTCTTGCATCAGAGGAACACTTAGGTTTGTTTCCACGACTCATCAGTGGCAGGCTACGCTCTCTGTGGGTCTGGACTCCTAGCTGAGCCAGGTGGCCCCTCTCATGATCCATGCCCTCACCCAATGAGTATCTGTCTGCCGAAGACTGTGGAAATACTCACAGGAGATCAAGAACACAAAGCAGAGCTTGGCACACGAGGGCCACAGCGCTGTCACCCCTTTGGTTATTCTGACCAGCCTCTCACTTTGTATTCACGCACTCCACATCCACTGACCATGTTTTTCTAGCATCAAACATTTGCCCAGCACACAGTGGTTAAAAAAAAGGCAGATAGATACTCATAGAATTTAAGGCCTTGTGAGAGAAATAGTAAATGTACAATAAAGCGAGAAGTATCATTTCAGGTCATAAAAATGCTGTGAGAGAAACAAGTGGAGACTGTGATAGAAAGCACTAGAAGGAAAGAAAGAGCTGTAGACTGGGACAGACTCTCCAAATGACACGTAGAGCAAGAGGAAAAGGCTGAGAAGCAGCTAAATCTCCACAGAGCAGAGGCCCAGTGGGCCCAGAAAGCGAGCACAATCAGGAGAGCAGGGTGCCAGCCTCAAAGGGACCGAGTCACCAGGGAGGCAGACACCAGCAGGACTAGATCTGTTGGCCTGGCAGGAAGTCTGAACTTGATCCTATGGGTGGTGAGGAGTCTCTGAAAAGCTGGAATCCCGAGAGATTACCTCTTACAGATGCCACCTCACTTTCTTTAGTGGTTTGCAACACAGAGTTTATGTCTGCCTCTTATTAAGGCACTCACACCATACCAGGCACTGGATTAAAAGCTGTACAAGAACTATGTGAGCACAGAGTGGCAGCAGTGGGCACCAGGGCAATGGCTATGGGGACAGAGGAGAAGAAAGATTTGTGGACATCTAAGAGATAAGAGGGCAGACCAGCTTTGCTGAGAGTATGAGCAGGCCCTAGGGAAGAGCAAGCCCAGGTCAGACACTGCAACCAGCTTCTCCGCATATCCCAACGCCATCATCATGAGCCCCTCCCAGGCACAGTTACCACTCAATCGAAGAACAAGACGGTAGTGACAACTTCTGCATAAAGCACCACCATCAGCACTGTGCAATATGTTCAATGTGCAGCACAGGCCAGGCTGGTCATGCAGCAGTGCCCCTTATGGGGGGGGGGGTAACACCAGGTCCCTCCAGGCACGCCTGAAGCCGAGCACAGCGCTGAACCCAATATGTTCTCTGCCTTCCTGTACGTGTATGCCTGGCTGGGATAAGGTTTCGTTCACGCATCAGGCATCATGTCTGATGGACACTTTGAACAAAGACAGCATGCATGTCCTGGGTAGGACTGAGCAGGCTGCTGTGAGATACCGTCACGCCATCCACCATGGCATCCAATTGAAAATGGATGCACTGTTTATTGCTGAAATTTCCCACTTACTGGCTTGGGCCTTGGTTATCTGCAAGTAACTGAGAGTACAGGAAGTGGAACCGTGAGTCAGGGCCAATACTGCACCCCGGGGAACTGTAGCACTCTGTGCCTACCTACTTCTTTTCTATCCCCTTCTAGTAGCTGAGTCTGGCAGTAGTTTCCAAAAGAACCTGCCAATTGCTCAATGGTCCACTTAAGTTAGCTGCAAGGACAAAACAGGAGGAATTAACCTAAAGACACAAAGAACCAGTGCTGTTTACCAACAACAGCAGTGCTGCCTGTGTACATGGTGTAGCTGAGCTGGGGAGGGTGGGTGGGGCTTCTGACTGCAGCATAAAGCCTGTCAGACAAAGACCTAGGACAATGTCAGGCTCAAAACAGCAACAAAGCCTTGAGCCCAGGGACACTTCCCATAAATGCAGCCGGAAAAGAACTGCCGGGAACAAAGGTCTTTCAAATGCAGCAGGAATAACAATATCAGCCAGCACATCATAATCACACAAGCATGCATGCCTGGATTCAGAGTGCGCTGGCTGAACGAGTTGGAGTCACCGTGCAGTGCAGAGAGCACATGGTTTAATAAAAACGCAATCTGGAAATCATCCGCCACTTCTATCAAGTCATAGATGAAGTTCACAGCAGCAGTCAGTGAGGAAACAGAGAGAGAGGGAGAAGGAGGCTCACTAGATAGATATGAGTGTGCTGGGTCTCTTAGCCTGCTACCTCTGGGAGGAAGGGGCTAAGTGGCAGTTAAGAAGAGGTAGGAATCAGGCTTTCCTGACCTGGCTTCAGCCCCAGAACAGGACCAAGGCTGTCATTTCTAGAAGCCAGCTATTCACCTGCTCGTAACTGAGAGGTAAAACCTTCCACCAGAGGCCTTGAAGGGGACGCAAAAGGCTGGAAACTAGAGCAAGATGAGGAATGGACCACAGTAAAACCAAATGAAATGAAGGCTCAGGCCAGAGGGAGCAGAGCTGCCTTTTCCGTGGGAAATTATCCAGCTCTCATTAATTGCTCTCATGAGATGTAGAACTCCAACGCAGACACAGGGCTGGATTAGCATAGGACTGAAGAAATCTGTAGAACATGCAGCCCTTGGGGTGATTCTCTCCTTGCAGGGAAGAAGCTGTATTTTCTTTGCCTGGCCTGCAGCCTGTTCATTTGTCCTGCAACATCTTTCTTTACATGGTAAAAATAATGTATGTGCACAGGAGTCACCCTGAGTCCATACCTGTGAGGCCACTGCAAGGAGCCTCCCGAAGCCCACGGTGCTGATGTCAGCTGCCGCCTCTGCTCTTCATTTCTGCATCTGAGCTTACAGTGGTCAGATGTTCGTGCAGCTCAGCAGTCCCATCAGCTGGGATCCATTAAAGCTGGAGACAACACCAATGGCCGCAGCCGCACACCCAGCCAGTGGCATGGTGGGAATGAAAACCTGGGTCTCCTGAGCAGCGATGGCCTTCCCATGCCCTGGGAAACATTCCTCAGCCCCTCTTGTTGATGCCATTGATAATGCACAGCCTGGAAGGCAGGCAAGCAGGGGCTGAGGCTGACCAGGGCTGTAGAGGCATCCTGCCAACCTCTCTCCATGTTTCCTGGCAGGACCAAGCAGTTTGAGGCCTCAGCAGGTAGTTCCTGGCTTTGTGTTTCTTCTATGTTCCCATCTAGCAGAAGGCCTGGCATGGAGGAAAAGCGGCAGATGGTTCTTGCACAAATTCAGGTTGGTATATTGGACTTGTCCGGCACTTCCTGTTCAAGAACTCAGACAGGAAGATGCATGCCAGGGTGAGAGGTGAGCATCGTGCCAAAGGGGGATGGATGCAGGGATTACGCAAAACTGCGATTGCGACCCAGAGGTCATGAGTACAAAAAGAGACCGGTCTGTTGTAGAAGGCCACCCTTCCCTACGGAGGAAGGGATGCCACAGAACAGGGCCATTTCTCACACTTCATTGCACGCATACTGTAGCACTAGCTGCTGCTCTCCTGGTTTCTCTTCTTGCCTGCCAACTGCTAAGCCAGAGCAGAGACAACTTCCTATAGGACCTCAGGTCTTGCCACACTCCTAAGTGAACTCTCCAAGGGTCTGCAGGCCAGAGACGCAGAGCCCCAGGTCCTAGCCATGACTGTGCAGGACTCTGCCTCCGGCTTCTACCACACTTCTGCCCTTCCCTCTGAGCTCCTCCCCTCCCAGCCCTCTGGGCTCCATGCTGCAGCAAAAGATGCAAACATGCCCTCCCCGGCTGAACCCGAAATTGCTCCCACCAGCTGTCCTGAAATGGCTCCATCCTTCCCTCTCTAGCTTCCTTTAAATCTCTACTTAAATAGAGAACTCATTCAAGAGTTCTCACCTTCAGAGAACTCACCTCTGACATCCCTAGAGAAGCCAGTGCCACCCTTATCCCCCATCACTCTCTCCGCCATCCTTGCTGGGCTTTGACAAAGAGATGAAATTTTTGGGCTTGTTATTGTTTGGTGGTTGTTGTTATTGGTTTATTTTTTATTTTTGCTTTTTAAAGTCTTGAGGAATGAATCCGTGGGCTTCACATTAAGCTATATACTCAGGCCTTCATATTTTATCTTCAGTCAATTTGGGTAAGACTTGAACTTGTGACCCTCCTGTCTGTTTCCCAGAGTGCTTGGATTACAGGTGCATGCCCTCATGCCTGGCTGCAGATGCCCCTTTAGGGTTTCCTTTCCCCATAAGCAGGGGCTTCAGCCCCACACAGACAGGTCCTGCTGTTGGCTTTGGGGCAGTGGCTGACAATGGAGAAGGTGCTCAGTGTATGCATGGGGCTTGTCCAGAACAGGTCCACACCTTCTGACTGGCTCTCCACGGAGAAAGCCCTGTGTCTGCTGCAAAGCCAGGGGCCAGCGGCTGCTGGTTTCTTCGTAAATGCCAGTTCAGATTGAATCTTCCATCTTCCACACAGCCCCAGGCCAAAGGGTGAGAACTGAGCTTACGCAGGGGTCTGGCAAAGGAGCAGAGCTGGGGAAGCAGCAGACACAGAAGACCTGATTGCATGTGGGGTGCTATTGCAGGGAGAGCTCACCCCTGCCTCTGAGGCCCAGCCAGTGTGAGCACCATGCTGTGGAGGTGGGAGTAGAGAACCACAGAGGGGGACAGAGGCCATCTCCAACTAAGAGGAAATGCTTTCCCTTCCTCATTCTTTTTCCAGCTTCAGGGCACTCACGGCCTCGGGGTGCTTCAGAGGGAAAGCCAATCAGAAAGCGCTCCTTCCTCTTAAACCTTAAATTATCAGGACTCAGTTCTGAAGCAGATGCTGCTCTCTAAACAGGACTGATTTTCCCGTCCTTGGGAGGAAGTGGGTGCAGGCAGGCCCTCCTCCATGTGGGAGGATGACAGGGCACTAATGAAGGCTGTGGTGCGTTTCAAGAGTGCTTTTTTAGAATTTCATGCCCAGTAATTGTGCTCAGAAGAATTCGCTTTAAACAGGATGTCATAAATCAGACCAAAGATAATCATCTATGCACTATTTATAATGGGAAATAAATGGCTAAAAATGAGAATTATAAAGCGTATAAAATTCTTAGCTCAGTGCCTGGTACAGGAAGTATTCCATAAGGAGCAGATACAACATTTTAATTTTGAATAATCGAAGTGAGTCTGGTATACCTATGGTTCTATCCACCTGTTCTCAGAAACCTCTCCCATGGTCTCAATCCCTGCATTTGACCATCGATCTATTAAACCCAAACCACTGCAGTCTTCATTAGTCTTCCTTCTGAGAGGTGACTTAAAAACAAAACAAACACCATCTATAATTTAATCAGCACTTTTTAGCACCTATCATGTTCTAAGCCCTGGCTACGTCAGCATTCCAGGAGTGGCTGCTTGAACCATCGGGCTAAGCCCAGCCTGTCTACAGATGGCCCCAAGTGAGGCTCCAGAGGGTTTCCTCAGAGCTGTCAATCAAGCTAACAAGCAAGCTGTGATGGGTGGAGCAGGGGGTAAACATCAATGGCGCCAACTCTGAAATCCTAAGCTATGTCTTTCCTTAGAGGAGCTCCATATTCAGGAAAGGAAGAAACGCTATCACAGGCATTCAGAAAAGTGGGCATTGGTTGGGGCCCCTACTGCCCCTTTCTACCTCTATACACACTGGCACAAGCATACAATATTCTCCATTTCCTCTAATCAGACCCTCCTCCAAATGGGACTGCTAGTTGGGCGTGGTGGTACATCCCTGTAATTCCAGCACTTGGGAGGCCGAGGTAGGAGGATCATTGAGAATGTGAGACTAGTTTGAGCTACAAAGTGAGCTCAAGACAGCCTGAGCTGCACAGGGAGACCCTGTCTGAAAAAGATAAATGTGACTGCCATTCAATCCTTAGGCTCTGGTGACAATGAAATGAACAACAAGCTCATTTGTTGCCTATGGTTTGCAATGCTGTGAAACTCTTAAGAGGAACCAGGGACCTGGGGAACTCAAGTCCCCCAGAGGGGTTCTCAAGAAAGAACAACTGGCTGAGCAGACCCAGGGAAGGATATGCCTGGAAGGGACATGATAAACCAACACCCTGGAAGGAAACAGGTTTGCCAAGTGACACTAGGGCCCCTAATTGCTGCTCCACAGCTCTGGTCCCTGCCACCCCAGCTCTATCTGCCTTGCTTTGCCATACTTACTGCTGATTTGCTTCAATAGGACAGAAGCAGACAATGCTCAAAAAGTAGAGATGTCTACGTGGCTATACGGTGACCCTTTGCAAGTGAGTCACGGGTACTTTCAGTGGGTGAGAAGAAGAGAAGAAAGAAAGGAAAAGGAAATCCACATTCCTTTCCATTTAGAACATTTCCAACTTCATCTGAAGCCTGCGTATGCCCAGATCCAGGGGCTATTTCCCTTACGTAAACAAAAGGCTTTCCTAGAAACTGCAGGGAACCAGAAGGGGTGTTCTTCCCAAGACAATGCTTCTAGTGAACCAGCAGGTACCTGGTGGGCACACCTTAGGCTGGCTTGACAGTTCTGGAGATTGAGGGTAGCGGGCAGGCTTTGCGTGAGACTAACCAGCTTCAACCCAACATGCTTAAATTGACTGTTATTTCTAGGACCAGTGCCCTTCTGAATACACACCCTCTAGGCAAAGAGCATGCCTGGGAACCAGCACATTATTAACAAACCAGTGCATGACCCAAGCTGATAGAGTTACACCCTGCAGCTGGTTCATTGAACATTTCCTTAACAAACCAACCAAGGGCTATCTCTGAAAATCTGTTTCATCTCTGAGATTAAAAAAAAAAAGATACTGTTAACATTATATTCAAGATTAAATATACAATGCCTGGTATAGTAGCTGGCACAAGGAGAACAATATACAAACAACAAGCCCAGGGCTGGGGTGTTGCTCAGCATTGCATGCTTGCCTATCATGCATGGGGGTCTGGATGATTTCCCATTCTGCAAAATGAACAAACCAATCAGAAGGCCCACTCTTGTGTCAAGACCAGACTCCCAATCGCAGCCAGAACTCATACACAAGGAGACGTGGACACGGCTGATACAGAAAGCAACCGGTCAGTTTGTGAAGCACTTACTAAGTGCAAATCTTGAGGCTGACAGCGCCACATATCCCTGAGGGTGTGCCCAGCCCCGCTTCACCAGGTGCAGGAGGATGCAGAGGACGCCAGGTACCAGCCAAGGGCATTCAGTGTAGAGAGTAGCGCAACTGGGGCTGGATCCACTTTAATCCAAAATGCCTGCTTTTCCTACCAGACTGGACTGCCATGCATGAAGGAGCTTCCTGAAGTAACACAGCAGAGGGGTCTTCCTCTGAGACCCTCTGGGACCTGCCTCCCATCCATACAGAAGCATCTCCGGAAGACAGTAGCTCACTCCTTCCTAAAATAATGATAGCGAGTGTCCACCCCATTGCTGAGCCAGCAGTGGGCCTTGGTGTCCCACATGTGCCTCCAGGTTGATACTTCTCCAGCCCTCTTTGCATCATTTGGGTCACAAGACGACTGCCAGTTTGCCCGAGCCACAGAGCCATCCTGTTGCCAGTGATGGCCGGAGTCTCTCCTCTTCCCTGCAGCCTCAGCCCAGTTCCAACCGGACCCTTCAAAAGCCTAGGGTGTTGCCCCTGCCCCTGGGGACGGTAAGTATTGTGCTGCAGGCACGCAGGGGGGCTAATGTCACAGGAGCAGCCTGGGACAATCAGAAGGAACAGTCCCCCACGCCCCAGTCTCAGAGGCTGAAGTCTGGGTTGATGGATAAGGCAAATCAGAGCAAGCAACAACCATGTACCCTACAAGCAAAGCAAGGACTGGGAACCAAGCCGGGACAGAGAATAAGTGCTTCAATCCTCCCTGGCTTTCTTTTGCTCTGGAACTGGCTGCTGAGTTTCCTGAACAAAGAAGGTGGCCCTGGTGCAGGGGCCTGGATTGAGCCCCAGCCCCTCCTCCCATAACCTGTGTTTTGGGGCATGCGACTTTATGGGTAGCAATGGTCCCAATGCAGTGTGTTGTGGGGACTCACAGAGCACACTCCTGGTAGCAAGCGCCCCCATGCCCCCCCCACACCAAGTCTCTTTAGTTACTCTAAGTCTTTGAAGCTAGAGAGTGTGTGCATCAAGTCTTGGCTTTTAGCCAACCTGGCAAGCACAAGGTCCCAAGTGGGATCCCTGGTAACAAAAACAAAAAATAAATAAAAGACTTGGCTTTCAGAAAAGCAACTAACTACACAAAATTTTAAATTCCCAGATGGGAAGCTCAAGTGAGGTAACAGAGGTGTATGAACCATGAAGAGCCACAGCTATGATGATAAAAAGGCATGCCAGATGGACTATGCCACCGTCTTTTGGTCAACTTGCCCTGAGTCTCAAAACACTCTATGTACACTAAAGGAAGGCTCACTCCACTCTCTGCTGAGCCTAGAGCTTCCTTGAGCTTCACATCAGAGCACCCAGGCCCCCGCAGCCCCTTTCCAGACTCTTAGGAACCCTTAAGTAGGCCCCAGACACCAGGCTGAGGGCCTCAGGACCCTGGGCTATGAGTGTGGGAAGGGACAACACTGAGGTCAACTCTACCAAAGAGACAAAGGACCAGGCAGGTGGGCAGCTATCAAGGGCTCCCACATGCTTTGCTTCCTTTCCTTTCCTTTCTTTTCTTTCCCTTCCCTTTCCCCTTCCCCTTCCCCTCACCCCTCCCTCCCCTGTCTTCCCCTCTCCTCCCCTCTCCTTTCCTTTCCTTCTGTAACCTTTTCGCCTCAATCCAGGAACTCTTCACTGACTCAGCTGTATCCCTAGGCCTATTTTTATTTTGTATTCTTCCTGCCTCAGCCTGTCAGAGAGCTGGAATTACAGGTGTGCTCCAAGCACCCTTTTCAGAGGCCTCCAGCCTGATGGCACCCAGGCTCCACCCCACAGATGCTGCATGCCAAGCCGGGGCTGAGGGCAGGCCTGGTCCCCTCCCTATGGAAAGGAGGAGGGGAACCCAAGCCATTTCCACTACCAGACCTGAGCGTTGCCCTCCACCCCTGCTTGTGTTAGGAGGACAAGCACCACCAGCCGCTTCCCATCTCTGTGGCATCTTCAGAAGATGGACCCTTGGGCCAGCCAGATAGCTCAGCAGACTAAAGTGCCTGCTTGGGCAGACACAGGGACCACAGTTTGATCCCTCCCGTGCCATGCTGGGCCATGCCCCTGGGGCACACAGAGACAGAGACTGAGATAGGACATGGCACATGCCTATATCCCAGCACTTGGGAGGCTGAAAACAAGAGGATCACTATGAGTCTGATCTGTGTAGTAAGATCCTATAGACCCTGAACTAAATACACAAAGAATACAAAAATTCAAAAAAAGAACATAGACCCTGGCTATGACCAGTCTGGACCCAGCATCTCCTTCAACCAAGCCCAACCAAAGGATACTCCTCACAGTGTGTGGCGGAACCAGGGCCAAGAAGAAATGGAAAGGCCATGCAGGCAGAGGGGGAGGCAGGGCCACTCGCCGGCCCTGCAACCAGCAGTGGAAACACAGCCTCAACATTTTCCTTTTCACCATGGCTTTCTGATCTCAGGCAGCTGGTGTGACCCGGCCCTGGTTTTCTGTTTCCACTATCATTTACGCTCAGAATGTGAACCAGTGCTTCCAGAACAAGAGAAAGAGGAAAGAGCTGCCTTGGGTTTTAGGTCATGACAGCCGGGGAAACCAGCACACAGCCCTGTTCACCAAAGCACTGAGAGCCCTCTGGAGGTGGGGGCACCCTGCGGCCCCTCCCAGCAGGAGGAGGAGGACTGCTTTCCTATTATTTTCTGTGTATTTTTATTATTTCATATGTATTTACACTATCCCACTTATTCTTTACTCGCTGTAATTTTGTTTATGATTTTAATGTCAGTATCCCATTTGTTCTCATCGCCTTATTTGATTCACCTACTTACCACCCTCTTATTTGTTCGCTTACATTATTTGTGACCTGTATTCCTGCAGCACACTTTTGGACTCCCCTTCTACACACTGCAGCCCTGCTGCTGCTGAAGTTCTCTCTTTGGTCCTCTATCAAGAGCAGAGGGATTTCTGATGATGAGTAATTCTAATAGTAAGGCCCCACTCAATATGGGAAGATGCCCCATTCTCAGCCTGCTTCTCTGGCCATGCGGGACCTGCATCACCTTGACCAGGGTAGAAGTGGCATTAAATATCTTAACCAGTACCAAAACCTTGGAACATGCAGTTAGCTTGCTGAAAACCACACAAACCCTAAAAACCTAGTTCTGGTCTGATACTCTGGGGACGCCTCAATGTGCCAAACGGTCCTGGCTAGCCACTGCCCAACCTTCCAGTCTCCTGCCTGTCTGCCTAGGTAAGAAGGGACGCAGTGGGACACAAGCAGCCGGCCGCAGGGAGGGAAGCACTATGTGGCAGGCACCAGTCTGCAAAGCACACCAGGCGGTGGCTCTGCTCAGGAGTGGGCTCATTTGTCCCCGGGCAGCCGGGACACTCCGCCCACCCGTCTCCATCCCCAGATCCGCGAGCACACTGTATAATGTAAAGACCCGTGGGGGATTCGGAGACTGCGAGGAGCTGAGCACCGTGGTCTTCTCAGGCTTCAGGGCCTGGGTGTCCTGCTGGCCCAGAGCTAGGGGCCGGCCAGGAACTGCTGACGTGAGAAGCTTGGCCAGCAATGCAGTCAGGTGCCTGTGGCACCACCAGACACACGGTGCTTAGAAACCTCACTCTGCCCAGGACTGTCTGGAGAAGCCGGCCAGGTCCAGCACGGTGGCGTGTCAGATCGACAGAGTGTGTCAGCAAAGAACAGCTTTCTTAAAAGAGCAGAAGAGGAAACAGAATGCAGTCCATGTAATAAAGGAAGTGTTACTTTGCAAAACTTTTATTTTTTATAGATTCACACCTGTGAATCTCACATATAACACATACACTACTCTACAAACACTTAGCTGCACTCCATACACATGGATATCTCAATGTGGCCGACTGCTTGCTTAAAAGTGATCATGGTATTCCTCCTCTCACATGACATGAAAACCTTGCCACTTCCTGAGAAAATGTCATCTATGCTCTTCCCTTTGGACTTAAGAGGGAAGGTCTCTGTGGTCCCCTTGAATTTAAGCGGCTTGATGAGAGAGAAAAATGTGGTGGAATGGCACATGTGACAGCGAGGGAAGTTTTATAAAAGGCGACGATGGCTTCCAAGTGGCCCCAGCTCTCTCCCTGGTGACACCCCTTCTTAAATCCAGGCAGCCCACACCAAAGGGGGGTTCACAGCTCATCCTGAGAGAGGAACCAGTCCTCTGTGAGATGAGCGGGCCTTCGTGTGATCCCAAGTTGTCACCATCTTTGGGGCCACTCAGTGACCCAGCACACAGCAGACACGAGCTGTCCCCACCCACCCTGCCCAAGTTACAGATAAGAGAGCTGAATACATGAGCATTACTATTTTAAGGCTCAAAGTTTTGGATTGACTCACTGCCTCGTAGTGCACAAGCAGAATCACTGGTTTGCTGAGTAAAATGTCTCTTTCAATCTGAATCTTACGAAGAACACACTTGGGGAGACACTAAACTGAACCATTCACGTAAGCAAGAAGCCTGTTCATTCATTTTTCTAGTAATTCATCGACTAACGTACTCAACGCGCTTTGGGCACAGGACACAGTGCTCATTCTGGAGCCCCCGCAGCCCTGAGAGGGCCAACTTCATTGGCTTCCCCATTTCACAGAGGACAGACCAGTACAATTGAGCCTAGAGAACAGGTCAATTCTCGGCTCCGCTTGAGGCAACAGGAAATTATTCCTTAAGATCTGCTTTCGAGCACTTGTGCAACTTAAGATTGAGAACAGGGCTTGGAAATCTCCTCACCCAAACCTTCCACAGTGGAGAAATCAAATGGCAGGAAACAGAAGTGACTTGTGCGTGTTATAAAGCTAGTGCGCAGCAGAGCTGGGATCGGGGTAAAAATGCCCCAGCACCTGGGCTTGCTCTCTTTCTGCTGCGCACTACCTGTGATTTGGATCACAGAGCCGAATACTCCTCTTCTGGAAAGTACAGCAAGCATGGTAAAGGGTGCTTCCTACCCAGAATCAGCCTAGGGAAAGGATGTGTCATGCTGTTATCAAGGATTCTAACCTCCACCTCCCTGGCTTCTCCAGCCGCTCTGAGCAGGATCTGTCTCTTCCGTCCAAACACTCACCACAGGATTCATGGTATCCAACTCCCAGGGACACAGCCCTTCCTTTTCCCTCTTATATTCCAGTCCTTGTGCCGAAACCCTGTGAGTATTTATCTCCTGGACTCATCACAGCCCTGTCTGTACCTAGGGAAACAAGGGGCACAGAGAAAGAGATTAAGATAGCTGCCCCAGGCCCTAAGTCGGAGCTTGGGACTGAACGAGGGGCAGCCTGCTGCACTTCGCATTGCTCCTTTTGAATCTCCCTGCCACTGTCCGCAAAGAAAAGTGAGTTGGAAAACAGGGAAGCAATGGTGCCTGGTGGTGACAGTGATGAAGTATCCATTCCACCGTGGTTTCTAATGTCACCAGCCTAGACAAGCGACAACTGCTATTATTGCCTGTTTTGCGGATGAGGAAACTGAAGCTCAGAAATGATAAGCAGGGCCGGGAGATAGCCCAGTGGACTCAGTGCCTGCCTAGGCAAGAGCAGGGACTGGGATTCCATCCCCCAGCACCACATGCCAAGCCAACCCCACACCAGTAATCCCAGCACTGGAGAGGCTGAAAACATGAGAATCACTATGAGTCTGAGCTGTGTAGTGAAACCCTATCTTTTTGAGAAAGAGGAAGAGGAAGAAGGAGGAAGATGAGGAGGAGGAGGAGTAACTGTTCTAAGGTCACTCAGTTAAGGTCGTTTTTTTTTGTTTTGTTTTGTTTTGTTTTGTTGTCTTTTTGAGACAGGATCTCACTATGCCGTTCAGGCTGGCCTCGAGCTCACTTTGTAGCTCAGGCTGGTCTCTAACTCACAACAATCCTGCCTCAGCCTCCCGAGTGCTGGGATTACAGGCCTGCGCCACCACACCTGGCCCAAGGTTAAGTTTAAATCCCTGAGTTCCTGCTCTTTCCACCCACCCACTCATCGAAAGAGCACACTAGTCCTCCCTGACTTGATGACACTCCCATTACCATTTTTCTTTTCATTTTATTTTTATGTATGTAGTACAGGGTCTACAAGGCTTCACCACATAGATCGGACTTGCAGTGATAGATCCTCCAGTTTTCAGCCTCCACAGGCGCGAGCCACCACACCCAGTCTTATCCCATGACTACCTTACTTTCATTTTTTGTCACGCTCTTTCTTTAAAGCTCCTCACCCCAGCCCTGCTCCTGCCTTCCTCCAGGCTACTGTTCCTCTAAATCACACGGCTGAGGCCCCCTGCGCCAGTCAAACTTCAGATTTCCTGAAAGGGAAATTCCCACACTTCATTAACCAATGTCCTTTTCTCTCCAGAGCTTGTGGCATTTTTCCAACAAAACCCCGGAACCCACTCTAGATACCATTATGAAAATGACATTTAAAGAATAAAGCTTTTCACTGATGCTGTGGAAATCCTAAAGACCCAACACCTTACTGCAAACTTGACCGACCATGTCAGGTTAGCTCGCAGACTGTCACCAAGTGTGAGCTGTCACCTACTAAAGACTTCTAATGAAATGTCCTCCCCAACCACCTCCCTCCTTTCCCCTTCCCTTCAGCACATGAAACTTGGTAGAAACACTTGACTGGTGCTCAAAGCTTTGGCTCGCAACAACTTATTACAATAAACAAAGCATCTCTCTCCATCCTCAAAAGGAAAACCCACGGTCCATTTCTTCAGCAGTGCCCTTGGCCTACCCTCTTACACTATCTGCAGCACAAGGGTCCTGGGTCCTCAGTGTCTCAGCCCAGCCCTGTCCATTCCACACACCAGAAGGCTTCTAAGGTCTCTGAACAACCCAGCAGCAAAGCAACAAGCCACAGGTGCAACCACAAGCCTCATTCAAGAGAAACGACAGCCATTACCACACAACCAGGTTTCATCCCAGTGAGATAAGAATCTTTAGTAGAGAGCAGTAGAGACAAGGCAGGACTGCTATGTCCACATCAACTAGTGGTGACACTTGGGCTCATGAGCAATTAATGGAGTATCCCATCAAGGCCCCGCCCCGACCCCAGGAACCCCTTCAGGCCTAGCTTCCTGTGGCTCCAGGCTGCCTGTAGCCTGCGCATATCCCCCCCCATCTGGGAGTGGGTGGCACAAGGAGACCAAAGGCTCCCACCCCAGCCACATATCTCTCCCCACCCTGGCCACACAGTGAGAGAAGGCACAAAGTGTCAACAAACAAAGCAGCAGTTCTGTCCCCCAAACCCACTTCCTTTCCTGTATCTTGGTGTCAAAATGTTCCCTCTAAGTGTCAGTGGGCACACACACACGTAGAAGTCAATTAGAAACAACACACAGCTCATACGACCCAAGCAACATGTGACCACGCCAGGGGCTGCAGCTTGGATCTAGAACCTCGTACTCTGGGAGGTGGCAGAAATTTCAAGAGGCGGGACTTAGGCATCTCCTAGCCATTGGGGCATGCCTGCGAATGGAGCTGTCCAGACCTAAGCCTCCTCCTTTCTCTCTCTGGCACATCTGGGCCACCCCACGCACTCCCACCATGGTGTCCTGCACTCTCCCTCCACCAGCAGCCTAAAAGTAATGGGTCCCTATGACTGTAGGCTAAAACTTCCAAAAACTGTGACCTATGATTAATCTTTCCTCTTTATAAGCTGATTTGTCTCAGGTATTTGTTATAGCAATGGAAAGCTGCCTTTCCCTGAGCCCCTGAACTTAGGAGTTTTTGATGGTAGCATGAAGTGACATTTTGTGCTGGGTCACTTTCTGAGTCCTGTAAGATCTTTAGCAGCATCCTTGGCCTCCATTCACCAGATGATTTTAGCTCCACCACTGGGACAGCCAAAATTCTCTCCAGACCCTGCCAGATGCTCCCAGGGAGGGGGGGCAAAGTTTCCCCCATTTGAAATCCACTAGGTTAACATGAGAAAGGGAAAGCCTCACAAAGGAGTTTTCATATGGGTCCACCCTTCTGCTTCCCATGGCCAAACAGGGTTTTCTTTCTGCAATGTACTTCCATCTTCTTTGCCCAGAATATGATTTCCTGTCTACTCTCCCCAGTCAATGAGTCAAAGAACAGACATCTCCATGGAAGGTTTAGGAGTTCTAGCCCATGTAGATCACCCATCCCATTCCTAAAGGGGCTTATCTGTGGACCACTGAAAACATCTTCAGTTTTATGTAGCCTATATCAGGCTTCCCAAGTACCAGGAGGGAAGTAACCATAGTCCTGAGAAGAACTAAGAATGGTGAAAGGATTAGAGTCCCAATGTTTTATCCTGGTGCAGCACATTATGGGAATATACATACAGGGTATTAAGGGACCACAGAGGTTTAGAGAATTATGGGAACACACAGGTCATGTGCTGAGCATTATGGGACCACAGAAGTATAGGGCATTATGGGAACACTAAGTCAAGTGCAGGGCATTATGGGATCACAGATGTCAAGCTCCAACTTCTTGGACTGGAGAGAGAGGAGAAAAAAAAGACACCCAGAGAAGTGGATATTTAGGCCAAATCCTAAAAGACCAGTAGGAACCAGACAGGCAGATAAAGGAGGAGGGCATCCTTAAGGCTAGGGGAAGCACAGTAGATTCTCAGGCCAGATGTCACAGGGTGGGAGAAGAACCAAAACAAATAGCAAGGGAAGCAGAGTAGGAAAGAGCAGGAGACCTACAGCTCTCAGGGAGCTCAGCCCACACCTAATTCTCCTCAACCTGTCACTTTTAGCAGCAGCTCCCTGCACAGACCTCCACATCCTAAGGGCACCAGTCTCAACTGGAACACCAGAGCAGACCTCAGAGCTGTCTCTCCTCCAAGCAATGCTGTGCCACACTCAAGGCCATTCTACCCTTTCTGTCCTCACAGAAGCAGAACAGGCCTGCCGCCTCAGGCTCCAGCAATCTCTACTTCCCTGGCTGGGAGGTGCTAATGAAGAACATCACACAAGCCAGCCAGCAAGCAGAGGGCCTTGAGGAAGGTGTCTCTGCTTTGTAAGGCGTGGTCAGGGGAGGGGTGCTATAAATCCTCTGCTTTCTCAGTGAGCAACTCCGTGCAGAGCCTTTGCACATGCTGTTCCCTCTGCCAGTAGTGCTCTTCCTTCCCCTCCTCTCCCCTGGCTTCCTCTCCAAGCTAACTTCCTACTCAGATTCGCTGCTACCAAAAAGGCTTCCTTAGCTCCGGAGCAACCTCAGACCCTGGCATATGCTCTTGCTTTCCCTTCATTTCTCTTACTCTAACTGTAATTAATCATCTGTGTTCTTACTTCCCACCCAGACTGTTAGCTTCCAGTGAACCAATCCCACGCCAGTCTTGGGCACCACCCCTCCAAGAGGCCTGCCCAGGAGGACCCCAGCACATCCAAGCAGGCTGTTAGGTTAAGCTGCTGAGAAATTTCCAGGCCAGCTGGTGAACAGCAGCCACCCAAACTGCAGGGCACCCATCTATTAAATAGGCTCACTGTACTCCCTGAGAACAAACTAGCATCCCCGAGGAGCAGGCCAGCATGGAAGCAAGCGCTCTCCTCTGCCTAGAAGCACCAGACCTGGGATGGCTCTTTCTCTCTTAGTGAGGATCGTAGTTCAAAACCTAATTTGGGAGCTGGGCGGGGGTAGAACTCAGGAAACTGCACATGCTCAGCATCAGCAAGGCCGTGGGTTCCCGCCCTACTCCTTTATAAAGAAGAAATCCCTACTAAGATAATTTTGTATTTTTAAATATGGAAGTGGGGGAGGGACAAGGAGCACAAAGCTGAGGAGATTTAGTACACGTTCACATTTGCCTGAATAGTTAGAAACTAACTGCAAGGAACTTTTTTTTCTTTAATTTATTTCTTATTTTATTGAAGTATAAATATCAATCAGATAGTTTCAAGACACCTAAACAAGACAGATTCGATAAATTAATACATTGCAAACTATTTTCATAATGTTTTGGTATTGTACAAGGTGCATGCATGATATTATACTTACAGACATTATTATAGCAGATGTCTCTTATCAGTAAATTAAGAGTGTAGCTGCTTACTTATTTTTTATACCTGAATTATACCAAAAATTCAATAATTATTTACCTAGTGAATGACCGTAGTACTAGAAGCCGACATAATATCCTGTCCAACCACCATTAGTGCAAATCTTGCCTCTCATAGGATTATGTAGAAGCACAGCGTTATCTATCCCAACTGTACTGTCTATACACACACATCATGATTTTTTCTTTCTACACCCCTTCCTTTGTCTACACCTGTCAAAGGTGGGCATTCCATTGTCATTTAACTAACTTAGGTGCTTGAACTCAACACCACAATGCAACACAGTCCAGCATTCCACAACAATAGTGAGTTATTCGAAGAAGTTGTCGACCATAGCCATTTACAGCTCAGCTTAATATTATGGCCCCTGCAAGGAACTTTTGTTTTCTGTTTCTGCAGATAGAGTCCCTGAGGTACACAGAGGACAGACCCAGCACTCCGAGAAGGGGAGTCGGAGGACAGGGACATTCGCATTTCCCTGCAGACCCTGCAGCATCTCTGATTTCTTTATTTCTAGAGGAGCTGAGGATCACACACATGCCTCACACAGGCTCAGCAAGTGCTTTACACCGAGCCACCGGCCCAGCCCCAGGATTTCCAAATTCTGAATCATGTACATGTATATGACCTGTGCTAAACAAAACAAGTTCACAAATTCAATTTTAAAAGTAAAACTTGAATATTTTCTTTTTAAAAAACTCTAACACTACAGTAGGAAATTCAATGAAAAGGCATTCTTCCTCCACCATACCCAAACAAAATGGGTGCAAACAGGTTCTCAAATACTCTCCTGGAACATCATATCTTAACAACAATTAACCATTGGATGCTGCTATTCACTTCGCCTCCTACTCTTTCACTTAACTCTAACATGGAAAGCATCCTTTCTAACATATATGAATCTAAATGATGGTTTTGTAGGCAGCACAGTATTGGTGTATTAATAAGACACACTTCACACTTAATCTGCTTTCCTGACGCAGAGGGGATAACTGTTTCAAGTTACTCAATATTATAACTAATACTGCAATAAACAGTTTATGCTAATGCAACGAAATAAATTCCCAGAAGTAGGTTTGCAGAGGTTAAGGGTGGAACGATTGCAACTCTGACAGCTATTGCTGAATTGCCAGGCACATACTTCATCATTCCGTGGCTTTGCTCTCTCCATTTGTCAGGCCGGAAAGTATTGATGGGCTATCGGGTCGCTCCCGTAAAAGCCTTGGCTCGCCTGAGAAATACAAGGCAAGATCATTTTATGTGACACTGGGTCAAAGACATTGCATTTGTGCAGAACTCCAACTTGCAGCTCTGTCTGGGCCTTGTTACACTGATGGCTCCAGGCCAGGCCACCAGGTCAACAGTCCCAACCTCAGACAGCAGGTCTCCCCATCCTGTGGCCAAAGAACACGACACAGTGTGTGGCCAGTCGGACCTTGTGCCTGGCTCCAGTCACTCCCAGAGATGATACAGCACGCTGTCGTGAGGTGGGGACAAGAGAAAGGGTCAGGCCAACCCAAAGGGACAGAGCCAACCCATGGATCACAACAGGAGGACAAGAGACAAGCGCAGGCCGACCCTTGGGGCATGATGGAAAATCAGAGAGTTCCATTTCTGCTGCTTTTGCCATCTCCCTGCACCGTCACTGTGTTTCCAGGATGGCACGTCACCGCTCCCTGAAGACCATGCTCTTGCAAATGTCCCTCCTTGGTCCTTGACCCAGGCAGAAGGCAGGCAGGAGAAGGGCTGTCTTCTTCAACAGCCACCCTTGAATCCTTTCACACTCAACCCCACATGCAGTGCCGCCCAGCAGGACTTTCTGCAGTGCTACACTTGCTTTCTGCATTAGCCAGAGCAAGAGCCACCAGCCATCCATGACCACCCTGCACTTGGGATGTGGCTGGAATGCACAAATAAAATAAGATACTTCATCTTATTTTTATTTAAATATAGAAGTCACACCTGCCTGGTGGCTAGCATTAACCAGAGGAGCCATAATGGTTTCTAAACTACAGGTGTATTTTTAATCCAAATCGCTCTCAAGTTGCCCATTAAAAAACCCAGCAGGGTACAGCAGTGCACATCTGTCATTCCAGCAGCACTCAGAAGGCAAAGGCCGGAGGATGGTGGGTCCAAGGTCAGCCTGGGCTGTGTAGCAAGAGCCTCTCACAACAAAAGGGTAGGGTAGGGGAGACAAACCAGTCCTCCATCTACTACTACGGATGGATGTACATGAGTGCACAGCAGCGAGTGCACCACAGGCTGAAGCACCAGCTGGGACCTTCGGCAGCCACTGCCTCATCAGGCCACACTCTACTGGCCACCAGACATGAAAGCCTTCCCAGTCCACTTGAGCCTGCAACAGGAGATGCCCTTACTTGCCCTTCAACAAATATCTGGTACAGCTGTTCTGTGGGGTTACAGAGAAATAAGATGCTGGGGAAAGGGGTAAAGCAGCAGAGAGGGAAAGAGGGAGAGAGAGGGAGAAGGGAAAAGGAGAGGGGGAAACAGAGAAGGGGCAAAGGAGAAGGAAGAAAGGAGAGGGAGAGGGAGAGAGGGAGAATATCTAAAACTTATGCTGAGCATTTTATGGTCATTTTCTTTTCCTTTCCTTTTTTAGGAATTCAACAATGCTAGTTATATTGCATATTGTTGTCTTCAAATTAGTTGTTCAGAGTACCAGATATATGCATGCAAAATGAGTCAAAAAATTTTTAATATTTAAACATTAACTGTTCTTCTCAATAAACCAGTAGAAATCAGCAGTACAATTATCTAAGCTATTGTGTGTGTGTGTGTGTGTGTAATTTCTTTTCTCCTTTGCCTCATCTCAGTTGTTCCTTCCCTTTGCATAGCTTCTTTCCCTCTCACAGTATCTACTGTGCCACTCAGATTCTATTTCCTCTTTCAGGTTCTTGCACGAGGGAGCCCATGCAGTGTCTGCACACGCAGGTCTGATTCACTGCGCTTGTGAGCCTGGTCTCTAGTTGCATCCATTTACCTTCAACGTGTTTCTGTTTTTAGCTCAATAGGTAAGACACATAAGTGCTAAGGGATAACGGGAAGCAAAGGAGGCTGCGGGGTGCTCAGGGACCGTGAAGGCACAGGCTGAGCTGGGCCTCCACTTCCATTCCAAGGTGCAGTTTTGTAGACGAACAGGTAGTGGGCGCCCCCTTCTGCCCTCTACCCCACGTCCCTAGTGGTGACCATTCCATGCGAACTTGGAATAAAGAAGTTAGTTGTCTAAAACCAAGTGGAAAAGAAAGCTCTGGGAAAGAAGGCAACAAAATCATCAGGTACTAAGAGTATGATTACAGTATCTTCTTCTGTTCACTATTGCCTCAGAGAAAATCCAACAATATCAATGTAAAAACTACACCTTCTCAAACTTAATGGAAGTTTGAATTTCAAAACCATGGGCCGGCCTCTAAGCTAGTAATACTTTATCCAAATGCTTAAGACCATAAGTGTTTCAGAATTCAGACTTCTTGTAGATTTCAGAATATTTACTTAGAATTTACCAGTTGAATATCTCCAGCACAAAAATCCCAAATCAGAGATGTTCCAAAATCCATGTGTGCCATAAAGCTTTGTGTTTGGGAGTATTCTTGGTTTTGGATCCTTAGGTTAGGGACGCTCACCCTGCATGCTAAAATCTAGCAAATCTGTACCCCAGGGCAGGCATGGTGGACGTAACCCACAGATTATTTACACCACTAAGCTTCCACACACATCACCCTGCAAAATGAGTGCTGCCCTTGCTGGGTGTGGTGGTGCACACCTGTAATCCCAGCACTCAGGAGGCTGAGGCAGGAGGATTGTTGTGAGTTCAAGACCAGCCTGGGCTACAAAATGAGTGCTGCCTTTTCAATTTCAGAGATAAGAAACCAAGCTCAGGGGCCAAATACTAACCCAGGATTCTAACCCAGCTTTTCTGAGGCCTGAAGCCCATACCACAGCCCACAGGTGGCCATACAAGGTCAGTAGATATCAACAAAGCCACCAGGAATAAATCTGTGTGGCAGGTCGCACCAAGGAACACTCTGGCTGGTGATATTCTGAGAACAGAATTGTTAACCCAGGCACCATGGGTGTTATAATTCATGTTTGCAGAGGTAACAGGGACAGAAATTAATGTCCTCTAGGTGGATGTGATTTTATGTCACTGAATGAGAGTAGAACCATAGAAATGAAGGCCAACTGCATGTGACTTCTAGAAAAATCCATCCCTACAATCAGGATATTTGGGGATTAACTGTTCCAAGTATAGTAGATGTGAGATCAAAGATATGCCTCCTCAAATGTATTTCATATTTGATTTTCTTAAGACTGCCTCTGTCAACCCTGTAAGAGGGGTATTTTTGTTTTGTTCTTTTAGTGCTAGAAGTTGAACTCAGGGTCTTGTTATGCTGAGCTTTTATTTTACCACTGAGCTACACTGTCATCTGCACTAGGATCATTTTAGAAGAGCTTATAACAATGCCTGGGCAGAGGCAGAGAAGGAAATCCAGAGAATAAACAAAATTAAGACATTTATACACCTACAATCCAAGCACTCAGGAGGCTGAGGCAGGAAGGTCATGATTTTGAGGTCAGCATGGATAGTTTAGCAAGTAAGACCTGTTTCAAATAAACACACATGGCTGTCCCTCAGAGAAGGCCCAGTCCAGAAGAGGCTCTAATACTTGAGTCCCCTGCAACCCTTCTCTGCAATACCACTGCAGGCTGAGCTTCTGTCCATCTATGCATCTCAAACAGGTGCCAGGCCTGTGGTTCCATACCTTCCTGTGGTATATGTGGGAAACACCCTGAGTGCATTGCAGAAATTTTCTTTGCTCACAGAGAGGCTGAAATGTTGGTGTAGCACAGGCAATGTCCCTTAATCCTCTCAGGTGCCTACTTTGCAGATGAGGAAAAGCAGCTGTTGAGCTACGAGACCACACAGTCCTACTTTGCCAGTGGTTCTCAGTGTGCATCTCCATCACAAAGGACTCAAGAGTATACGTCTAAGAACATCAATGCGTAGGTTCCACTCCTAGAGCTTCTACTCCTTGCTCTTGGACACAGCCTGGCCACCCAGAGTTTTAGGAGCTCCTTGGTGACTCTAAGAAGCAGTCAAGATGGAAGAGCAGCGGGAGGTGGCGCTCGGGGCTAGCGTTCTTGCCTAACACATGCGAGGCCCTGGATTCCACTCCTAGCACAAGGGAAAAAAAACAGAAAGGCAAAAGATTGAGAGCTGTGTGCAAAGGCAAGGCAATGGAAGAGGCAGGATTTACGCCCTTCCTCTCCAAGCCCAGAGGCTGAGGTCCACTGTCCCCAGTGCTGAACTGAGCAACACTGGGTGCCGGCAATCACCATGAACTCTCACTGAGCCAGACCAGTCTTCCAGGGCCAGGCTGCCCACTTCTCCTGGGCAGGAAAGGTCTTGACATGTAAGGGTTAACACAAGCTTCTCAGGGGTGAGTGGGACCATCTGCAACGTCATCGCCATGGTCCATGACTACCCCCAGGGTTCTCCCACCTGGGACAGCACTGCTCATCTCTGGAAGACCAGGAGTTCAGACCGCTTGCCTTGCCAGTACTGGCTTGGTCTCCTGGCAGCAATTTTGCTAACAAATGCTTTCAGAAATCAAAACCAGATATGTTTCCTGTTAAATCAGAGAACGGCTCTCAATGTAAACAGTACTTGGGTTATTACCCAAATATCCCCAATCCATTTTGAGAAAGGCAGAGCCCTTTAAATACTTTAAGATAAATGCTTGTGCTGTTATCTCTTGCCAAAATTGCCCTGGTGCCTGCCTGTCCTGCTCTCCATATGTCTACCCTGCCATTCCCTCCCCCTGCAGATCCGCCCCATGGACAAGAACCGCTGTAACTATCTGTGGAGCGGGTAAAAGGACTAAGGCTGCGCCTGGTGCCCTGGTGCCTTCACCTGCTAATCAAGCAGCAATCAGATCTAGTGAAGACGCCATTCCACAGCCCGCATCTGCTAGAGATGACATCACTTCAGTCTATCAGAAGGACTGAGCAGTGAGTTCTCCATGTCCCACCCTCCCTACAGCAGCCCGCGCAGTGGCTGCACCCATGCTGGGGCCCCTGGACACTGGGCTCACCTCCCCTTTGGTGCCTGGTACACCTGGGCCTCTGCTTTGCTCTGCTTCACCCTCCCTCGTGGTGCGGGCCCTACTGACTGTGGGAACTTGACCCCTTGGTTCTGAACTGGTGAGACGTGGATGCAAAGCTCCCTCCAAGGCCACAAATCTGAGACCACTGCGAAGGACAGAGCTATTTCCAGTGAACTGCAGCACGTGGGACTCACCCCTCCCACAGGTAAGCAGGGTTGGACAGGAAGTGAGAACACTCCCACAGTGAGAGTGGCCTCCGAGCTCATGCCTTGCCTTACGTAGCAAAGGCACCCTTTCTGAAAAACGCCAAGAGTGAATTTTGAGAGTGTGCACCACACACAATAAAGGTAAGCTTGCGCGGGGGTGGGGGGGGGATATGCATATGTTAATTAACTGGATTTAGCAGCACCACAGTGTGTGCACAGTTCAAAATAGCACACTGTGATGCAGCATCCCTACTTCTGGTTATGGGCAAAGGAACTGAAGTCTGTAGGTTGGAGAGACATGTATGCTTCCATGTTCACTTCAACATAATTCACAATAGCCAATGCGTAGAAGAAACCTAAATGTCAACAAAAGATGAATAGATAGCCAGGTATGGTGGTGCACATTTATAATCCCAGCACTCAGGAGGCTGAGGCAGGAGGATCACTGTGAGTTCAAGGCCAGTCTGGGCTGCAAAAGCAAGTTCAAAGCCAGCCTGAACTCCATAATGATATCCTGTCTCAAAAAGACCAAAAAAAAAAAAAAGAAAAAAAAAAAAGATAAACAGGTAAACAGAATGTGGCATCAATACACTGTGGAATACTACACAGCCTTTAAAAAGAATGAAATTTTGTCACTCAAGACAACATAAATTGGAGGATTGCATGAAAAGTGAAACAAGTCAGGACAGAAAGACAAGTGCTGCATTAAGTCTGTGTATATATGAAATCTAAACAAGTCGGTCTCAGAGAATAAGAAGATGGTCTCCAGGGCCCAAGAGGAAGAACAGAGATGCTGATTAAAGAGGCTAATGTTCCATTTGGACTGGGGCAGTGCAGGTTAGTGATCTACTGTTCAGCATGGTACCACAGTCAATAATAATTATCATCTATTTTAAAACTGCTAACACGTGTTTATCCTTCACATTACAAAGAATAAATTGCTAAAATGATAAGTATTTAAATTAGCTTGACTAGATAGAATCTTTCTATCATGTATATATCGATCAAAATATTAAACTGGATTCTACACATATGCCCAATATTATTTGTCAATAAAAATTAAATTTAAAACTGCCCGATGGATGTACACAATTGTTATTTGTCTCCTCTGCATGCATAAAAAGGCTATGGGGGTAGCTCAGTGGTAGAACACTTCCCTAGCAAGCCTAGGCCCTAGGTTCGATCCCTGGTACCCTACACAACAATAGTAATAACAAACTAATGCATTTTTTAATCAGTGCACCCCACTACAGAAGTCAGCCACCTCTAATTATTAAGTGAATCTTCTCTCCAGCAAGGAACATGATCAAACTACAAGGCTCAGACTTGTGACTGTCACAGCACCTGAATCATGGAACAGAGTGACAACCCAGCTGCTGCACGGGAGCAGACCAAGCCCAGGGGCAGGGGAGTAGGGCAGGGCAGCTGGCTGCTACAGGGACACAGCTGGCCGGGAGGAGGGAGCAGGACGGCTGGCGACAGTGTAGCTGGCAGCCTTCCAATCTTACAGATGCCCCGCAACTCCAGCCTTCACGTGGGACCAGGCTACCACTCCTCATATTCATATTGGAACACAGAGGAAATAATATGCATCTCAGTGAAATCTCAGCGCTGCCCAGGGCCGCAATCACCCACTTGACCACAGGGCAGCAACAAGCTCTCTACTTGCACCGTATCCTTAAAGAAACCAAGAGCCGCACCCCCCTTTTCCCTGCATCAGATTAGCTGTAGAACTAAAACAATGTGGGGAAACCAGCTTTTGCTTCATGTTTTCCTGGGCCAAAGGTAAACAGATTTGTCCTTAGGCAATGCCTGACTTTTTTCCTCTTGAAGCAATACAGAGATGACTCCTACAGCCACAGAACTTGAGGAAGACAGCTGGGCAGAGCCCCCGTTCTTCCTGAAGAAGGCAATCTTTCCACTTATTCCTGAGCATTCAGGAAGTTTCCTCTGTCACGAGAAATCTTAATGCTAATAGGCAGAAGGGACACACAAGCATCAGAAGGATAAGTCTAATCTTCAAGCAACCCACCACCTCAGGCCACGTGGGACACGGTCTTGTCCTACTGGATGTCACAGTGCCTAGGTCCAGTCCCAGACTATCCCAAGCCATACAGCAGTATGGATCTGAACTCTGCATACAGCACTGCACTACAGAGGTGGCTGAGGGCCACAGCCCTGATTAGAAGACCTGCACTGCATGGCCAGGGGAAGGCTAGAGAACATCCACTTGTGCAGCCACAAAAAGAACCAAGTATCCTGGCAGGGATGAAAACAGAGGGGAAGGGATGAACAAAAGCCACCAAGCTGGAGTTCACATCTACCACGACATCCACCTTGTGAATAAGCACAGCCCAGTTTCAGGCATCATCAGGTGAAGAAGTGAAGGTTTGCAAAGCCACAGCCTAGGGACTCCAACACGGCGTGTACGGAAGGCTTCCAAAATAACCAAATTATTAAATGCCATTTTTTTTTCAAATCACATTTCGAGCCCTCAAACATAGGCCTATTTACTTGTGACTCCCAAAATTGAATCCTAAGAGCCAGTACCCCTGGGAGCCCTAGGAAGGGGATGACAAAGAAGCCAATCAGAGAAGTGCATTTGCTAGAACCAGGTTGGATAGGTGACAGGTTTCTCTCTTCTGGTGGCCCTGACCTCTAAGCCGGGCTGCTATGGTATGTGGGCAGTGGGGGGAGGGAGGCCATTCAGCCTGGAAAGGGAGATGTGAGATGTGAGAGAGGACGAGATCAAGCCAGGAGAGAGAGACTGGTGACAGTTGGGGGTCAAACTGGGGTTCCCATGGCCACCTGCTAATCCCACAGCGACCTTCTCAAGCAGCAGCACTGGCAGACACACCACTGTCACTGGCAGCAAGTATGCAAGTGGCAGGGGTTAAAAGCACAGAAGCCCTGCAAGTCAGGAAGGCCCTAGGAAAGAGGGTGAAGGCTAACTGACCCTGTCATCTGTGTCGCTGAGGGGGACACCATGAGTGTGTCCTCTTCTCACCAGAGGCCATCAACACATCCCTTATCCTCACCAAACTTCTAATTTTCAAATGACCAGTTCCAGTGTTCATCTGGCTTTAGGTGTCAAAGATTGTGGGCAAACATTGGCTAATATGAAAGGAACACTTCAGGTCCCTGCTGTGGTTTGTGTTTAAATGATTCCAAAGCCTCCTGTAGTGGGGGAGGGGCTGGAAGGTGGGCGAATCTAGAGTGTGTGATTGGTCCATTGTCTAGCTCTGGGATTGGGGATGTGAGTGCTACGTGGACCCTAGGGTGGGGAGCCTGCATACAATGTAAGAAGCTTGCTCCTCCTTTTGCTCTTGTTGCTTTGCTGTCTTCCCTGCCATGAACTGCTGCTCCTCTGCCATGCCAACCTGCCTTGGAGCCAGCGACTGTAGGCTAAAACCTTTACAGACTGTGAGCTGAATGAGCCATCTCTTCCTCAATTTTGGGTGTCAGATATTCTTTCTCAGCAATGAAAGAAAAGTAACCGACACGGTGTCTATGCATATAGACATATAACCTCCAAACCCGGGTGTTGAGGTCAGCGGAAACCCTGGTTTTACTATCATTATGAAAGATCAGAGAAGATCTGAGCTTGAAGATGGATTAGCACACTAGGGCTGCTGGAACCAAGAGCCACAAACTGGGTATTTTATCCAACAGATCGCCTGTTACACAGTGTATGTGTTGGTCATCTTTTGCATTGCGTGGCTTGTAGACACCACCCAATCTCTCCTTAATGTCCCTATAGCATCTTCTCTCTACCACTCTGTGTCAAAATTTCTACTTTTTATTAAGGACACCAACATACTGAATTAGGGCCCACCCTAGTCAACTCAATTTAGTATGCCTCTATCGCCAAATAAGGTATCCTGAGGTCACTGTAACATATATAACATTTCTATGGGAGGGGATCATTTCATCCCTAATAGAAAGGATCTCAGAGATCCAGGGATTTCCCAAATTCATTGTATGGAACAGCAGGTTTTAAAAACACTCTGCAGAAAAGTGAATCCTCTGGACCAATGCCACCAAACACTCTAGCCTTAGCCTAGAGATTCGCTACAACACAAGTTGTAGAAGTACCCACTGCGTGTCAGGTACAGGGCTGGGCCCTGAGACCCCAAAATTAAAGAAGACCTGGTTGCTGCTGAGGAGCTCAGCTTTCTGCAGGGTGAGGAACGGGTGTTGGTATCTGTGGAACACGTACGACAGAGGTGGAAGCAGACACATGGAGCTCAAGGACAGGCGCTTGCCTCAATCTAGGAGCACTGGGACAAGGGAATGGCTGAGACTTTCCAGAGGTGAAACCTGGTTTGGGTGCGTGCTTGCGTGTGTGCGTGAGTGTGCGTGTGAGTGCGTGCGTGTGTGGGTGGGTGTGTGTGTGAGTGCGTGCGTGTGTGCGTGAGTGTGTGTGAGTGCGTGCGTGTGTGCGTGAGTGTGCGTGTGAGTGCGTGCGTGTGTGCGTGAGTGCGTGCGTGTGCGGGTGGGTGTGTTCACTCTATTTGTCACTTAAAATATTTTAAAAAGTTTAATAAAGAGTGTATATTTAGGGCATACAGTGTGATATTTGAATTTGTAACAATCCAGCCCAAGTAATCAGTGGACCCATCGCCTCAAACATTTAACATTCCTTTATGTTGGAAATGTACAAAATCACCTCCACTGGCTGTTTTCAAATATTCAATCATTTGCTATCCATCACAGCCTCCTCCTGCACTACAGAACACGAGAAGGGATTCCTCCTACCCAATGGCCCCTGAGCCCGTTAACCAACCCCTCACCATCCCTACACGCTCCCCAGCACCTGGAAACCACAATTCTCTCGGCTTTTATACAATGGACATTTTTAGTTTGTGCACGTAACTAAGAATGTGCAATGTTTGTCTTTCTGTGCTGCACTGATTCCCCTTAACATAATGTTCTCTGCTTCTACCCATGTGGCTGAAAAAGAGAGGGCTTCATTTTTTATGGTTCAGTGAGTTTTAAAGCGTATATTGGAGGTTTCCAGGCAAAGTATTGGAGAAAAGGCATGCGATTCAGAAGGGAAGGGGACAGAGGCATAAAACAGCCTCCGTCTGAGGGGACGTCACATGGATTCCTGCTCGGGGATGAAAGAGGGGGTCAGTCAGGGAGGGGAGAGGTGCAGAGGGCTCCCCACAGCTCAGGTCCTTCACGGTAGCTCCCCTTATCTGCATTTTGGTTTCTGTGGCTTCAGTTCCCACAGGCAACTGCAGTCCAAAAATGTTACATGGAAAATTCCAGCAACAAGCAATTTAGAAGTTTTAAACTGCCAGCCATGGTGAAATCTCACCCCATCCTGCACCATCCCACCAGGGTATGAATCACGCCTGGTCCAGCCCACGTGAGCTGTGTTTGCCACCCGCACCCATGAGTCACTTAGCAGGAGGCAGCACCTCAGGCCCCCAGCCCCTCGCTGCCTGGGCTCTCACTGGTCTCCACCAAATAAGGATGCCACCAACAATTCTGAAAAGAAGATGAAAATTTCGAAAGGCCACAGCCACAGTGAGTCTTAATGCTAAGACTTCATAAATGCTAAGAGGGACAGCCACTCCCCGTGACAGTCAACACATCATCTCTCCCCTTCTATGTTTTGAGCATATTAGGGCCCACCCTAGTCAACTCAATTTAGTGTGCCTCTATCGCCAAATAAGGTATCCTGAGGTCACTGTAACATATGTAACATTTCTATGGGAGGGGATCATTTCATCCCTAATAGAAAGGATCTCAGAGATCCAGGGATTTCCCAAATTCATTGTATGGAACAGCAGGTTTTAAAAACACTCTGCAGAAAAGTGAATCCTCTGGACCAATGCCACCAAACACTCTAGCCTTAGCCTACAGATTCGCCACAACAACACAAGTTGTAGAAGTACCCACTGCGTGTCAGGTACAGGGCTGGGCCCTGAGACTCCAAAATTAAAGAAGACCTGGTTGCTGCTGAGGAGCTCAGCTTTCTGCAGGGTGAGGAACGGGTGTTGCTATCTGTGGAACACGTATGACAGAGAAATATGCTTAAAACATACAAAGGCAAAGACTGTCTCATGCCACTAAACTACCACGGATTTATAAACTCACAGCAGCCTCCAAGGTGATACTTCCAGCTGCTGGGTGGCTAAGGGCCTGGCTGCACCCCCTGCAATCCTCTGCTCTGAAGGCTACAGCTACTCCCAGCTAGGTAGACGCAGCCAAAGCAGGGGCTGACTTAAACGCTCGAACACAAGGCAGAGGCGAGTAATTCCTTCTGTCCTTAGAGAGCTGGACGCTTGGCCATCAGGGCAAAGTGGGCCAACTGTAAGCAGAAGAATGGGGGTCTTAAAGAATCCAACACAGATGACCCTTAACTTACGATGAGGTGGCAACCCAAGAGAACCAGCGCAGAGTGAAACTGTGGTGGGTGGAACATGGGCGACAGGTGCCCGACCTCGGGACACCCTGGCTCAGCCACACTGCATGCTGTGCAGTGCTAACCGACTCCCCTCCTGTGGTCACTGCCCCCATGCTGTACCACAGAGAGAATCAGACTGTATATCCCTAATGTCGGAAAAGTTCCAGATTCAAAATTTGAACCAAAGTTCTACTGAGTGTGTGTTTGTGTGTGTGTGCGTGTGTGTGCGCGCGCGTGTCATCACTTCACACCATATTGAAGTCGAAAATCCACTAAGGGCTGGGCGTGGTGGCGCATGCCTGTAATCCCAGCACTCGGGAGGCTGAGGCAGGAGGATTGTTGTGAGTTCGAGACCAGCCTGAGCTACAAAGTGAGCTTAAGGCCAGCCTCAACTGCATAGTGAGACCCTGTCTCAAAAAGACAAAAAAAAAAAAAAAAAAAAGAAAATCCACTAAGTCCAAGCATCACAGGTTGGGGACCATCTGCACTGTGCTTGGGTTCTCATGGTCCATAACGATAGATGATTTATATTCTTCTTTGTACGATCTTATAGACTCAGGAGGCAAAACCCTAACTTCCCCAAACAGAATTTCATGGGTTCCTAATATATCCAGGAGGTGTATGGTTTCTAGTCAAAGCTTACCAAGCAGTCTATGCATACTAGGCGAAGGCCTTGTGCTTCCTCCCCGCCTTATACCTTCCATACTTATACAAGCCAAACTTGCCGGGGTACCCAAGCATGAACATGACCTCCAATGGATAAAAGCATCCTGCTGCCCGGGCAAGGGGCACACACAAGCCAGCTCTGTCCTGGATATTCCACGTTCTTCAGGAAGGGCTGCTTTTATACTTGAGCCATCAATGATCCAGCCACTCACGGGGATTCAATGTGGGGCTGGTGAGGACAACATTATTCAGGATACAACAGTTTCAGATTTTAGGTAAGCTGAAGCTCCTGTCTGAGCAAACAAAGGGAGCCCACCCTCTGGGCTGTGGGTTAGCACTGGAAATTACATGGAGGTCAGGGGTTATTCTCAGTCGCTGAAAGTCCAAGGCCACCCCCAGGTGGGGTAAGAGGTGAGCTTGTTGGAAGGGACACAGGAATAGGGCCAGCCAAACAGCTCAGTGGATTAAAGTGCCTGCAAGCAGGCGCAGGGGTGGAGGGTTCAATCCTGGGCATGCTGAGATGGCAATTGAGACTGGGCGTGGTTACATGTCTATAATCCCAGCTCTTGGGAGGCTATAAACAGGTGGATCACTATGAGTCTGATCTCATAGTGAGACTCTGAACACCCTATAGACCCTTCCCTAAAATACAAAAAAAAAGGAGCCAACACAGGACTTGGACTAGGCTCCTACCCATGGCTAAGATTTGTTACACTGAAGGTAGATAAATCATTGGGGGGTAAGAAAAAGTGTGGGAGAGAAGCAGAGGAAACCCTGGCACAAGCTACCAAGAGTCCTCTCCCAGGGGATGCAAACCAAGTGCGTTCTAACAGGGATGCTGGTCTAGAACCCCACACACAGGGCTCTTAGAGCCGGGCTGGCTGCTCACCTAGGCAGCCTCTGCCTGCCTTGTCCCCAGATGCTAGACTCCCACATGGAAAGTGAGGGTTCTATAGCAATCACACTGCACAGCTTAGACACCTTACCATTTAGGGAACAGTGGAGGGAACCGTTCACTGCTCAAGTTCCAGGGAGAACTAGCCAGGGTTCAAACCAACAAGCAGGACTCTAAGGGCAGCAGTCTCAGGCCTGAACCAGGAGTGAGGCAATGCTGCCTGGAACTTCCTAGTTCACCTTGATGGGGGGTCCAAGCTGGTGGGAGGCTGTGACACATGTTCTGACCCTCTCTTCACACTCCTGCCAGAGTTCTCAGTGGACCGTGTGGAACTCCAGGAGTCAGAAAGTCCTGCAAGAACATCTGGTCAGTCACCCTAGATACAGATGAGGAAAAAGACCCCTCCCAGGGAGACAAAGTGGCATTCCCAGAGTAAGTACAGACTTCATCCTTGCCAGACTTCCCTGGCCCCCTGCACAGCAATGGCTTTGCACACTGACCAGGCCCTAATGCATGGCCCTCAGCCACGGCCACAGGCCGGGGAGCAAATTGGCAGCACAGAGGCAGCCCTGCTGTGCAGCTGGCCCTGTGAGGTCAGTGTGGAGCGGCCAGAGGCTGCGTCATGACAAACAAGAGGTCACAGAGGACTCAGGCTTACGGCCGTCCATCCTGATAAAAACACGCCATCACCTGGAGACACCTGAAGACTTTATCACCCAGTAGCTATCAGGCAGTGGTGGTACAGCACCAGCTCACTAATTTAAGCTGTAGCTTGGAAGACATGGGCAACCAAAGGCCAAGCAGCCAGTCCTAGGCCACATTGTCACCTCAGGAAGCAGAGGAAAGACCAGCAAGAGCAGGAGTCAGAATAAGCCGCAAGGCCAGGGGCCATCAGCCCACACTGTGTCCTCCACCCAGACCTCCACCCACCACTACCACTTTCCATTCTCACCTGGGAATTTAGATTCAACCGAAGATGCTCCAGCCTGGTCCAGCCAGATTGTGGTGGTAGAGCTGTTCTCTAACACAAAGACTGGAAGTAGAAAAATAAAACAGTCCAGGGCTGGCCAAATAGCTCAGCGGATTAAAGTGCCTTGCTTTAATCCTGCTTAGGCAGATGCAGGGGCCATGAGTTTGATCCCAGGGCCTGCAGTGCTGGCCTGGCCTCCAGGGCACACTGAGACAGCAACTGAGATTGGGTATGGTGGTACAAGCCTGTAATCCCAGCACTTGGGAGGCTGTGAACAAGAGGATCACTACATGTTTGATCTGTGCAATAAGACCCTGTACACCCTGTCCTAAATACAAAAAAGAAATATGAAACAGTCCAACAGAGCCAGTCAGAGGCAAGAGGCAGACAGAAGGGGAAAATGCTACAGTCCCTGTCCCTAATCTTTCCCGAGCCAGAGGTCCAGCTGTCTGGTCCTGCACAAGGTACCCTTGTATCTTGTTCTGTTTTTCTAACAAAATAATCTTCAGTGGGTGGCTTAGAAGGAGTACACATAACCTCTCTCAGTTCTCCGCGAAGAAGTTGCTGAGATTCTGCACCTGGTGAAGGCTGCTTCCTCAGGCAGTACCTTCCACAGGGCAGGCACGGTGAGGCAGCTCTCTGGGGCACTAATCTTATCGCAAGGGCTCTAACCTCAACAGCTACTGACCTGCCAAGGGCTGGCCTCCTAATGTCATCGCCTTGGGAGTTAGGGTTCCACACAGGAACTGGGGAAAGGGGGCCTGACCCAAGCACCCCATATTGGGCCCATACCTCACCACTCCTCCTCTGTCTACACCCACAGTGAGTTTCTGCGACCAGCAACCAAACCCGGGACTGAACACCAGGAGGGCTGGCTTCTCCGCACTGCAGACACAGTTGGCATCTTATCTCCGTATGACACAGACAGGCTGTAGGGAAGTTTCCTAGATGCAAGGCAGCCGAGGGGCCAGACTGGGATGGCAAGCCCAACTGGTAGGACAGTGGATAGGACGCCTTCCCAGCCCCACCCTAGGACCTAAGCACAGGGCCTTGGAGCCAGGACTCCAGGATGGCTGGTAAACCTCTTTCCTCGGACCCTCAGCAGCCCTTGTCTGTGGAATACCTGGTTGTACAGGCCTGCTGTCCCTCTCCCAAAAGCTCTGCGGGCTCACATGCTGATATCAGACTTTCTGAGATTTCAGAAAGCCAACCTGGCAGCGCATTGGTGCTGGTAGCCAGCCCTCCCACTGTCCCACTGCAGAACACGCTTTGCTCCTCCTATGTGCAAAGAGAAACAAAACACCCAATTGCTGCTCACTGGTTTAGCTCAGGCTGATTGAGCTATTGGATGTGCACAAAAAACGAGCAGAGGAAAGAACTCTTTTTCCAAGCACCTTTCGTCTTGCTTTGTTTTGAATTCAGAATGGAGGAGGCACACACATCTAACCCGAAGACTGCCTGGGTAGAGCCAGGGTGGCAGGCCGCAGAACATCCTGTCCTCCGGCTGGCTGCATGTGTCCTCTTTCAATCTCCCCCAGCCTGCTACCCGCCAAACCCCAAGACGCCACTGCAGTCATCCTGTATCCAACTCAGCACCTTGCAAACTGCTGGGAGGCTTGAATACATGTCTGCTCGATGACTGAATCTAGTCTCAAAGATGACTTTTCAGTATTCCAGACTCAGTGGATCCTCAAAGGTTCCCTGGAGGGGACAGCTATGAGTCATTTGAAGATGTATAAATCGAGAAACACAGGCAGTAGCATCCTTAGTCTTTTCAAGTCACTCCTTTGGTAAGTATCCTCAACGATACTACTGCTTTTCCACCTTTCAACACACAGGTGAACTAGGAGAGACAGAAGTAACAGCAGAAGCAGATTTATAATCTTTGATGCACTTACATATCATGTGAATGTCTACATTCACACACTACATCTTCATGTATACACCTTCACATGCATGTATAATATACATTCACTTATTTAAACCTGTGAGACACTCTTCTTCTTAATGTGTCCATCATACTGACACAGATGCATGGGGAGGACACACTGTCCAAAGACTCATGGTGAGCGAGGGCAGCTGCGCACCCCGGGCTCTGAGTCCCCATAACCTTGATCTCTCACTTCATACAAAAGGAAAGCACAAAACCTCCTTTTGCCCTCATGAGGGGTTGCATTGTATCTTTTTAAAAAGGTGGTGCTGCACTAACCTCATGCTTGCAAAGGTCATCGTATTAGGAAACGGAGTTGCTGCAGCTATAATCAGATAAGAAACCACAAAGATGACAGACCTTGTCCAACATGACTTAAGGTTTTTTTAGTACTGGGGATCAAACTCAGAACCTTGCACTTGCCAGGCAGGCACTTATGTTACTGAGTTATCTCCCCAGCTTCGAGTTCTTATTAAAGGGGGAAATGTAGCCACAGGGAGCTGTGCACACGGAGGCAGGCATGCAACATGAAAGCAGAGATGGACAGTCACCTGCCGGCCAAGGAGGCCCAGAGGCAGTCAGCAGACGCCAAAAGCTCAGCCCTCACAGTGCCCAGAAGGAGCCACTCGCCAAAACCTCAACCTCTCAGACTTCTGGCTCCAAAAACTGAGAGAATAAATTTCTGTTAGTTAAGTGATTCCATTAAGGGTTTGTTACATCAGCTCCTGGAACTGAACACAAGTCCTTCAAAAGGCTAAAAAAAAGCAGAGCTAGAACCAGCAACACTAATAAATAATCCCATGCATGAGACAATAATTGCAACCCTTGTTGGACTAAAGGGAAAAAACACAGGATATTAATGGGACTCTTTATTCACTGGCATGTCCCCAAAGCCCTACTTCCAGGCCTTTTTTTTTTTTTTTTAGCCATGTCTTCTTTTATTAAAAAAAACCACAAAACAAGAACCAAGAGGAGCCATGTTCCCAAGCCACCCCACAACCCTGCAGCCCACCCATGAGCATGCGACATTCTCACGCCCACAGGTAACCCTAGAGTTGTCACTTTCTGTGCTTCTCAGATCCACTAATAATGTTCTCCACCCTGCCACGGACACTCAGGACTTAGAGAAGAACAGCTGGCAGCTGGTGACAGATGTCAATGCTTCCTAGTCCCTCTGTGAGTGGCAAGAGGGAGAGAGAGGTGGTCCAAAGAAGCTGGAGCAGAGGTTGGGGAAAGGGGCCTTGGCCTTCTCCTCTGAACATCCCAGCGAAGCCCGGTTGCCCTTGAGTACAGAACCTCAAGCAGATTATGCCTGCAGTTAGATGAACTCTGCTGCCGGCTGATACCACCACTCGCACCAGGTTAGGCTTTAGTCAGCTGAAGCACTCGGATCTAAAATGCCTGTCACATGGGGCTTCCGCACACCTGTGTATGCACAGCCCCCATCTCCTCTCCTTGCAAGCCTCTGGGAGAATCAGGTCTCTTGGAAGGTTCTGGAAGTTACACAGGAAGCAAACGTACCCTGAGAGGTGTGGGGCAGGTCAGGTTTCTGATCCGACTCAAACTGAGTTCTACACTCTCCGTTAGCTCTTCCAGAAGTCCCTATCACTAAATCACCCTGGTAATTCCAGACAACTGCCCTTAGAGGGTTTCATTTCCTGAAAGGGAAGCCAACCCCCATCCTGCCTAAGCCATGAACTCCGTCTGCAGCAGGGAGCCACCAAGAGCAGGAATGCTCCCTTATCACTGTTTTGTGGAGATTAAGGACTCCAACACACATTTGTAAAAAGGGTGATTCCATGCCAGCTCACTAAAGGCTGACAGTTTTACAGGGGGGAATGTCTGATTCTGCAGGCAGAGGGGTGCCATTAAGCCATAACACAGCAGACACAGTTCCTGCCACGGCCCGTCACCAACACGCATCAAATGCCACCTGACATCCTGACTGAACCAAGGAAGCCAACTCAGCAGAGAAACGGAGTTTCTCCACACTGAGCACAGACACCCCCTTGAAGACCCACATTCGGCCATGAAAAGCACAAAAGGCCAAGCCAGCACATGGCCTCCCCGCACCCTGATGTCCCACAGCACCCGCCCACAGGAACCCTGCTTCCTGGGAGGGAAACTAGCTGCCTGAGACAAACCCTACCCTGAGCTCCTAGGCAGGCACCATCAACCGGCTGCCGGGCCAGAGCTCCTGGGGAGACAGAGGAAAAGCCAGACTGCGTTCCTTTTCTACACTCCCTGAACACACTATGGACCGTAAGCTTGTGGGAGGCTTTTGGCTGGGTGTCCTCTAACTCAATTTAATTCTGACACCAGAATGCCAGAGTTAGTGCCACTCGGTCCCCAAGTGCCCTCCCCACACTTTAGGACCAAACCCAAGTCCCGGCCTGCTGTTCTTGAGCTTCTGACCCATCTACTACAAACCCAGGATCCCTCAGGCTGCCTGGCTCTGGTCCACAGAAGCCCTCACTACGGGTACCTCACCCCAGGATGGATGCGAGTGTTAGAGGCATCACAAGCCGCAGTCATGCAAAATTGCAGCAGGACCCCACAACCAATGCTGAAAAGACCTGGAGTGTCTTAGAGGTCACTTTAGCTTTCTAAAATTTTTCATAAATATTGTCACGAAGCCAGGGTGGTGGCACAGGTCTGGGAAGCTGAAGCAGGAAGACTGCAAGTTCAAACCCAACCTGGAGAATCAGGTGATATCCTGTCTCAAAATAAAGATATTTTTTAAATGTTTAAATATTAAAGTACAAAGGCACTGGGTTCAATCCTCAGCACTCCCCTGTCAACGTGAAAATATATTTAAATATATATGCATTCACGAAGACAGAAGCAGATTTCACTTTGTTTTATCCATCAAATTCAGGTTAATTGCTAAACAGCCATTATAAGCCACCTCTCACCCTTTCTAGTTTAAAGTAGGTATCTACACATATCAGCAGATCTTGATTATTCTTTTATCCCAGAAGACTATGGGAGAACAGGTGCTCAGGCGTGACACAAAGCTGCTGAGGGCTCTGGGCAGTCCTGGGCCCCTCTTGCCACTCCACCATGCAGGTCTCAGGTGGCCATGTGGCAGTGCAGCCTCCTGGGAAGAGCTTTTTCCATTCAGGTGATCCCAGGACGTTAGTGAGTAGAAGAAAAGGTTCACATGAACTTTGCAAGTAAGAACAAGAGACTTCACAGAGACCTTGTTGCCCCCATGGAGAGCTTTGAGTCATTTACTGACTCAAAGAACCTGAATGGAGAAGTTGGGGAGCACTTATTGTCCAGAGCACCCATGCTCTGACACTTAGGGAGCATTCCTGCTCCTATTTCCATGACTAATGGTCACGTGGCAAATGGGAAAATCAAGGATGGAAGTTTTTCTCTCGCAAACAAGAAACAAATGGACAATGCTACCTCTGACCCACAGCTATATAGAGCAAAGCCACGTGTCCCCAGCATCCAAGTGGATAAGAAAGCAAGGAATACAGCCTTCCCAAACACCTTCCCTCCTGAGTCAGACTTTGCCAAAAGCAAATGGACTGCCAGGGATTGGAGCATTGACCCAAACTTTCGGGAATTTTCCAGAATCTAAAATGGAAGAACCCCAAATTGTGAACTATACATAGCAAGTGCCTCCTGTACATCTGAGGATGATGACAAATCAGCCTGCCACTTGTTTTTCCAGTTTAGGGCCACGAGTTTCCATCCTATCCCAGTCCAAGGTTCTTGTGGAGGGGTTCTTAGACACATGGCAAAAAAACACTGATCCCTAGGAAAGGCCAGACACCAGGGAATGAGACGAGAGTGGGCCCCAGGGCATGGTCTGGACAGTGCTACATTTGGTGCCTCTTGTCCTGTGCTATAACATTAAAGGGTAGTGACGGAGATCAGGTATTTCAGCTCTAGTGACCCTGTCACAGGTTCCTACCAGTGCTTAATCAAAGTAGGCAGGAAGTCATCCTCGGTGTAGTTCCAGACTGGACTCTGGGACTGATGCTCCTTGAAGCGGCCGACTGGCTGTTCTTGCAAGAAAAATGAACATGAGGGCGGCACTGGCTTGGTTCCCAGGGCTCTTAATCATTCTCTTGGGCTGCTCCAGCGACAGCCCATCAGCTGAAACCAAGAAGTACTTTCTTTCCTGGCAAGAGAAGTCTCCAACAGGGTCGAGGACACCCCCGCCTGGAGTGGCCGCCTCACAAGGGTTACTTCTCTCCTTCCCATCAGCCTACCCCGTCCTACAAACCTGGAGCTCTCAGCTCACCCAACAGGCTGTGGAGCTCCATTAGAACCCAAGACAATTTCCCACATCGTGGCTTCTTGGCCTTATCTCCTGCAACTGTATGTTTTAGGCCCTCTTTGTACCACGTATCATCTCAGACAGTTTCCCAACTCCTCTGTAGGAGGAGTTACAAGCCCTCTCCACAGTACTCGCCAGGTGACCTCACAGAGTGGGGGAGTCAGGTTACCCTTGGCATAACACCCAGACCCCTCCTTCCTCACTATACGACCTCCAACAACTGACCCACACTCTCCTACCTCCACTTCTCCTTCTACAAAACAGTCCTAATGTCCGTGTTACATGGTTTGCTGTGAGGGTACAAATGAGGTAACACCAAAATGAGGGTGAGGGTCATCACTAGAGCAGCCAGAAAGATCCTATTTCCCACAGGTAGATGAGGTGAGAAAGGAAGGAGGCACTACTGTTTTACTGTGCTTTCTTGTAAGAAGCGATGGAGTTAGAAAGCTCCAAGGACAGCCATGACAGTGAGCAATAGATATGACCCCAGGTCCCCTTTCTTAAACTAGCTGGGCCAAAGGAAGACAGGCAGGCACAGAAGGGATCCAGAGATTCTGTTCCTGTTTTGCCATGGGTTGAATTTCTTTTTTTTTTTTTTTTTTTGTCTTTTTGAGACAGGGTCTCACTATGCAGTTCAGTCTGGCCTTAAGCTCACTTTCTAGCTCAGGCTGGTCTCAAACTCACAACAATCCTCCTGCCTCAGCCTCCCGAGTGCTGGGATTACAGGCATGCACCACCATGCCCGGCTCATGGGTTGAATTTCATTCCACACCTAAAATCGATGTATGGAAACTGAAGCTCAGCACAGCAGTGCTGGAAGCGGGGTCTAAAGGAGGGTCTGGGCCATGAAGGTCCACCCCATGAATGGGGAACTCATGCTGTGTGACAAAGGCCTACAGCAGGGGCCCACCTCTCATTGCTCCCCTGCCACGCGAGGGTCCCACGCTCATTCCCACGGCAGCAAAGTGGCCCTCGCTACCCCGGAGGCTAATGCCTTGCTCCCGCTCCACAGGAAGTAACTCCCTCCTTCACCAGGCTATGGTGGTGCTACACCAGCACAAAACGACCAAGGCCTATCTTTTTCCCCTGCTGGGTCGGGAGTGCATGTAATATCTATTTTTTATCTCTCCGTTTGACTCCGTGGAATTAGGGAGTCCATTTCCCCACAGTTGGAGTCTCCTTTTCAGCCCCTGGTGCAGCATATTGTCAGCCTGGTTTTGGTTTTTTCTGTTTTTTGTTTTGTGCGGTGATGGGGATGGAATCCAGGGCCTCCTGCAACCTGGCAGATGTCTCCTGCTGAGCTGCACCCTAGCCCTAGGCAGAGTGCTCAGTGGGCCCTGCATAATGGGCCCTACGTTAGTGTCCTGCTCTCTGGGTGAAGGGAGAGGCAAGAGAGATGGGAGGACAGCCAGCTGGGGGTGGGGGGCCAGAAGTGCCTGTCCCACATGGCCCCTCACTCCAGAGCTGCCCAAGCTGTCCTGGGGCCCCAGGCTGGTAGCCATAGCTGGGATTCCTCCAGCACAGCTCCTTTGCTGTCATCATAGTCTAGACCAGCTAACGAGCGGGATCCAGCCCTGGCTGGTTTTTCATCGGCTCTCAGCTCCTACCTTGTGTGGAGCAGGGTGGTACCACTCTGTCCCCACATCGCCTGTCTCCTCCAGCAGCTATTTCCTGACAGCCAAATCCCTGAGCCCTGTGCTGCTACTTCTCCCTGAGGTCCCCCATCTCTGGGTTCCAAAAGATCTACCTTCATAGAAGTTGACTGTCAGCACTGGAACTATTTTTCTTTTTTGAATTGAGAAAGAAATCACCCTTCTGCTATCTTTTCCCAGGCAACTTAATTTTCCCAGCAAGATCTGAGGCTATACCATGCCCAGTTTCTGGAGTTTCTACAAATTCTGCTCACCAAACCTCAAACTGGCTCTGTAAACAACATACAAACAAAAAGCAACTAACCCAGCCACATGGTTTATCCTCTGTGCCTGAATTCCTACAGGCATCTCAACCCGGGCCACACCACCCTGCTGCTAGAGTTCTCCTTGAGCAGAAAGCAGCTAAGGAAAGCAAAGCATCTCCCACTCGGGTTGAAATGCCATACGGGAGCCCAGCCAGCTGGTGAAGATGAGCCGCTAAGATTTCATTAGGCAGAGAGCATCTATCTTCTCAAACTCAAGCCACATGGGTGAGCAATGAAGCAACTGAAAGGGAAGAAGGAAAAGCCTCTTAAGGAGCATTTAAAAATGCAAAGCGCTATCTGTAACACCACCCAGGGTGCTTCATTGCTCTGTCCCTACAGAAGCCTTCAGCTCGGTTCGCCAGAACCCCAAAATGCGGAAGGGCAGAGCTGCTGGCCTCAGTGGACAGGTCTGCTCGCAGAACGTGCCTCACAGCTGGGGGAGGTTGCATTTAAGGGAAGAGGCAGGGCACTAAGTAGCACCATCTGCGTTCTCCAGCACGGAGACCACAAATTGAAATAAAATTTAAAGTCCAGCCACCTCTCCTGCGCTCAGGACCCCCATGGGGCCCCGCAGCTCCTGCTCTAAACCAAACAGAGGAGAACAATGCCACTGTCACTAGAATGTCCACTGCAGGGTGGGCAGGGCCACTGAAAAGTCCTCCCCTCTCCACCAGCTCTCAGGGCTCTGTTTACACATTGTGAAACAGACTCAACAGGCCACAGCCAATTTTTTTTCTTTTTTTCCTAGTACTGCGGGTGCAACCAGGGCTTCCCATGGTGAAGCACCCCACCGCTGAGCCACACTGCCCATCCCCTTTCTTTTTAATGACAAGGGAAAGTAGGAAATTCCATAGGGCATCGCGTTCCAATGAGGCACATGTTAGCGTAGGGCTGTGAGCACTAGGCTCAGCTCTACTTAGGCACACACGCAAGTATCTATCCTTATCTATGGCGTCCTGATGGCAAGCGCGTTTCTGAGGAGCTAGCTCAAAACAACTCCAACTGTGCACATGAGCACGCTGCTGTCGGCAAGGACCTGCAGGACAGTGCCCCACTCACTTCCCTTTCCAGGTGACTCAGATCACAGGAGGTGACGGCAGCACAGAGCTGGCACCCTGGCAAGGCACGCAGGGTCCCTGCCACAGTGACCAGCCATGTGCTTTGCCAATGATGCATCCACCTCCCCTCGGCTCACAGCCAGTCCCCGTGGTGCTCCAAGGCCATCTGGGCTGCCATGTCCTCAGGGACAGCCAGGAGGAAGCAAGCCCATGCATGTTCTGCGGCCTGCGCTTTCTGGCTTCCCATGCTCACAGCAGTGCAGACTCACCAGGACCCCAACAGCAGAGACACAGAAGCACCCATGAATCATGCTCACACCCCTGGACCACAAGGTCTACCCTCTCAAGACCAAGTCCTGCAGCTCACAGAGGTTCTGAGCCACCAGTGAGAACTCTGTCCCCTTCTGGAGGATCCCACATGTCCACTAGGCAAGGCCACAGCAGCCACATGTCTTTCAATTTTTTTTTTTTTTTTTTTTTTGAGAGAATCTCACTATGTAGCCCAGGCTGGCCTTAAATTCACATCAATCCTTCCGCCTCCAGAGTGCTGGGATTATAGGTATGTACCACCACCCCCAGCTCAAATGTTTTCCTAAATGTTTTGGTGAAATCATTTTTTATATGAGATTACCATCCCAAACAGCAGACTCCAAATAAAGCAGATGACCCTATATCCCCTGGCTGAGGCTGTACCTACCAATCAGCTGCAGACCTTACGTCTTAAAAAGACTGATGATGTTTCCTAAAGAATTCTGCCCGCAGACTGCTATAGGCTTACGTTCCAACATCAAGCCTTCCCTGGCTTTCTAGCATGGTGTAATTGTGTACTCCTCCCTTCAGCACGTGTGTGTGTGTGCGTGCGTGTGTGTGTGTGTGACCTATTTTTGTTTCTGTTCCTCTGGAGAAAACAGGAGTTTCCCTGTCAGATAATCTCTCTCAAATGCCACCTCCTTCAAGCAACCACCCCTGATTTGCCCAAAATTACTGCTCCTTTTCTCTATTCACTCTTGCAGCATACTACTTCTGCCACATTTCTGCAAGCCTAAGTCTGTGGCTGGCCCTACCTAAAGCTTAGATTCTAAGCCTTGTTTCTCAAAGCTTAGCCCATGAACCAAGAGCAGCTGCCCCTCCCCCAAAGTTGTTCAAAATGCAATCTTTCTGGCCCAACCACAATCTACAGACCCAGAGGCTGCATGTTAACAAGATGCCCAAGAATTGACACGTGCATTAAAATTTGAGAAGCACTGTTTGAAATGAGTGATTTTTTTAACTTTGAGGACCTTTAAAGAAACCCCCTCTCTTTACAAAGCAACCAAGGCCAGCAAAGTTAAAAGACTCAAAGCCATCCGTGAAGTTAGTAGGAGAAATAAGAATGCTTCCTACCTAACATTTCCTGTCTCCCTAAAAAAAATTTAAGGAAAGAGCAGCGCCTAGGGCATGGTCAGCAAATTTAAAATGAAACCTGAGTCCCCCAATAACCAGGTGACACAGGACAAAGTCCTCACACTGAGAAGGACCAAGATGATCCTTCATAAATAAAAAGAACTGCTAGGCATGGATAAAGAACACCTCTAATGTCAGCACTGGGGAGGCTGAGGCAAGTGGATTGGTGAGTTTGAGACCTGCCTGGACTACAAAGTGAGCTCAAGGCCAGCCTAAACTGCACAGCGAGATTCCGCCTCAAAAAAAAGCAAAAAAATATGAAAATAAATAAATAAAAAGGACCACCCCCTTTAGGGAAGCTCTTTGGAAACTTCCTTATTTATAATAACCAGCAAATGCTAAAACCAAGTCTAAAAGCAGTGCTGGAGAGATCTGTGCCACCCTAGGCAACAGCCATCCAAAAAGGTCCCACTTGGACGTAGGAGTCTCCGCTGGCTCCTTCACTCTGCAGCAGCGAGATTCTGTGGTTATATAACTTCTCTGGGAGGTACAAGATGATGCTATTGGGTCTTTTTCGGGTGGCCATATGGCAGGGAGTTTGCATCTGAGGGAGGAGATGCAAGAAGGGAAGATGAAAGAAATCAACAGATCTTGTTTCCTTGAGACACCCTCCCTGGGTCGCTCAGTTTGCTAAGGGATGGGTGAGGCTGACTGATTCTTCTGTCAGGACTGCGATTGGTAATGGCAGGCTCCCCATAAACACAATGTCAAGGTCACATCCTGCTCCTTTTAGGAAAGTGGTACCTGCCAAGGGAGCCTGTCCGCAGCAAGCGGCTGCCCTTGCCAACTACTCAACATGGCAGAGTGGCGTTCTTGGTTATCTTTCTCTCTGTGGCCTCCCAACAACCCTCCGAGATACAACCTCTGACCTGGAGTTGGCTGGAACAGAGATCCCTGGAGCTGCTCAGGACAGTACAGTATTGCTTCTTCAGCAAAACCACATCTTTAGAGCGATGGGACACAGCTTGCTTAACGAGGCACCTGCAGTGGAAGCCACCTCCAAATGCCTAGTGTGCTGATAAATCTGTACCCAGAAATATACTGAACCCCACAGACCTGCTAGTATGATAGCTGGCAGAAGGACCTCCCCAGACCGATGTGCTATTAGCAGTGTCATTAAAGGAAATTAATTTTTTTTTAAAGAGACACCAAGGCATAATATGTGTCGGCAGGCGCACCCCCCAAAGGCATGTACATACACCCACATATTCACACACATGTACACCACATACATGTACACACAGGCACACACATGCAAGTGCACATACACAATCTATGGCAAGCAGTTATTCACAAAGCCACAAGACTTTGCCTCTGGAATGTATTTCCTCCCTCGAAGATAAAGAGAAGATCACTTCCTGGTACAAAGCGGAATCGCATGTTTATGCAACTCATTAGAAAAAAGAAAAAAAGAAAAAAAAATGAAGCCAGGGCCACGCTAATCAACTACATGACAGCAATGGCAATGAAACATCACTTTGAAATACTTACCACACCAAATAATTTGCCCTGTCAGTGGCAAGCCTTTAAAGTGAGTTTTTAGAACAGACATGCAAGCTGAAAACTAGAAGGATCTATTAAAACCTGATTCTGATGCTCGCATTTTATAGGAAATGAAAGTCTAGCAAAGTGGAGTCACCTGCCCAGGGTCACACAGGTAACTGATTTTGGTTCTGGAACAGGAACCAGCAGTCCAGGCTCCCTGGCCTACCCTAGCTGCTTGATTCAGCCTCACAACAGGGACCCTAAGAGGTAGGTAAGAATGCATCGAGCAGATAGGGATGAATTTTCTCAGAATCAGAAATGCTGACAAGTTACTCCAATTTGGATTTGACTGGAAAGAAACCTTCCTGCGAAGCAAAGAGGAAATAAAACCTGCAAGTGTCACGGTGGCACCATTCCTGTATTTCTCCAGAAAGTTCAAGCCTATAAAAGCTTTCCTTCCCGACTGGGGCTGAGACTAAATGCAAAAGAAAACAATGGGCCCTTACTGACCACTTCTAGCACAGCTGGGGCTTGGGCTCCACAAGGTATCAGAAATAAATGAACCTATAACCAAGAGCCATTGGCCTTGCTCCCAACACACAGCTACACCGAAGCATCTGAAACCACAGCCAAGTCCCTAGACCAGCGATGGCAAACCTCTGCGAGCATCCAGTGATGACAAAGAGCTGGCTGCAGCACGCCCGCCATAAGTTCACCACCTCTGCCCTAGGCCTTTATTTGTTCCCTTCCACTTTTTAGAAGACTACCCTTTCCCTCTGGCCAGTGTTGGATTCACTTTTCTTCCACTAAAGGTATCTTCCCCTGCTTGAGGATCACAGGGTGGAAAAATGGGAGAGTCCTCACCCAACCATCTTTTTCCTTGCTATTATCGCTTTCTTTTATTGTAGTGAATTTGCTGCTGTTGTTTTGTTTTGCTGGGGAGCAACCCAGGGCCTCAAGCATGCCTAGAAAGTTCTTTACACTGAGCCACGTCCTCAGCCCCTGTCACTTGCTTTTGGATAATAAATTTATTTCTCCCATTATGATCACTTTTTTTGTATTTTAGAGAAGGCTCTACAGGGTGTTGGGAGGCTCATTACTAGATCAGATTCGTAGTGATCCACCTGTTTACAGCCTCTTAAGAGCTGGGATTACAGGTACACGCCACCATGCCCAGTCTTAATTGCCAGCTCAGCACACCCCAGGGTGGGGCCAGCACAGCCGGCCCAGGAACTGAACCTCTGGCCCCTGCGCCTGCTTGCAGGCACTTTAATCCTCTGAGCTATTTGGCCAGCCCACAATCACATATTTTTTAAAACTTAAAAATGCAGAAGAGGGGAAAAAATCCGTAACTTCACAGGGTTGTAATGAACACGGTAAAAATATGAGCTTATTATCTACCAGACTTTAATTTTCTGGGCATGGATAAGGGTGGGGTGGTACAAGTGAAACAATGCTGTCATCATTAATACACAAATACTTCTGTATCCTTTTTGTTTCCTGTAATTATACCTCGAGAACATTTTCCATTTTGCCAGAGCTACCTATACACAATGCAGACGGTGATTTAGCACTTACTTACCTGCCCGCCTGCATCCACGGGCTGCTCTGCTCCCGCAGAATGTTTACATTGTTTTCTAGCGTTTCCCCAACTACAAATTTTCCACTGCAATTATTTCGTTTCCTTGGGAGACCTTCCTGGAAGTCAGCCTCCTCATTTTCCTCCTTGTCAGAGGTGTGCCAGCCCCCAGGGATTAAATGACCCCACTGGGTAAGAGGCTCACTCTCCAGAGAGCCAGGCCTGGCGGGAACCAGCTAGCAGTGATCAACTCATGGCAAACCACGAAACTCCTCAGAAACTCAGTTTCCCAGCAGCACTATCAGCTCTGCTGGCCAGGATCATTCTTCCCACCCTTCGGCCCCACCCAGCCTTTCACCTGCAATACCAACCCCCCAGCCAGTCTCCTTCCTCTTCTCTGCTTTTCACATTAGCACATTTCACATTCTCAGAAAAATGACCAAGTCAAGCTCCTCATGGGGCCACATGAATTTCAGCCCGTAGGGACTTGCAGACCAATGTTTTGCAGTGGTGTGCAAAACACAGCAGTAGAAGCACAGCTCCTCCTCGGATGACACCCTTGTCCTGTTTTCGGAATCCAGGTCAGCTGTGCAATTCAACAGCCCTTGCTCCTCATCTGCCAGGGTCGGCTATGGGGCACTGTGGGAGCCGTGAACACATGCAGGCCTACACTTAGGGACTCCTCTGGACTCAGCCAAGCAAGGGAGGGAGCAGCCTGGGTCATGTGGCCTATCAGGATCGTCCAGGACAGTAAAGCAGCCACGTGTCACTTCCCTGATGAATCCTGCAGATGTGACCCCAGCACTCACCCCAGATTATACCAGAATAAATGGGGGTATACACCACACACCTCTTTTCCACCTCACCATAAAAGAGGTAGACAGTTATTTTTGCTCCTTCAAAATAAATGAGTTACAGTCAATGAAGAAAAAAAAGATCATTGACTGATTCCTTTTCCCAACTTTCAACACGCTTTTTATACAAGCAACCCCCCCCCCACGGTCTCCTCAGCCATTCAGCTTACATGTGAGAACTCCAGCAGGCCTCTGTTCCCCTTTCTGTACTTTGCCAGTTAGAATTCCATGGGCTTTGTCGGGGTAGAACAAGGCTGCTGCAACATAGTGAGCCGGAAAACGCACATCCTCAGCCCAGATGAACCTGAGTAGAATTCTTGATCTATTTCTTGATAGCTGGGCAAACCCACCAAATATCAAATGTCACAAGAACCCCAGTCACAGTTGCAAAGATCTATAATTATTTTCCTTCTTCCCAAGAAACATCTCTGAAGACCTATGCATAGTTTAGATTTTTAAAATGCACAAAGAACCTGTGTCTTAGAATCCGTGATATGGTCTTAATCTCCCTCTGGTTAGATTTCTCACTTGCAAGAGGAGATGCTAAATGCCTATCTAGGAGACTGATTGTGAGGTGTTAAAACAGTAACACTTGCACAGCGCTGGACTCCAGACCTGCTACTCCAGAAACACTCTGTAAAATGGGAATGCTCTTTTCTCTAGAAACACTAGGTAAATTCCAACTGGAAGATAAACTCGTTCAGAGTAGATACCACAGCTCATACTCATCACCTCTGCTGCCTCCCATGACCGAGAACAATGAAGGCCCTCAGCAAAATGGGTGGAGGATACAAAGGCTTTGCAGTAGTGTGGAACCTGGTAAGCACCCACACTGGGAAATCCTGTCAAGCGCTGCCCTGGCCCCTCAATGTGACTGGTGGTTGGGAAGCTGACCAGCCAGGGACCACTGGGGAGGCTCCTGGAATCCCTACACCCGCAAGCTGTGGGTGGAGGCAGCTGCGTTCAGGCAAGAGCAAGCCGCCAAATCTCACTCCACAGACAAATGTAGCATTGTGGTACCCATGGACCTCTGGAAGAGTGGCAGGCTGCCTGTGTGCCTGGGATGAGAATGAGTGTGCATATTAAAGCAGACAGGCCACATCCCCCAGGGCGCCAAACTGGTCCCTTGGGACTCCAGAGAGCAGCATCCCAGAGGTGTAAAAAAGGTCCCTTATGGGTGGTGCTGGAGCAGGCTGAAGCTCATACAAACAAAACCACATGGCATCTCCCTACATTTTGAGCCCTGCTAAGGTTTCCTCCTCCACTGCCTCAGCTCCTTTGGAAAGAGGAAAGAGAGACGGGAGGGGAACCAAGCTCATTTTCCACCACCCACTTGGATTATTCATATTCATGCAAGAGACAGCAGCCCTTTCAGGGACACATTTAAATAACAAGTCATCTAAAACTCTGCCCTTGACTGCACTCAGGAGTCACTGGCAGAAGCACACTGGGGCATGTGTGCGCTTACCCCTGCCTCTTCCCCCAAGCTCTTGCAAGCTGAAACATAGCAGCCTCAGCTCCCTAAGGCGCGCACACACAAATGGATCTTGCCTTCGCTACATTAATGGGACTCCAAGGGAGGGGAAAAAAGCAATAATAATTAACAAAATAGTAATTACCTATTAGTTGAGGCTTTATGCTCTCGTATTTCTAGAGCCTTTTTCCCCTTAAGCGGAAGGGAAGGATGGAGGAAACAAAGAAGAGGCACAGAAATCAGAACTCCTGCTTCCATAAGTCCTAAGTATGCGGCAGTAGAGCAGAGAGCCGCTGTATTCGCCAGCTTTCTCACTGCTGGGGCAAAACACCCGACGTCCACAACTGAGAGGAGGAGACGGTTCACTGGGCTCACAGCTTCAGGGGCCTCAGTCCACAGTCAGCTGGCTTTGAGGAAGAAGCATCATGGCAGAAGAGTGTGGCGGAGGAAAAGTACTCAGCAGATGGTGGCCAGGAAGCAGTGAGCAGGGAAAGATCCCTTGGAAGAGGAACGGGCTGTGGAATCAGGAAGTAAAAAGCTCCTACTTTTCTAGCAGGAACCCACCTACCAGACCATTCGGCCAAGGACGCAGCAATGGATTCATTTGTTGATGAGGCTATCTCCCATGATCCAATCACCTTCCCAAAATCCCTCTTCTCAGCATCAGCCTTTTGTGTACACTGCTGACCCAAACCATGACAGCCACCTTGCTGTGAACTCAGAATTCTTCTCCCCTACCACGTCTTCAGAGATGGGCTGCCTCTTGCAGGATTAAGAGATCCGGCATCCAGTCCCATCCTCTTACTGTGCACCTGGGTATTCTATCGAGTCCCATTGTCTTTTTGTCTCTACAGCAACCAAAATGGCCAATCCCTCAGTGGACTGCTAAAGGGGTAAAGCTGAACTCCTGCCAGGGTACTATGCTAGTCTGATCTGTGCCATGGATTACCCAAAGTCCTGTGATTAAACTGAAGGAAGGTGGGTGGAGGAGTGGGTGGCGTGGGAGAGCATCACTTATCCAGTTCTCCATTCCCAAATCTCATGGATAATTTAGGAAACTTCCACAGCACATCGTCTTCTTATTAATAATAGAGTCCTTACTAATGAGTCGAGAAGGCTGTGCCCAAGCCTTGTGAGATCTCTGCTAATTAGTTCTGAGACACCCATACTCCAGGGTACAGACACCTGTCATCTCAATCCTTGGGGAAAACTAAACACACTCAAGTTTTGATTTCTCAAAAATCCATCATGTTTTGATCAAGTACAAATGACTGTTTTGCTCAGAGATGCGCCCAGCTTTGGGATTAGAGCTGTCCAACAGCTTTCTGCAAACGATGAAAGTGTTCAGCGTTACGTACTCCAATAGGGCAGCCGCAGCCAGCCATGTGTGGCCTTCCAGCACTTAAAACGCGGCTAGGAAAACTGAGGAAATGAATCAATCATCTCATTTCATTTTAATTTATGGAAATAAAAAGAGCCACGTGCAGTTAATGGCTACTACACTGCCAGCCACAGATCTAGATAGCATCCAATGTACAGCTTGTGCTCAAAACATGGTGCTGCACGAAAGAGGAGCAGACAGTAGCTCATCAGAGTAAGTAATGATGAAGTAGGATTCGCATGTTTATTGAGCACTCATTTTAAACAAGGCCCTATTTAGGTCAACAACCTTCAGAACTGGGTACTTTGAATATCCCTGTTTACAGATAAAGAAACCAAGGCTTTGAAAACTGCAGTGTCCACAGCTACCTAGTGCATGACCCAGGCCGTGTGCCTCCCACACAGCCATTCCCCCGTGACTTCTGCAGCCTGGGAGACCAATCTCCGAAAGCTGGTTGAGCTCCCCACTGATGGAAATATTGGGGTATATCACTACTTTCAGCAAAATGACACCAAATTCAGCAAGGAATTTTTCTTTTGGAAATAATAATGGAGAGGTCAGGCACGGTGGTGCGAGCCCATAATCCCCACATTCAGGAAGCAGAGGCAAGAGGACTGCTATGAGTTTGAGGGTGGCCTAGGCAACATAATGAGTTCAAGACCAACATGGGTTACATAGAGAGACCCTGACTCAAAAGAACCAAAAATAAAAAAAAAAGGCAGTGATGGAGATCCACACCTTGTCATGTCTGGGGACCTTTACAAAGCCTAGCAGAGCAGTGACCTCCAAAAGCAACGCTGACCGAATGGCTCGTATGGCACAAGTTAACTATTCACTCCCCTTCTGGGGCCTCTTCCTAAGGCGGCCCACTACAACAGCAGATGCCCTTCAGTGGCCTCAGTCTTCATCTCCATGAGCTCTCTTTCCTGCTGATAGGCAGGGCCACATGTCACGTGGGAATGTCCTCCAGGCTGTATAGCATCCTCCCTCACCTAGCACACCGTGGCCAACATTCAGCACTGATTGTTGTATGCATAAAGCATGTCTTTGCCCATTCCCTGTTGCCTGTGTCATGATACTATGTCCGATAGGGTAAGTCATGAGGAAAACAGGCATATTTTGGCTCATGATTCTGATCTGAGGTCCAGGGGCTATGTCTGGAGGTGGCCTTCTTGCTGACACAGGGAGGACAAGGCCCAAGACAGGGAATGCACAAGAGAGCTACCCAGTTGGCTTCCATAGTAGCAGATTCACTCTTGAGAATACCCATTAATACATGAATCATTAATCACTCCAATCGCTTAATCCACTTATAAAGGCAAAGCCCTCATCATCTTCTAAGGGTCCTGGTCCAAATTCTTAAATCTCCCACAATAGGAACTCATTTCAATTCCAGAGTTCCACAGACAAAGCCCATTCAAATGATAGTAGGGCTCTACCATGTAACAGACATGAGTTACCACCAGCAGCCCCTAAACGCAAGCCACGGGCAAGCTCCCTCCACTTTCTGGCCATGAAGCTTTATCTTTACAGAAGTTCAAGGTGAATCAATTTGTGTGACTCTCCTTAGACCCCATAAGGCAGGCATTTGGGAGCCTCTCAAGCAGGTTCTTTCCAGGGTTCCTGCCAGCTGTTCCACTTGCTGACCCTGGAACTCTCACTGTTACTGTCACTATTTGGAATCTGAGCAGCAAGAACAATGCAAGTGGCCTTGACTAGTTACTACTGAAAAGAAACTTCTTTTGAATTTTGGACATTCTTTTTGCAATTAACATTTATCATTTATCCTTATTTATAGACTATAGTGCAATAATTCTGTACATGCATATAATGTGCAATGACCAAAGCAAGGTATTTGCATTTTGTTTGCCTCAAATAGTATCAGTTTAAGTGTCAGGAATCTCTTAAGTATTGGGATCTCCTCTGAGGAGCTTGAAATATGATGTAATGAATTATCGAGAATTCAGGACATCCTTAAACCACTATAACTTTATCCTAGGCGGTCTACTGTAGGAAACACAGCATAGGGGGCTTCTGCAGAACTGGGTGGTTCCTTGAGGATGACTCTGTATCACAGAACCTCCTACGCCATGTTTTCCTATTTAAATCCTACCCAGCCCCTCATCCTGCTCCAATGGAAGCGCCAGCTTCCACAAAAGGTCTTCCGGGACATTCCAGATCTCAGGAACTTCTCTTCCTCGGCCTTCAGGCAGTCTCCAATATCACAGGGTCACCTCCTAAGGGACATAGATGCAGGGGGAGGGCGCTGGGGACTGCGTGGCCTTCCCTTGCCCGCCCTGCATTTTCGATCCTCAAACTCAGGCTCCTTGTTCCAACTCAGCAGTGACCTGGAAGCAATACTGCATTAGCTCTTAGGGGAAGCCCTTTCCAGGACCCACCCAGCTTCACGTTTCCTACAAATACAGACTACTTTGTATGGGGGACAGCAGGCATGAAGACAGGCCCCCCTCTGTTCCCCCAATTTTGCTTTACTGCCATTTGTGGACTGGCACTGGGATGCTACCAGGTTATGGCCCCTCGTCTACTAGTGATTTTAGGGGAGGATGGAGGGCAAGTCTCAAGTGCTTTAAGCAAGCCCCTCCTGGCACTGCATGGTACCCAGGGTGCCCATTCACTGCCGTTAATCATGCTTCTCATCACCTTGCCAGGCTTGCCTGTGTGCATCTTCTCCCAAAAACAAAAAACCACCACGCTCTGCAGGGATTTCTAATCACAGCCCCCACCATGCTATGAGTGCTCAAAACTAAATGAGAAAAAGAGAAAACTCTCTAGACACTGAATGAAACAGGAGACCAGAAGATCCAGGGGCACCAAAGACACTATGCCAATTGGAAATGTCCCTCGCATGGTGTGGGGAAATTATCAGAGTCCAGACCTGTATCACAGCCCCGGGACTCATCACTTTCGTGTGACTGTGTCTGTCATCTGCATAACAAATCATTTCCATAAGGGTCTGGAAAAGCCCATTTTTATTTAGGTTGGAGAATTCCACTGTATTAGTTTCAAAAATAAAAAATAAAGAAAAAGCTCTATCCTTTCCCCAATGGCAGCCTGTTACCTCAACACAGTTTTAAAAATCACAGAGTCAGTGCTTACAACTCAGTATCAAGAAGACAATAACTCTATTTAAACTTCGACAAAGGATTTGGATGGACATTTCAGCAGAGAGGATGTATAACGGGATAATTAACCTATGAAAAGATGCCAAACACCATCAGGCCTTAGGAAAATGCAAATCAGATTCGTAATGAGATACTTCAAAATATTGGCTACAGTGGCCTTTATCAAAAAGACTGACCATACTAAGTAGCGGCAACGATGAACAGAAATGAGAATATTGCTGGCAGGAAGATAAAAGGAAATGGCAGCTTTGGAAAACAGTCTGGCAGTTTCTTAAAATTTTAAATATACAGATTTCACAATGGATCTCCAACCAAACGGAATGAAAGCAAGGATCTAGGAAAGACTTGTATGCAGATGTTCACAGCAGCATTATTCACAATGGCTAAAAAATGAGCATTGTAGTTTGTGTCCAGTTGTCCACGCAAAGCCTCATGCAGTTATGGGGCAGACGTCTAAAGAGTGTGATTAATTCCTGATCCAGTGCTGGGGTTGTGGGTGTGTGTGCGACACCCTGCCTGGGGCGGAGAGCCTAAATGCAACATAAGGGAGACAGACCTCTCTGGAGCCATTGTTGCTGCTATGCCTCCCTTTTACTCCTGCTGTTTTGCTGCCTTCTGCCACCATGAACAGCTGCTCTGCCATGCGTCGCTCTGCCTTGGAGCCAGCTGAGAATGGACTGAAACCTCCACAAACTGTGAGCAAAATAAATCTTTCCTTCCTTCCTTCATTTTGTGTGTGAGGTATTTTGTCCCAGCAATGAGAGAAAAGTAACTGAGACAATGAGATAATAAAAATATTTTTGAGATGGCGAATGGATATCTGAAATGTGCTCGGTCAGAGCTGGCCAGATAGCTCAGGGGACTAAAGCACCTGCTTAATAGAGCTCAGAGGCTGGGGATCGATCCCCGCCTGCCTTGTCGGCCCCGCCCCAGGGTGTGCTGAACCAGCGATTGAGACTGGTGTGGTGGCACAGGCATATAATCCCAGCACTTGGGAGGCTAAAAATAGGAGGATCACTGCAAGTCTGATCTACATAGTGAGACCCTATAGACTCTACTAAATACCAAAAAAAAAAAAAAAGCTGTAAAATGTGTTCTGTCCGTAAGTACAAATGGAATATTACCTGGCATTAAAAAGACATGAACTTCTGGTACATACAACATGAACATCAAAACATCAAGCCATTAGAGAGAATGCGGACCCCAGACTACACACTGCATGATTCCACTTATATGAAATGCTGAGGCAAAGCCAATTGTAAAAAGAGAAGGCAGATCTGTGCACTTTTTTTTCCCCCCAAAGAGCATAACAAAAAAATGCAGACCAACTTAATTTGGGGATTCAAAACTTAACAAGTTTCAGTCAATGGATATTTTGCTAATGAAAAGAGCTACTGCAATTAGAAATTGGAAATATTTTAGAAATTGTATTGTATTCATGTAGTTATTTTTCTGCATTTTTAAATACCCTCCAGTAGAGCACCAAGAATTCCCAAGGCAAGTTTAAGTCCCACTGGGACTTAGCCCTAGAGGTTCTGTCCCCCTGCTCGTCAGGGCTGAGTATGTGACCGCCTCCTCCCCAACACTCTCTTGGCCAGAGACAGAACTGAAAGGAACTCTTGCTTCCCAGACCCTCCTCTCTCGAGGACCCACGCTCCCAGGCTCACGGATCTCTGGGACCCACCCCGTTGGCTGGACTCACCTCTGCAGCTTCTCCACAGACAAGTCTTTCCAGACCCACACCTGTGCAATGTGACTTTCATGTGATCTGTCCCCCGCTCTCCAGGCCAGGTGGCCTTGATCCAGCCACAGTCTGGAGAAACAGCACCCATAGGGTGTGTGCATATGCACAAATGCTCCTGCACTTAGGACAGGGCTACATCACCACAAACCCTGAGCACAGCAGCAGCGAGACGGGGCAGGGATTCCACCTCACCCCTGACCCCCACAGCTGAGCGGCACAGCACAATGAAGGCCTACCTCTTTCACACCATAGTAAACTTGAAAAATTGTGAAGTTGAACATCTTAAGTTGAGGGGTGACTAGACACCTATTTCAAGGAATCTGCTCCTACAGCTATGGGTGTAGACAGGTCCAAAATCTGCAGGGAAAGCAAGCAGGCTGGAGGCCAGCGTGCACTTACCACACAAAAGCATTCCGAAGCAAAAGCCCTACTTCCCCGGGGTCCTCAGCCTCAGTCCTGACTCCTTCAAGGACATACATTCTGTAAAGGTTTAAGGACCAAAACAATGACCACAAAACTTCATGCAGTGGCTCCATTTCCCACCACGTACAGTAACCCATGAGCTGGGCCAGTGCCGTTCACCTTACTTTATCTCACCACATAGGTGTTACATCACCGTACGTCTTTATAAGAAGGCTGAGCTCAGTTCAAAGAGATATTTGAGAAAGAGAGAAAATATCTTCCCAGGACTTATTACATTGTTACAACTGCCCTATTATATTTATTATTGTAGTAGGTTATTGTCAATCTCTTACTGTGTCCTATTTATGAATTGAACTATATCATATATGTATAAGAACAAACAGTATATACATATGGTTCAGTACTATCACAGATCCAAGCATTCACTGGGAGTCCAAGAACATATCTCCCACAAATAAGGGAGGGGCTCCTGTACTTTTAAAATATATACAAGGCTGGTTTCATTGGACCATCACATATCTTTCTTTCCCGTTTTACTGTGGTCATTACGAAAGCTGTGAAACACCAAATGGGGGCCATAATCAAGAAATGTCTCTGTCTATAAAAACTTCAGCCAAGTCTGCATTCTTATAATCTGCACTGGACAGCTGCTGAGTTTGAACTGACAGCTCTCGACCCCACCCCCACCCCACCCCACCCCACCCCCACACACGCACGCTGTCCTACAGCTGAGTGGTCCTGGAAGAATTCTGGACCTATCCCTTCCCCTGCGCCCCTGCAGAAGAAGACTGGACCAGGTAAGGGCATCTCGCACAGGCAGGGACAACTGGAAGGAGAGGCTGCACCTCCCTGGTGGCTAACCCTGCACCACTGCGTGCATCGGGAGCTGCTGTGTGTCCGTCACTGTGGTGGGCTGCCGATTGGTGGCCAACTTGTAGCACTCAGCTGAACTGAATCAGCTCGGTGCTGGGCGTGGAAGGCCCACCTGAGGACTGTTCCAACGACACGGAAAGGAGAACTGGAGAGGAAGACGCGGGGGCTATTGGCTCTCCTGATAGGAACTCAGCTGTCCTCATTGCTGGAGGAGCTTGGGGTCTTGATGTCCTGGGAGTAGCTGTGGCTCAGTTTGGGAGAGCTCGGGTCCTTAGTTTGAGCATTGCTTCCTGGTTCTGGAGAGGAAGATGGCACTCTGTTCAATGTCCTGAAGAAGCTTGTCAGGCTGCCTTTCTTGATTGAACTCAGCTGTTCTCACTGTCGGAGGAGATCAGGACCTCATTGTTGCCGAGGATGGCCGTGGTACTTTTCGGAGGAGCTCTGGTCCTTACTTCGAGTGTCACTTCCCTCAGCTGCTGGTACTGATCCTTTCTCCTGCCGGCGCAAACTTTCTAGCTGCTACCACCGACCCTGGGGCCTTCCCAGTGCAGGCCGGTGAAACAGACTTGCATGAGACATGGTCGCAGGCCCTCAGCCTGCAATTGGACTCCCTGGGCATTATCACAGGCTCCAGGACTTCAGCTGGATTCATGCAGGACACTACGGTGGGAATCCAGGCCTCAGCTGTATTCTCTGGGTCTGTAGTGTGTGGACTAAGTTCTTGCACTCTTCATACTAAATTCTTTAGGTGAGTACTATCAAATAATCCTATAAATTATATGTCCTGTGTTATATCATTTCCCTTGTAAACCTTGACTAAAACCACCAGCTAGGCCTGTGAAGTTGAAGAGGCTGATGTGAAAACACACACAAATGATGGGGTGGACATACAGAGAGCAGCAGAATAAAACTCTAGGAGCTCATGGTCCGGGTACCTAAAACCCAGCTGCATCCCTGCTGCTGGGCTCCATGGTTACCCAATGCATCCTTCTCACAAACAATGAAGAAAGTCCACAGGAGCATTGTGGGCCCTTGGCAATAACCCCAGGTGCCCCCTACGATCACATACTGTGAAGTGATCACATGACTGGAACCCCAAAGTTACCAAAATCCTCAGATGCTCAAGTCCCTGACTTAATACCACTTCTTCTTCTCCAGTTTCTCCTTTTATGTTGTTGTTTATTTGTATACAACCTGTGCAAATGCCTCTGTACACTAGTTTAAGTCATCTGTAGATTATTTATATTAATAAAATGTAAACCCTATTATTTGGTGAGATTATTTATATTAATAAAATGTAAACCCTATTTTATTGGTGAGAAAACTGAAGCATGGGAAGGAGGGGAAGCGCTCCCAAAGCCTCATGTGTAAATAGTTCTGTGCTATTTAGGATAAAATAAGAAAAGCACTTGTACATATTCAATACAGATGTTCTCTCCTCCTTCAAATATGATCAGTCTGTGGTTGGGTGAACCTAAGTGTGAGAAACCCACAGGTACAGAGGACCAACTACACTGGATTTACAGGAAAGACAAGGTCTGAAGCTTAGGCTAGGTGTACTCCTTTTTAAAAAATAAGAGAACTTTTAACTGTGTTCTCTGAACCAGGCAGAGGAAATCAACTGTTTAGAAAATATGGGAGGAAAAATAAAATCCTCAAAAGCACCATGTAGAAGAGGCTGGAGAATTGATCACACTGGGAAAAAGTAAAATCAAATGTTGCTGGAGCTGACAGATAAGCAAGGGGAAGACAGGCAAAGTCTTTACACACCGCCTCTCCTTTTCATGGCCACAGCATATGACCATATCATTAGCTCCATTTTATTGGTGAGAAAACTGAAGCATGGGAAGGAGGGGAAGCTCTCCCAAAGCCTCATGGGTAGCCCGCCAGCCTTTCGCATCACTGGGTTCTGTGAAACACGCAATCTTACAACGCACTTGGGTGGGCCATGGTTGCCCTGAATCAAAATATATAACAAGCAGGCCTTTTCCTTTCTTGGTGAAACCCTTAAGACACACTGCTTCCACTGTCTCCCCCCCCCCGCCTCCCCCGTGCCCCGTGGCTGTGTTCTGCCTCAGTTTTAGATAGCAACATATCCTACTTCTTAATTTAGCTTCTTCTCACTCCAATTTAAACTTCTGCAGAATGGCCCATTTGCAAAGCCAGATATCATCCATAACATAATCACTCACCCGCACCTAATTTCAGTTAGATGAAATGGGACTGGTGAAGCTTGGCCTTTCCTAACAGTAAATAGAGTAATTTCATTACACAGCGCCCAAGGGGTTTCTCCACTCTATACCAGTCGCTAGGACAAAAGCATTTCCTGCAGTGCATGGGGGCAGGAACCCAGAGAGAAAAATACAACCACCATTTTTGCATACAGTGTTAAATACAGTGACGTTCCACCCCAAAAGGAACATCAAGGAAGAACTGAGCATGTGCAGTCTGCCAGGGTCTCAGAGTGGTCATGGTCAGGTTCGTGTGTAGCCTTGCTGTTATCTGCAGTGACATCTCAGCAGGGGTGGCACCAATGACCACCTTGCTCTCACCGTGACTAGGCAGCTGCTGTGGCTGGGAAGTAGGACAGGAAAGGGCAGCAGCTCCAGGCAGGGCTTCAGCTAAGGACAGGAAACAAGTTGGGACTCGATCAGCGCACAGCAAGGAGATCTGAGCCTCACAAACGCCACCGCGAGCCTTTGGCCCCGGGGAACCTTCTGTTCCCACAGGGACACTTCACCAGAAGAATGTGAACAGCCATCTCCAAAACCAGGACAGGGGTCAGGAAAACAGATGCCTGCACATTCCATACAAGATAGCAGGTACCTGGGCACAGTTCCCGGACAGGCAATTACTCACAGCGGGCCCCACCCTCCACTCCCAAAGGCAGCAGGTATCTCATCGCTAGTACCTGGCTGTGCCAGCATCAGCAGTGACCCACAGCTGGCTAGAAATAGTTAGTCTTGGGTCCCACCCCAAAGCCTGCATTTTGAAGAGATCTCCAGGTGACCTAACTGCATGTTGAAGCTGCAAAGACATAGCACAGAAATGTGTGTTGATGGACACATCCTGTTGATAACTTTCTGTCTTCCACAGATCCATTTTCAAATTATGGAATGTGGTGTGTATTTGTTCATCATTTAACAGGCACCTGTGTTATGCCTACTAGGGCACTAGGTGGTGGCCCTGCATAGGGGAGATAAGGCTCCCTTAGTCCTGCAGCTCCCCTTGTCTTTGAGCAAGACAAACAAGGGCTCTGCCTTCCAGCCAGGGAGACAAACAGCAACTAAGAAGACAAGTATGTAAGAAAAAGAGATCATCGCAAACTGACACGTGTCACAGGGAAGATGAAATGGGTGACAGAGGCATGAGTGGGATGCACAGGTGAAACTTTTGATTACAAAGAAAGGGTCCGAAGGGCCAGCCATATAGCTCAGCGGATTAAAATGCCTGCAAGCAGGCACAGGGGCCAGGGGTTTGATCCTGGGCCTGCCTGCGCTGGCCCTGCTCCCCTCCCCCAACCCCATGCTGAGGGCAATTGAGACTGGGCGTGGCACGGGCCTGTAATCCCAGCTCTTTTGAGGCTGTAAACAGGCGGATCACTATGAATCCAATTTAGTAGTGAGACCCTGAACACCCTATAGACTGTTCCCTAAAATACAAAAACAAAGGAAAGGCTTCTCTTCCTAACTGTAAACTGCAACTCAAAAGTGAGAAAGAGATAGCTATTCAAACATGTAAAGGGAGAACCTTCCAGGCCAGGGCAAGAGCGATAGAAAGGCCTAAAGTCAGGAAAACGAATGGAGGGCTACAAAAACAGAAAGACCCCACTGGTTCAAGGCAGCAAGTCCCAGAGAGGGTGTAGGTGCCCACGATGCAGGAGGTGAGGTGGGGCCACTCCAGGCTAACTAGATCATGGTAAGGAGCCTGGACCTCGTTCTCAATGCCCCGGGAACTGCCAAGAGCAGGGAGAGTTGAGTATACGTGTGCGCGTAAGCACATGGCTTATCTTTGTCGTTGTACATGCTTGCTTCTCCACTGGACAGAGACCGGGTCAGATAAGCACAGGCTGGAACTAGGTAGGCAGCAGGCTAGCTTAGCGTATCAGTGTAGGTACAGTGGATCATCGCAAAAGGACGAATTATTAACATCTTCTGACTGCCCCCAAAGGCTGGCTAGTGCTGGCTCAAGGCTCTGAGCTGCTCTGGACACAAAGACAAGCAAGGCCTTCAGGCACCTGGCCATCAAGGCCTTGGGGGAACAGGCACAAGAGGAAAGCAACAAAGCGCAATGTCACTGCTGGCAGTTAATTTGTCAATACTTTTGTCAGATGAAATAAGCACATCCTCCCTAAGCAACTCTCAGTACATACAGTTATCCTGCAAATAGACTAGTATGTGTGCAAATGACACTGTTCACTCACAAGTGTGCATTTCATATGTGCAAAAGCAAAAGACTGGAATGACCCAAATGTTGCTGAGTAACAGAGAACTGCTTAAATCTTGATTCACCCATATAATGGAATACTATTCTACTCTGAGCTATGTACTACATATATAATATATACACACACACACGTGTGTGTGTGTGTGTGTGCGCGCATGTCTGTGTGTACAGCTGTTCTTCAGCATCTGGAGGTTGGTTCTATGACTCCCAGGGATATTCCAGTCTCTCATATAAAATGGTATCATGTTTGCATAGGACTTATGTAAATTCTCCCATATACTTTAACCTCTAGGTGACTTAAAATGCAAATGCTGTTACAAAGCTGTCCCCCTGCATTGTTTAGGGGATAAGAAGGAAAAGGGTCTGCACATGCTCAACAAAGATATACTCTTTAAGCATTGATGACTCACAATTGATTGACTCCATAGATGTGAAACCCAAAGATATGGGAGACCAATGTATATGTAAAATATACATATGTGTGTATATAACATAGGTGCGTACACACACACACACACACATATATACATAGAGAGAGAGAGAGAGAGAGAGCATCTAAGTTTCCCATAATGTCAAGTAGCTTTAAAGATATTGCATTTTTTTTTCTTGTAAGGCTATAAACAGGCAGATCACTATGGATCTAGTCTAGTAGTGAGACCCTGAACACCCTGTAGACCTTTCCCTAAAATACAAAAATAAATAAATAAATAATAATAAAAAAATAAAGATACTGCATTTTTATTATGTTTACATTTTCAAGATAACATTGTTGCATAGAAAAGTTTACAACAGAATGAATGGGATGGGATTCTACCAATTGTGTACAAAGGATTTCAATATTACCAGGCCTTTATTTAACAGTAAATACCTAGGAAAAAATCTGAATAGGAAACTTTAAACAAACAAACAAAAAAAGATAATGTTGATTGTCCCTGCTGGATTACAGGGACTAGGGGAGATTTACTCTTCACAGTGTATTTTCTACAGCATTTGAAAATTGTATAGGACTATACAGTCTATTCAAAATAACTAAATAAAATTTAAACTTTAAACAAATTCATTCAAATAAGCACCCAAAAGAGGCAGTGGAATGGGAGGATTCCCAGAGCATTAATAGTACTATCTTGAAGGTCAAACAGTCATCATAGCCCTAGGAAACCAAGGTGCTCCTGATAGAGTCCTGGACACAGATACCAACAGGGTCCCTTCCAGGAAATGCCAAGAGCATCTTGGCTGAAGCCCTTTTGAGTCATGAATTCAGCTTTTCCTGGAAGGGACAGAGCACATGAAAGGGGAAACAGTGACTGAGCCAGGTCTGTAGTTCTCCAATATAACTAGCAGCAGTATGGAGGCTGGGCAGGGGAGCGCCTGGAGGCTAATTCGGAAAGTGGGCTGAGGATCTAGACTCTGGAAACTGGTGTTGCAAGAGGAGGAACAAACACACAAGGACCCAAAGGACAGTATCAACCTTGAGTGAGAACTGATTCCACGGCTGAGGTTCAAAGAGACCCAGGAAATCTCCAGCAATGTCATTTGGGCTGCTGGTACCTGGCAGGAGGAACCGTAGTGGAGGAGTAAGCTTAAAGTGTTGGAGAGGCAGCTCTGTGGGGGCAAATTCAAGCCACACACCCTGGGACAAGTCCACACAGGCCTCCAAACCTCAGGTGCCACATTTGTACAATGGAATGACTATCCTCATTGAAGGATTGTTGTAATCAGATGATTTATGCACAGCATTTATCAGGCACACAGGATGTACTGAGAGGTAGCCGTGGGCAGCAAACAGATTGCACATAGTAGAAGTCTCTCTACAACAGAGAAATGCGAGGACCACTGAGGCAGCTATTTCAAGGAAATTTCCAGAAACATAAGGAAGATTGTGTGATTCAATTCACTCAACGTGTCATTTTTATTGTCTCATCCAATGAGGCCCTTCCCTCAACCAGTCTGGGACCAGTTATAGATATAGACTGAGGACCACAGATTGATGTCCATTCTTGAGCAAACACCTCAAACCCCAGGCTTTTACCTAAAGAAGGCTTTTGCCTAAAGGACAATTGTCCAGAACTGGTCAAAAGTTGGCTGGTTTCAATGCCAGTCAAACACCAATATCTACAAACCCTCAACGGCCAGGCCACCCTGATAACTGTTGGGGTTTTTTACTTCCTGTGTTGTATGTGTTGAGCTTCTAACCACCACTGGGAAGTCAATCAAGACAACCACCTAATGTGTCATCAAAGGCACAGCCCTGGACAACCCCATCTGGGCATTTTTCCAGGGACACTGAAGAGAGGACAAGACTAAAAGCCTGGGCCTTGCCAGGCATGGTGGCGCATGCCTGTAATCCCAGCACTCGGGAGGCTGAGGCAGGAGGATTGTTGTGAGTTCGAGACCAGCCTGAGCTACAAAGTGAGCTTAAGGCCAGCCTGAACTGCATAGTGAGACCCTGTCTCAAAAAGACAAAAAATAAAAAATAAAATAAAATAAATAAAAAAATAAAAGCCTGGGCCACATCTAAAGGAAGCCTAGTGCTTCCATGTTTTCTGTAATCAGTGTTTTAAATTACCTTACTTTAAAGTACTTTAAAGTACCTTAGTACTTTATATTACAAAAAGAGGCCTTAAAAGTTAAAAAAAAAAAAGGCCAAAGCCTACCATGAAAATATGAACAAAACCCTAAATGTCATACTGTTCTCATGTGTGTGTGTGCGTGCGCGCACGCATATGCAAGTGCATGCTAGGAACCCAGGTCCTTGCACAGGCTAAGCAAGTGCTCTACCTCACCCTCAAGGTCCCATAGTTATAATTATTAAATTAAGTCTATTATGCTTTTTACACATGGTTCTGAACAAGTAACTCACATCCTCAATGGTGCTGAGATCAAACCCAGGGCCCTGTGCCTCTAAGCTACAACTCCTATCTACACAAGGATATTTGAAAACAAGACCCGAGGAACTAGCCTAATCTAGACCACAGCTCTTGAAGCAAGATGCCCCAAGGACTTTCACAGCCAAAGGGCCAGAAATGCTCAGAACACAAGAATGTCCTTTTCCCTCACTGCCTCTTGGGTCTGCCCCAGGGCAGTGCCACCATGTAGGGGAGAAGTGGTGCTCCAACATGGCCCTTCTGATAGGCCTGGTACAGGCTCAAGGAGCCAGGTTTATACTCATTGCCCTAATACATTTATACAATAACTTGGTTATAATCCATTTGACAGCCACAGATTCCATGTGAACAAGGGAGCTAGCTACCCAACATAAATGTTTCATCAAGATAAAAAAAAAAAATCCCCCACAATGCAATGAATGACATTCAATTCAAGGCCACTGCAGCCAGGTTACAAAGGCCAGCAGCTTGATTTGTGTTAGAGCTGACAACCTTGAGCAGTCCCTTCAGGAGTCCTACCAGACATCCCATTACCCTTTTCTTTTGCTTTTTTTTTTTTTTTGACTTTTTGAAAGAGAGTTTCATTATGCAGTTCAGGCTGGCCTTGAGCTCATGTTGTAGCCCAGGCTGGTCTCGAACGCAAAATCTTTCAACCTCAGCCACCTGAATGCTGGGATTACAAGTGTGCACCAGTACGCCCAGCCCCGTCCATCTTGCTAGAAGCACTGTCCCTTTCTTCACCAATAAAAATTTCAACTTTCAAAGGCGATTACAGCAAGTGTCCTGGTATAGTAAGGAGTAAGTGGTCTTCGGGCAATTGTTCTAGGTACACATGAGAACAGTGATTGACAAAGCATGAACTTCTCTCTCCTCTGAGCCCCTATGGAGGATGCTGCTACCTGTGCCAGAAGAGCTTGGGAGGTGTGGACAGGATGGTGGGGTCAGTGAACTCACTCCAAGTCTGCAAGTCACCACACCTCAGAACTATGCCTGCAGGGAATTAAGGAGATACCACCCCATGCTTCCAAAAGAAACTGGCAGAGTCTGGCCTTTTCCAAAACAAGACACCCAGGCCTCCGGAACTATTTTGCCCATACCCTCAAAATAAAAGATTTACAATTCCAAATCGGTGCACAATTCCAGGGAGGTCACGCAAGTTAAATTCTCCTGGTGTTACCAAACCAATCTTTACTAACCGATAAAGCCTCTGAAAATGATCTAACAGACACCCCTTCCATCCAACCACTCCCACGGTCCTTGCTTCTAGCACAGATGAAATAATTTCACCCAATTGTCACATCTCTTATCTCACAGGAAACTTGCAGGATGGAAACAAACGACGACCCTAGTATGGCGCCCCAGCTGCTGACAATCAGGTATTGTACTCTGTTGCTCCAGGAAAACCCAAAACACGTGCGCGGCCCTTTATTCAGGCATTTCTGGGCCGGTGCTCACCTCTCCCAGGTACGCACACACAAACACACTCGGTACTGCACACACAGCTGGAGACTTTCTTCTCTCTCAGGAGCGACCTAGCTCCAGTTCTGAGCAGCATCCCGGGACCCACGCCTCCTCTTGCCTGCGCGCCACACGCGAGTTGGTGCGTCCAAGCAGAGCCAGAGGAAGGGAGAATGCGGGGCAGGCCAGAGACTAGGGGAGGGGACCTCCGAGTGGGATATGGATCTCACATCCCGGGAGCACGCAAATGCAGTGTAAGCTGCTGGCGTGTGGAGAGCGCAAGAGAAAGGCAGCGGGGAGAGAGAAGCTTGGAGAGAGGAGGGAGAGGGAGTCACTCACCCAGGGTTTTGACAGCGATCTGCCTGGTGAGGGGCGGCGGCAGGTTGATGCACACCAAGTCCACGTCCTGATGCAGCAGCACCTCGTCGATGCGGCTAGTGTAGAAGGGGACGCTCATCTCCTTGGCCAACTCCTCCGCTTCTTCCTGCGTGCGGCCCCACAGCGCCTTTACCGCGAAGCCCTCGTCTTTCAGCAGCGGGATGATGACACGGGCCGTGAGGCTGGTGCCGAACACGCCCACCCCGGGAAGCATGGCTGCTCGGGGTCCAACGGCTCCGTCGTCTGCCCGGGTCTCCAGACGCACAGGCGCCTCGGACCTCTCCAGACGGCTCCGCACCCGGCTCCGGCAACCGACCGCGCAGAGCACCGGGCAAGGCGCCCGCGGGCCGAGAGCGCACCGAGCTGTCGGCGGAGCAGGCTTGGGCGCCTCAGTGCGGCGACTGCGGCAGTGTCCGCCACGCGACGCTCCTGTCCCTCCTGGGGGCAGCGGTGGTAACTCCTTTAGGGCGCCCGAGACCCAGAAGCCGCTTGGACCCCGGGCTCCGGCAGCGCCCCGGCTGCAGCGCCGGCCGGCTCAGCGCGCCCCGCCGAGGCCGCTCCATGGCCGGTGCATCCCCACCGCACGTCGCCGCAGCCGCACACCGCCGCTCTCCCGCGTCCTTCCAGCAGCCGGCGAGTCGCACGCGCGTTTCTACCCGGCCAGAGCACCCGCTCACTGTCTCCCCTGCCCTGGGCTCCGAAATTAACCCAGCCACCAAGGTGAACTGGGGATGCGGCGAGGAGCGCGCGCAGTGGCGACAACGAGCCGGCGTCAGCCACCTCACTCTGCCATGTTCACTCGCGGATCAGACGGCCTCGGCCCCAGACTGGCTAGGGCTCCCGGATCCCGCGGGGATGAGGGCGGAGTTGGCGAGTTAGGCTGTCAGCGGTCTGGGTTCCTGCACCGCCCTCGCCTCAGCGGCACGCACCATTGGCCTTGCGCTCCACCCCGCCCTGCCTGCCCGCCTGCTCGGCCGCTCGCCCGCTCGCGGACTGCTGGGTGCGCGCTGCGCCCGCCCGATCTCAGCCTGGCTCCGCCCCGGCCCCGCCCCACTCGCCTCCGGCCGTTCTGCGTCTTCCCTTTCTCTGCTCCAGCCACCGCCTCCTCTCCAGGCTTCGCACCAAGTTCCGCCCCAAGCAAGCAAATAAATCTATCAAAGTCAGGCGCACCCTAATAAGCTGCTAGTCTGTCCCTTAGAAGACTGTGGGCGCCCTAGCCCCAGGGAGAGCAAGGACCCAGCGCGGTGTGAGCAACGGGTAATTACAACCTCGGCTGCGGGAGGGATTCCTACGTGCGGAGCACCACGCTAGCAAAGCTTTCCAGGCATTTGCCCTTTAAGCCGCCGGTTGACTTATTATTGCAAACCCATTTCACCGATGGTGGAGATGAGCCCCGGGAAGGATGAAGGTGACACAAATGAGCAACAGGGTCGGGACTGCAATCCTGAGTCTGGGGGCTGAGCCCCTGAGTTTGGTCTTGTAAGCCAGCAGGCGCCAGCCGCCTCTCCAGCCGCGCGCGCAGGTCCAGCCGCCTTCCTAGCAACCAGGTTAAGCCAGCTCCGTGTACCCCCTAGTGCCTAGGTGACGCGCGGCGCTGGCGGCACGAGCTGGGTCGGGTCTCCAAACACCGGCAGCACGTGCGTCTAGGCCTGGCTTTCCAGCAGAAGTGCAGCGCTAGCCAGGTGCCACGCCCTCCCCTGGTGTCTGCTTCTCCGGTCCTTGCAGGGTTTGCTGCACCCCCGTGGCCCCACCGGCCCGGAATGAGGAAGAAGCTGGGGGCCTGCGTGGACCCTGTGCCTCTCTGGGCTCTCGGCATCTCCGCACCTCTCCCCATAGAGAGAGGTGCATGTAGTAGGCACTCACTTGCCGTTTGTGAAGTAAACGAACGGCTGCTTATTCAATGCTGGCTTGGCACCCACTCGGTTGCAGGAGGAGGGACGCAAGGTTGGAAGACCCGGAGACCTGTCCTCTCGCTTAGGTCAAGGGCCGCGTCCCGTTCCTGTTACCTTAGGCGCGCAGTTCAGTGTGGCACGTGGCCTGCTTCTGCACGGGAAGGAATCGTGATCGTGCAGGCGCTAAAACGACTTGTAACAGCTGGTAGGGGGCAGGGGCATGGACAGAGCGGAGACCCAGGAAGGCTTGGGTGTGGCAAGGTGGGCACGAAGTTGACCTCAGAATACAGGAAGAAAGGACGGTGGCCTGAGGAGGGCTAAGACCGGCGGGCGTGGATCAGCCGCTACTGCGCAGAGGCAGGACCGCCTCCCAGACGGGTGTGGGCGTGGCGTCAGAGGGGCGGGTCCGTGGTCACGTGTCAGAGATGCCCTGCGACTGTGTGGCTGGGCAGGGAGAGGAGCGGACCAGATCCGAGAGCTAGAGTGAGCTATTGGACCAGGGATGTGTATCCCTTCACCTTTTAGTGTGACATCTGCAAAATGAGGGTGATAATGCAGACCTCAGAGGAATCTGTGAAGCTATCTATAGAAATGCTCTACATAAATGTAAATAACCTGTAATGTAAATTATTCGTTTATTCCATGTAGCTTATTTAAATGTTCCATATAAATGCTAACTTATACCTATACCCCATATAAATGCTGTTATACACCCTGGGTAAACACAGAAGACGCCTGTTACCAGCACGACTTCTTGATGTGAGAGAGAACGGCATGTGCTGCAGGATCAAGTTGGAGTTTTGCTTGTGTTCTTTTAAAGGAAACCCGATCCTCCCTTCAGTGAGACTAAAAATAGGACCTTCTGTCTACATAGCTTCAAAGAGAAAGAGCCCACTAGATTCTTCCTACAAATCTATACAATAATCATTATCATCCTCATTTCACAGACAAAACCAAATCCTGGCAGCAACTAAAACTTAGAGATCTACAACAAAATGCTTCTTTTCCTAACAAACCCCTAAAATGTTCATTCTTCCAAAACAAGGGCTCCACCTGCCCAGAAGTGGCCAAAGCCCTGACCCCAGGAAAGTCGCTGCCTTTCTCCTACCCTCCGTGGCTGCCAGCAGTGCACCCTGCTTGCTCTGCTTGCATAAGGCACGCTGTCTGACCATTTCTCCCTGCCCCAGTGGGGCATCCAGGACATGGTCAGTATCTGGACCACTGTCCCCACTGGGCTACCTTCCTCGAAGTCTGTCCTCGCTGCAGAAGCCACTGTGAAGCTGGGTCAGATCAAGCCTCACCGGCTACCAGGGATTGCCATGGAGCTTAAACCACTCCAGCATCCTTAGCAAACCACTTTGGCCCTCCCTGCCCTGACCCTGGGCTCACACTGTCTGAGGACCTCCCATCTGTCACCCCCACTCCTTGCATTTCAGCACCTCATAAGTTGTGCAGACAGGGCTTACTCTGACCTCGGCTGTTCCTCTGCTTGGCACCCTCCCTCCATCACATTCACACATGCACGAAGAACCCCCATGGGGCTCACTCTCACTTAGGTCTCTGCCCAGATTGCCTTGCTGGACCATTTCCTCTGAGATGACACCCCTGTCATGTTTCATGTCTTTATCCAGCTTTATTCTTCTTTAGAGCTCTTATCCCTGCTTCACATATTACAGATCTGTTTAGCGCCCACATTTAGCTAACTCTCTAAGGTCAGAAGTATGTATCTCCTGTACTTCTGAATGCTAGCACCTCAGATTGTCCAGGACCCCTACTAGACATTCAGTGTACCATTGAATACTTGATTGCACACTCTCCTAACACCCATGTGTTATGGGGATTGTACTGCTGCAGGCAGCTCAGTTAGATAGAAATACAGGCAGTTAGGGCAAGGCCCTTAAGGAGACAGTATAGAAAACAAGATGATTTTGCAGCTGTGGGAAAGACAGAGCCCTGCTGTGGGCCGGACCTCAAGACAAAAGAGTAAGCAAATGCAGCCACAAACCTCCCTCAAGATAGGCATCCTATTTCTTTTTCTTTTTTTTTTTTTTTTTTTTTTTTTGCAGCCTGTGGCACATGGTGCTGGGGCTGAACCCATGGTCCCTGTGTATTTGCCTAAGCTTGCTTAAGCAGGCACTTTAGACCACTGAGCTATCTCACCAGCTCCATAATTGATATTCTTTTTTTTTTTTTTTTTTTTTTGTCTTTTTGAGACAGGGTCTCACTATGCAGTTCAGGCTGGCCATAAGCTTGCTTTGTAGCTCAGGCTGCTCTTGAACTCACAATAATCCTCCTGCCTCAGCCTCCCAAGTGCTGCCATAATTGATATTCTAAACGAGTCTTTCACTTTAAGAACACCTGCAAGTCACTAACCCAGCCACCTACAGACAAAGCCCCTATTCTGTATTCATGCCTGCTTGCCCATGCCCACCTGCTATATGACTCGCTTCCCCATTCAGTCCTGGATTTAATCAATTTTTCCTGAGCAATTGTGCTTGTAATCTCATTGGTTGACCATAGTTTTGTCCCACCTCATGCCCACCTAAGCAAGTTCCCATGTTCTTTGCCTTAGACCTATCTCAACACATGGTTTTACTCTATAAAAATCCCTGGAAGAGCCGGGCGTGGTGGCGCATGCCTGTAATCCCAGCACTAGGGAGGCTGAGGCAGGAGGATTGTTGTGAGTTTGAGACCAGCCTGAGCTACAAAGTGAGCTTAAGGCCAGCCTGAACTGCATAGCGAGACCCTGTCTCAAAAAAAAAAAAAAAAAATCCCTGGAAGACACAGCTTCTGGAGGTAACCCACTCTGGCCCCCCTTCTGTCCTTCTCTGAAGCTTTCTTTCCCCAGTAAATATATTCTGCTCTTAACCTTCCTAAAGTTTATTCTTCAGTTTGAGAACACACACTTGGCCCAAGTATCTTTCAGTTGGGAGTTTCAGTCCCCTATATCAGTATGAGCCAATCTTGTGGTGTAGGAATGATTTAAGTCTGCACCCCAGTTTCATGCATTGACATTCAAGCCCCATTTTTGAGGTACTGGAGTAAAATCTAATTTGACCGTGATGTTGAACAACAGGGTCTTGGGAGGTGATTAGGATTATTAGATAGGGTCCTCGGATGGAGCCCCCATGATTGAACCCTGGTGGCTTTGTTGAGAGATTATGAACGGCACACCTGTGGCCCTGTCTCTGGCACACGTTGCCCTGCACCTGTGGTCTCTGGGCAGGAGGACACCACTGTACAATGGGCCTTCACCTTGGACAGACCTGTGAGCTAAAACCGCTCTGTAGTGTTATTTGCAACAGAAAAGAGACCTGATACAGTTGATATTCATCAGGTCCTTGGCACTGTGCCAAGTGTCATGTGAAAGAATGCTCTTAGCACGGGCAGTGCCAGGCTGAACAGGGTAGGGCCCAGCCCGCAGCCTGCTTCTGACGCAACTCTGGTGGCTCAGAAGCAGAAGAGGACTTGGAAAGCAGATGGGGAGCCTGAGGAGGGAAGCAGACCAAACCTCGGCTTTGAGGGTCTGTCTGGAGTTGGCCAGAAAGAGCCCTCTAGACTGGGAGGTGATGACAGGACACCTGGGGAGGGCAGGGCCAGTGTGGAGGTGGCCGGAACATGACCAGGAATCGCTGAGATTGAAAGTATGAAACAAAAACTCAGAGCAGTTTTAACCATTGCCTCATCATGGAGCCTCCAGTGTGGAGGGTGTCCTGGAAGTGGCTTGGACCAGCAGGTGGAGAGACCACTGCAGTCACCCCAGCACGAAGAGGGGGCAATTATTTCTGTTAATTTTGAAACAAGGTCTCCATAACTTACTATTACTAGCCTTGAACTTGCAATTCTCCTGCCTCTGCTTCCTGAGTAGCTAGGATCACAGGCATATGCCACCACACCTGTCCGGCTTTCTATGTTTTTCTTCACTTTCTTCAAATGAAACCTTAAATGCTGGATCCCAAATCCCACCCAGTACTATGGGACATTTTGACTTTTTAAGGCAGCTGTGAAAGTGCACTTAGGATTTTCCTGCCCCTTCATGGTAGGTCAAATGTTCCTAAAGGCTCCTGTGATAAAGGTGTGGTTCCTAGGGTGGCATTACTGGGGGGTGGAGGCACCTTTAGGAGCCGGAATCTATATCTAATGGGAGGCCTCGGATCTCACCCCAAGGGGACTGTGGTCTGCTTCATTGCTTTGAGGTCAGCAGTTTCCTTATGCTCCCTGCCACTGCCACCCGAGGTGACCCCCAGGTCCCCAAAGCAATGGGTCTCTCAAGACTTGGGCTGCACCCATAAGGGTGGTGAGCCAAAATAATCGTTTCTCTTTAGGAGCTAAATACTTCGGGTATTTTATTATCAGGATAAGAAGCTACCTCCACACTTTTCATTCCATGATTTGACTACCAATCTCTACTATTTTATTTGCAACTATGTGAACATTTTTGACTTCATATGAATGTCATTTGAAATAATTGCCATGTAACTCTAACATTTAAAATACTCTATGCCCTTTAGAAATAAAGATAGGATTCATTTTTCATTTCTTCATCTAGGATGATACTAAATACAGTTTGCTATATTAATTTAGTTTAACAAGCATTTTAATTTTTTATGGTAAAAGTCATTTGTACATATCACAGAATTTTTGAAGAATAAGATGGAATAAGCTTTCATCTCACCATCCTGGCATACTGTACATGACCTGGCTTATTGGCTTCCACAATTTTAGGAAATATGTTAATATTTTAGTGAAATATAAAAGAGACCATTTTAAGGCCAGCCAGATAGCTCAGCAGACTGAAGAGCCTGCTTAGGCAGAGCGGAGTGTCCAGGGTTCATCCCTGGCATGCTATGCCCACCCTGCCCCCTGGGGTGGGCTGAGACAACAATTGAGACTGGGCGTGATGGTGCATGTTTATAATCCCAGCACTTGATAGGCTGAAAACTACAAGTCTGATCTATGTAGTGAGACCCTGTAGATTCTAAAATCTCTCTCTAAATACAGGGAGAGAGAGAATGTTTTGTTACTTAGATTTGTTTTCTTCTTGACACGGTAGAAGTGGCTTTGGTTCTTCTTATCCAAGGATTCATAGATACCCAATGTCCTTATAAATCTTAATAACTGTGGAATGGCACACTTTGCCCCTTGGAGAAGTATCTATTTGCCAACTTGAAAAGAGGAATCTTTATGACTATTGAAGATCCTAGGGCTGCTCTACCAAGCAGCTATAATAATTATAGCACACAGGGGGCCTGGGAGATGGCTCAGTAGGATAAGCGCTTCCCTGGCAAGCTCAAGGGCCTGAGTTCAATCCCTGGTTCCACCAAAAAAAATAAATAAATAAATAAAATAAAATAATTATAGCACTGACATTGATTCCTGAACTTGTTTTCAGCTATAGAGTTTTTAAAGTACCCACTTGTCATTCTGCTTTCAACTCTGCTTTCTTGTTGTTCCTAATAGCTGCATACTGAGTCCCACCCCTGGGACACTAAGCTAAGCCCTTTCCAAGTGTTATCCCTCCTGGCTCTTTTGGGTAGACACAGTTATTCCTATGATTGCAAATAAAGAAACTCTTTAAAGTTAAGCACTTCCCTGAAGGCACAAAGGCAAGCATTTGATTGAAATCACCTGACTCCAAAATCACACCCATCCTGCCCTTGAACTCACAACAGATTCTGATCCTGCCATTCTCTATGCTGCCTGCTCACCCCAACCCAAAACACCTGCAGGCAGGTGCTGTGTCCCTCCTGGGAGGGGAAGCACACTTAATTCCCAGAGTAGAAGGCCACTCATGTGCCACCCACATTAGGAAAAGCAGTTCTCTGCATAGGCTGCTGCTCTTTGGGGACACATATGTCCACCAGCACCCTTTCCTGGGCTCCTGCAGTATGTGCATACTCTGTTCCTCTCCCAACCCTGAAACCCGAGAGCTTTTATTTATTTTTATTTTTATTTTTTTCTGAAGTGGGGTCTCACTATGCTGTTGAGGCTGGCCTTGAGCTCACTTTGTAGCCCAGGCTGATCTTGAACTCACAAGGATCCTTCTGCCTCAGCCTCCCAAGTGCTGGGATTCCCAGAGAGCTTTAAAAGCATCAGTCACATCACTGACTTAACCGGAGTCCTCAGCTCTTCCTAGTTGCACTTTCTGCACCAGCTAAAATCCTTGGCTGGCCCCAGGAGGTTCTCGGTTTGTTGGGTCAATGCTGTGCTCCAGTCCCACAAGTCCTCGTGGTCCCTGGGTTACCTGATTCGCTCCTTTCTCAGAACATCTGCACTCTTACCTTTCCCCTGGGCTCACTTCTGGCCCTATGGATTAAACTCAGATGGAGAACCTCCCTACCCTCTGAAAGTAGCAATGTTTCCTAAAACCCCAGTTGCTCTCTGACAGTACTTTGTTTAATCTCATTCATGGGGCTGTTTGCTGCAATCTTTGAATCTGGTCCCTTAATCCTTGTTCCTCCTGGCTGGAATGTAAGCCTTCGGGGCAAGGGTTTCACCTATTCATTTGCTGTTATTCTTAGAGCTGAAAAGTCTACTTGGTATCTCGCGGAGAGATGACAAAAATCTTTTGAATGAATAAATAAGCCACAGAGGCACTGAAATGGTTTTTTAATGTCATACAATAGCATGGGGAAATGCTTCATACATAATGTTAGGTTTAAAGGGCCAAAACAATATTGCATACATGATATTATTACAACTACAGCTGGTCCCCAGCTTACAGTGGTTACACTCAGGATTTTCTGACTTTACAATGACGCAATAAGCATTCAGCAGAAATAGTACTGGGAATTGAGAATTGGGATATTTTCCTTACTAGCAAAAGGCAGTTCAGTCCTCTCTGGTGATGCCCAGACAGGGGCAGCAGCCACAGTTCCACGTCAGCTGGTGATGAGGATGGAGAACAGCTGATACCCCCCAGGGTGCTGTATGGCCCATGTTTTGGGATACGGGTACTCGGTAAATTACAGGAGATACTGAATGCTTTCGTATAAACTAGGCTTTGTGTTGGGAGCGTCTGCCCACCTGCAGGCTGAGGAATGTTCTGAGCACATTTAAGATAGGCGAGGTTCAGCTCTGGCGCTTGGTCGGTGGGGCCTACCTAGCCCACGCATTTTCCAGTTCCAGTATTTTCAGTTCACAATGGGTGTATCATCTATAAACTGAGGAGCATCTGTATTTGTTTTTGCCTTCTTGTATATTTCAAAATACACACAGCACAAACATTACCATGTTCACCACTTTAAGTGTACAACTCAATATTATTAAATGCATTCACATTGTTATGCATATCACTGTATACCTGTATTTTAAAGAGCAGCCTCAAAAAAATAATAGAATAGCCTCAAAATTGAAAAGTAATATAGTCCAGTCTGCGTTTCTGTGTTTTCCCTTTTTTTCCACCTATCCCTCTTATATTTGCAATGAGGAAAGTGTATGTAAGTGTGTTAATGAACAGTTCTGGTCCTATGGCTGGAAACTTCTCCTCTAGTCCTACATCTGGGTCCTGCATGTGAATTCATCAAGGAGGAGGAGTGCCTGGCTGATCCATAGTCCACTGAAATACCAAAAATAGTAACTGACTCAATGGCATATGGCAACAAGGTTCTTATCTGTGTCACACTCCAGGCTGAAGGAGCACGCTCATTCTGGGAGACACCATTCCCCAATTTGGGGCTTTGGAAAGTAGATCTAAAGTTTAGTAGTTCCTCTGTCACTCAGAGATACATCCCAAGCCACTGGGGGTGCCCCAAACCTTGTATTGTACTGAACTTTTTATGTACTGTATATGTTTTTTTTCTATACTGTACATATATACTTACAATCAAGATTGATTTATAACTCAGGCTGGAGAGATAGCTCAGTGGCTTACGTGCCTGCCTAGCAAGTGGGTCTTGAGTTCGATCCCTGGTACCAAAAAAATGAACAAAAATAATATCATATACTCAAATTTAAGGGCCTGCCAAATAGCTCAGGGGATTAACGCACCTGCTTAGCCCGGCGCAGGGGCCAGGAGTTCCATCCCCAGCCTGCCCAAGCCCCGGGGCATGCTGAGACAGCGATTGACACTGGGCACAATGGTGCGCACCTGTAATCCCAGCCCTTTGGGAAGCTAAACACAGGCAGATCACTACGAGTCTAGTCTACATAGTGAGACCCTTGGAAACCCTGTAGACCCTTACTAAGAAATACAAAAGAAAAAACAAGGATTGATTTATAAATTAAGCACAGGAGATTAATGATAGCTAATAATAAATGTAATAATTATAACAAGATGTTGTAGTAAAAGTTATTCACACTTATGAATTGTTTCTTGATTTTTCCATTTAATGTGTCTAGACCAAGACTGAACAGGAATTTATGTGAAACTATAGAAAGTAAAACTGCCTATGGGGAGGTCCCTGGGAACACACAGGGGCTTGGGTGTCACAGAAACCTGGGTGCAGCACAGAACTTTTCTTCTGGATGCGTGAGAGTCCTCCGGTCCTTGGCTCTCTGCTGCACAACTTCCTCAGAAATGCTGGTCAACCAAGGTAACTCACCATTGACTTGATTGACCCAGCATAGAGACAGATGACATAACTACTATATAAATAGACAAGAAGCACCATAGAACTCGTTACGGGCAGGTCAATAAATACCTAGGAAAACTATTTAGCATCCCAAATCATTAACAGGCTACTTGCACAGATTTGGTGAACACACACACACACACACACACACACACACACACACACCCTCTATAATAGTCTGGCAGAAAGTAAATACTATTTAAAATTTTAATTTGCAGTTGAGAGAATGGCACAGCCTTTGCAATTCAAATGAAGAGTATTTTGTCTCATGGTACCCATTAACATGTATAATTATTAGGTAGCGATTAATTTTAAATTTTTTAAATGCAATTTAAAAACAAGAACCCTAAATATACTCCTTCAATTTCTGATTTCCTTCTCTTTTCAAACAACAACTGTTTATTGTTTACTGTGCCACCCATACATTTTAGAGAGGACCTTGCCAAACAAATAAGCGAGCAGGCTTTGTTCTTGACTTGCCTCTTTGGTGCTGCATTTACATTCAGCTTCCCCTCTGAGCCCCACCCCAGCCCCTGACAACATGTTCTTTATAAGTCTGTCCAGAGTATTTACACACTTGACCATTCATTAGGCCACTAAGGAAATCAGAAGAAATCCCAAAGGCCTGTCACCATGACATCATGTTCCTTTACCACAAGTTCCTCAAAATAGAAACCAACAGTAGAAATGTATTTTTCCACCTCATGCATCTGACAGTTACAAATGCCATTCTAAGTAAACTGGATTAGAAAGGAAACCACGATGAGCATAAAAGCTATTTAGAACTGTAACACAGCAGATCCGCACATATGAAATTGGACAAGGAAGGTTGGAAGTTGAGCTCAGGGGTAGAGTACTTGCCTAGAATGTGCAAGGGCTTGGGTTCCACCTCCAGGCCCCCACCATGCACAAGTACCCATCACACCAGATGGGTGAGGTATAATTATTATACCCAAGGGGCAATTTAGAGTTTAAGCATACTCCTTAACATGATAAAAGAGATTTAAAATTTAATGCTTAACTTAATCTAGAAAGAAAAATGATAATCTAGAAAAATCTAAAAGAGGGCTGGGAAGATAGCTCAGCAGTCTAAGCACCTGCCTAGCAAATGCAAGGACCAGGTTCAGTACCTGGTAATGCATAAAGTGCCAGCCCCAGAATCAGGCACGGTGATGCATGCCTGTAATCCCACGCCTGTAATCCCAGGGCTGGGCAGGATGAGACAGGATTACTCTGAGTCTAAACTACATAGTGAGACCCTATATTCAATAAATATCTTTTTAAATCTAGAAGAAAAAATAACAGAAAAATGAATAGAATTGAAAATCAAGAATATAAAAATAAATGAAGCCAAAATGTTGTCAATTAAAAACTAAAATTGTCAGGCATGGTGACACATGTCTGTAATCTCAGCATTTGGGAGGCTGAGGCAAGAAGATCTCTGTGTGTTCAAGGCCATCTTAGGCTACATGGTGAGCTCAAGACCAGTCTGAACTCCATAGCAAGACACTCTCAAAACACAAAAAAGAATTAAAAACTAACATTAATAAAATGGACAAATATCTAGAAAGACTAATTAGAAATGAGACAAAAAGCAAAACAATATAAGTGGCCAAAAATGCTATAATCAAATTCTTCCCTATAATTTTGAAAGCTTTAATAAAATGAGCAATAAATCCAAAGGGAAGAAGGCAAATGTGAATATGCCAGTAGCCTTTTTTTCTTTTTGGCCCCAGGAATTGAACTCAGGACCTTGCACTTGCCAGGTGGGTGCTTATGCCACTGAGCTATCTCCCTGGCCCAATAATTTTTTAAATAATTCAATAACTAATCAAATATCTGTCTTCAAGAAAGATAACAGGAGGGCTGGGGAGATGGCTCAGTAGAATAAGCACTTCCCTGGCGAGCACAAGGGCCTGAGTTCAATCCCTGGTCCTGCAAAAAACAAAAGAAAAGAGAGAAGGAAGGAAAGATAATAGGTTCAGACAACTTTACATGTAAATGTAACAGAATCGTGAGGGATACATAATTCCCATCTTAGTCAAATGCTTCTAAATTGTAGAAAAGAAAATGCTACCTAATTTTGTTAGGTTAATATACATTTAAAAAAAGAGGGATTTTTTTAAATAGCAACAAAAAAGTATATGCCAATGTCATTTATAAATATAAAAACCTAAATTAAATATTAGCAAATCTAATTTCATAGTACATGTAAGAATCTCAATGCACTAAGATTTATCTTGTAGGCCGGGCGTGGTGGCACATGCCTGTAATCCCAGCACTCGGGAGGCTGAGGCAGGAGGATTGTTGTGAGTTCGAGACCAGCCTGAGCTACAAAGTGAGCTTAAGGCCAGCCTGAACTGCATAGTAAGACTCTGTCTCAAAAAGACCAAAAAAAAAAGATTTATCTTGTAAAAATGTATATGATTCAATGTTAGAAAAATGTATCATCAGTTTCACATATCAAGGTGTTTAAAAGAAAATTATATCTCAACAAATATGAAAAAGGTAGGAAATAAAAACTGTGTTAGTTGATAAGATTGTGTCAACTTGGGTGAAGCAGCTCTGGCAGTTCTCAGGGCCCGGGCCCAGCCCTGGAGGTGGGCGGGGCCCAGGAATTGAGAAAGGCTTCCTGAGACCCTGTCCGGTTCCTGCCGCCCTGCCCCCGTTCCGTGCAGAAGCCTCAGTCTTCAGAGGAGCTTGTCCTTCACAGCCCATCTCTGTGAACTGCTGTTATTTTCCTTGGAGCCAGCGGAATATGCACTGAACCCTCCAGTAACTTTCTTCCTTCATTTTGAGTGTCAGGTGTTTGTTTCAGCAACAAGTAAAAAGTAACTAAGACAAAAGTTATACACACTTATTAAGAATATTCTTAGCAAACATATTAGCCAGAAACAAATTTGACAAAGATATTTAAGACTAACCTATATTAATGCCATAGTGTTTTGTTTGCTTTTGGTACTGGGCATCGAAACCAGGGTCTTTGGATTGAGCTTCATTTTATTTTTTCTTTTTAAGACAGGATCTCAGTAGGTTGTGATGTTTCCCAGGCTTGAACTTGTGATCCTCTGCCTCTGCCTTCTAGAGGGCTGGGATTGTAGGTGTGGCACCCCCCTTACCTAGCCTTCTACAGCTATGGGTGAAAATTTAAACACATTCCTATCAAAATTAAGTGCACAGTCTCTCCCACTCCCCATCACTGTTCTGGAGAACCTGGATAATGAATCAGAAGGGACAAGAAAAGGAGCAGCAAAAGCATAGAGAAAGAGACCCTGGCTGGTGTCTATTTGAAATTAAGAGAGCCTGTGTGAAAACTCTTTAACGGGCTCAGCAATGATAGCGGTACAAAATAGCAGTCAAAAGCTGGGCGTGGTGGCGCATGCTTGTAATCCCAGCACTCGGGAGGCTGAGGCAGGAGGATTGTTGTGAGTTCGAGACCAGCCTGAGCTACAAAGTGAGCTTAAAGCCAGCCTGAACTGCATAGCGAGACCCTGTCTCAAAAAAAAAAAAAAAACAAAAAACAAAATAGCAGTCAAGAACATTACTAATGCTATCAATAACCTGTTAGAAAATGCAGTAAAGAAAAATATACAGACATTGATTCTGTATCCCTGAGGAGCTAGATGCCAGCTACCCGACCCGATCATTTCTAAGCATCTCCTGAAATGTCACCCTGCACCCTGCAGTCATTCTGTGCCAAGCAAAAATAAAATGAATATTAAGAAATAAAATTTGTAAAAGAAGGAAATGATGTCCACAAGAACATTAGAGGGGGAACATGAAAATTAAAAAGAAAAGCTGACTACTTGCACAAAGAAAGATTCCAATTTCTTCCCTCAGATTCAATTAAAAAGTTTGTTGTAAGGGCTGAAAGTCAGCCTTCTGATGCTGTGACAGCATACCTGAGGGTGTCAACTTAAAGGAGGAGGGTTTCAGTCTGCAGTCCCTTGGCTCTATGGCCTGGGGCCAGGGTGGCCAGAACTGCATGGCAGAAAGCACACAGAGCAAAGCAGATCATTGCCTGGTGACTAGGAAACCAAGAGGCAGAGTGGGTCAAGTGGAGCCTTCCAGGGAACACCCCAGCGAACGACTTCCCAGAGCCAGGCACCACCTCCTGAGCATCTTCCTGTCTCCCGAGAATGCCATTATATGATGACCGCATCAATGGCCTAACCCTTGATGCAATCAGAGGCTTCATGATCCACACACTCGTCCAAAGCCCCATCGCTGAACGTCGCTACCTTGGAGACCAAACCTTCAACTCATGAGCATTTGGGAGACAGGACATACCCAAACCATAGCATGAGTTATTTCTCAGACAGAAAAAAGAAGTACAAGGTGAAGGAAAGAGTTGTTTAAATGATGAGTGCATTGAAGTGTTGGTGGACAACAAGCCTCTCTGAAGCATTAAGCACCAACAACCTTCTGAGTCTGCAGTGTGGGGAGGGCTCGGTGGGACAGCCCCTTGTTCCTGGAGAAGCTCACGCTGCTGGCTACTCCTGGGCTGGACTCAGCTGCTCACTAAGGTGCCAGGCTTCTGGCTTTTCCTTCTGTCTTTCCCCATGCTCTGTCCTCCTGTGGGTCCTAGTAGGAGGATACCCAGACCACTCATGGTAGCTTAAAGCCCCAAGAAAACAAACAAAAGGGCTAGAAACTGACCATTTCACTTCTAGCTCATCCTAGAAGTAAGTCACATGATAGCCTGGATGCAAGGGGAGTTCAGAGGTATGGTTTACACACAAGGAAGGGCCTTTCATGCATGCCGATCTATAAAGAGCCACTTTAGTATGGGTCGGATACATAAATCAATGGATCAGCACAGATATCTGCTTATGAGGAAACTTGATGAAAGAGAATTGTCACTGTACACCACCAAGGTGAGTGTAGGCTTTTAAAATAAAGCAAGACAGGGTGGAGCAAATGACTTTGTAGATCTGTGATGGATTTCCGTGGCTGCAGTTCTTTGATCCACCTCCCTTGAACATGTGGAATGGAATTCCCCTCCCACTGAGTGGGCAGACTCAGTGACTTGCTTCTGATGACTGGAACAAAGCGGAAGTGACAGTGTGTGACTTTAGAAGCTATGTCATGAAAGGCCAGCAGCTTCCTGCTCGCTCACACTTGCTTTCTGTCATGCATGGAGGGCTCACTCTGTGAGAAGCCAGCTACCAAATCATGAGGCCTCTGAGGCAGCCTAGAGGAAAGGCCATGTGAGGAGCAGAGAGACTCCCAGCGGACAGCCATGTCAGCACCGTGGTGGAAGCACATTTCCTCTCCCCCACCCTTCCTGCCCCTACACACTTCAGATGGTTTTCAGGCCTCTTGTGCCACCAAAAAAAAAAAAAATATCACAGACTATGTGGCTTAAACAAGACATTTAGTTCTTATGCCTCTGGAGGCCAGAGTTCAAGGCCATCCGGTCTTGGCTGAGAGCCAGTTTCTTGACTGGCTGTGTCCTTTCGTGGTGAAGGACAGAGGTCTGGACTTCTAAGGGTCCTCAACTTGCCGGAGGGGCTTCATCCTCAGGACTTTGTCTAAATCTTTCAGAGACTCTACTTCACACACTGGAGATTTAGGCTTTACCCTATGAATTCTGAGGGAGCACAAACAATAAACATCCCATCGATAGCAGGATGACTATGACCTCTAGGTGAAGACAACCCAGCTAAGCTGCTACCAGACTCCTCAGGAACTGGTTGATAATAAGTGCCCCTTTGATATTCAAATGAGCTAAGCTACTACACTGGGGGTGATAGCCATGCAGCAATAGACAACTGATACAAGACCTACAATTTAAGAGAAATTAGGTTGGATTCCTTCTCCATGCCTCACACACAAACTTGTAGAACTTTAAAGAAGAAAATATGGGAGAATATCTAGGTATAGAAATTATTTCTGAGACTGGGTGTGGTGACCCACATCTGTAATCCCAGTGCTTGGGAGGCTGAAAACAGGAAGATCACTGCAAATCTGATCTGTGTAGTGAGACCCTGTAGACCCTGTGGACCTTGCACTAAATACATTAAAAAAACAAACTATCTCTTAGACACAAGTGCACTGACACCCAGTATAAACTGAAAGACATTAAAATCAAGTTTAAATGATAAATGGCAAAGAGAAAATATTTGCAGTGTATAGCATCATTTTGTAAATAGAATTTAAAAGACTAGGTAAAAGATGAACAACCTAATAGAAAAATTGGTAAAATAAATAAGTAGCTAGGGCTAAGAAGATAGCTCAGTGATCTAAGAGCCTGCCTGGAAAGTGCAAGGACACAGGTTCGATTCCCCAGGACTGCATGCTATGCAGGCTCTGGAACCTCAGGCATGCAGTACCAAACCCAGCACGGTGGTGCACACTTGTAATACCAGCGCTGGGAAGACTGAGACAGAAGGATCACTATGAGTCCAAGCTGTGTATTGAGACCCTGTGTCAAGTAAATAAAAAAATGTTTTTAAATAAGAAAATGCATTTAATAGGAAACATAACTAACCACCAAACCATCTCAGTTTTAGCCAGAGCAAAGCAAATTAAGTTAGGATAAAACCCTATTTCCCATTCATCAGACTGACAAAAATCAACAAATCTAAAAACACCAAGGGTTGCTCAGAATGTAGGTAACTAGGAATTCTCATGCATTGCTGGTGGGAGTAAAGTGTCACAGCCCTTATGGAAGCAATTTGGCAGGATTCAGTAAAACTGAATATGTACAAACTCTGTGATTTGAAAAATTTCACTTGTAGCAGTTTGAGGTTTCATTAAAAATTTCTGGCACAGTCTCACAGAAAGGCCATACCAGGATAGTTACTGCTGAATGCAACACAGTAGTGAATTATTGGAAACAACATGAGTGTCTATTAATAGAATAGATACATAAAAGATGGTATATTTAAACCAGAATAAAGGAAACAACTATGGTTGTAGATATCATATTAATTAAGCTAAAAGATGTCACTTGTCAGAAATACTGAGGTATAACTGACAAAATTGTGCATAATTTAAAATAAAATATTGTTAATTTCCTATTGATCTTAAAATCATACATAAACAATTCTATGTTCTTATGACTCTGTGTGTGTGATATTTGTGTATATCTAAAATAAATTGGAAGAATTTTCAATCCTTTCACTGAACCCAAGTGTAAATTGCTGGGCACCTGCAGTCCCAGCTACTTGGAACCTTTGGTCCCCATAATATAGACTTTCGTCTTCCCAACACCAAGCTAAATAGTCACATGCATGTGTGTATATGTGTGTGATGTGTTTTTAAAGATTTGATGGATGTATATTGAGTTAATGTCTATGATACATATTTGTAGGCAGTCCTAGGGTGCCATTTAATGGCATTTTCTCTTGTTCAGGAGTCATAGTTTTATTTCTGTCACTCTTTGAAGGTACTGAGAATTGCTCTCCAAATCCTGGCTTCCTTTCTGAAATAAGACTCACAGAGCTCACAGCATGCCCCAGGTATCCATGGCTGCATCTGTATGAGTTTTCCAGGCACTTCCTGCCAGCTCTGTGGGCCAATGACATATGAGTGCCTAGATCGAGGGCAGCCACTCGCTCAAGGAGGCACTGCCACGCAATTCCAGGGCCTCCAAAAGTAGAACAGTCAGTTCCACTTTTAGTTAGTTCTTCCTTCATGAACAGTTTCAAGATACCTTCCTTTTTGGGTAAGTTTTTCTATGTCATTTCCAACTTGCAAAGGGCTCTTTCTTGGCCAAGGGTCAAGCAGGTGGCCTTCTTCTTTCCCAGGATGCAGAAACATAAACAAAGCTTCATCTTTACTGAATATTTCTAGAAGGGTCTGTTGACTAATTCAGAGGAGCAGCCCAAACAGGTTTGTGTCTTTCCACCACTGACAGGGAGACACTCATTACAAGGAGGTGTGAAGAGAGTCACTCATGTAGTAATTACATAAAACCCTCTGTGGAGACCAGAGCACAAGATTTTTATTGGCAAACATCTGAGACAGTGGCTTCAACACCACACTTTGGAAGTAGAGGCTCAGGTTGGAGCCCCAGGAATGGAAGCAGGAAACTGGTGCAGAGGCTCTGAAGGACAGCTACACCACTGGGCTAGATGTGCGGTGATGTCAGAGACCAGCAGACCCTGGGCTACGGACAAAGCCAGTTAGAACACACTTCTCAAACCCACACGTGTCTATTACTCTGCAACATGCTGGGCACTGCGCTCGGTGCTGAGGGCAAGACTTCTGGATCACCTTCTCTACCCAAGTTCTGCTAAGGAGCACAGCAGACATCAGCCCTCCTCTGCCAGCCAACAGATAGGCGAGAAGGAGAGAAGATAAGGGGAACAGGCAGTCTCTCATTTCTGTGGCCATCTCCTGTCAGCTGTTCTGCTCACAGGTTCCTTCCTGAAAATCGAAGGGGCTTAGCTACTAGCATGTAGGTGTCGAGGTGCTGCCTGATACTTTGTAGGATCTTTCTTTCTTTCTTTCTTTCTTTCTTTCTTTCTTTCTTTCTTTCTTTCTTTCTTTCTTTCTTTCTCTCTCTCTCTTTCTTTCTTCTTCTTCTTCTTCTTTCTTCCTTCCTTCCTTCTTTCTTTTTCTCTTTCTTTCTTTCTTTCTTTCTTTCTTTCTTTCTTTCTTTCTTTCTTTCTGTGTTTGGTATAAGGTCTCACTATGCAGCTTAGGCTCGTAGTGATCCTCCTGTTTTTAGCCTTCCCAGCACTGGGACGACAGGCATGTGCCACCACACCCAGTCTCAGTGGTGGGACCATCACAGAGTGTGATGCCAGGGATCTAACCCTGGTCCCTGCTCTTGTCTAAGCAGGCACTTAGTCTGCTGAGCTATCTCGCCAGCCTGCAGGACCGTTCTGGAACTCCAAGCCTGTGTTAGGAAAAAAAGAGAAACTGAAAATGTCACTGACTCTGTAGCTTTTTAAAATATATACACACAAAAAGCAGTCTGTAGTACAGTACAGATCAGTACCTGTCGAGATCTAGAAAGCAGAGAGAGGATCACCTCTTCTGGGCCATCGCCCCCTTAAAGTACCTGTGTGCTTAGGTTCATGGTCATGCAGAACACAGCCTGAAAGGTGCCTCCAAAATTCAGCCACTACGTTCTCCCTCAGAGTATAATAGAAGCACTTATTACTATGTCCCCTGTATTGGCCTCTGACTGCCCAAATAAAGTTGTACTGCACAATATGCCAAACTTATTAATATTCATGAACTGACCACAGACTCAGGAACTTTTGGCATATGGTCTTCCAAAGTCTCACTGCAAATAACTCAGCATATAACTCAGAGGTAAGCAAGGTAATGCACAGAACATACAGGCATCCCTTAGCCTCTGTGGCAGATGGATTCTGGCACCTACTGTGGACTTCAAATCCCAGGGATGCTCAAGTCTCTTACATTAAATGACAGTATTTATATTGAACCTATGCATACCCCCCTACATACCTAATCATCTTTGGATGGCTTATAGAACCCAATACAATGTCAATGGTATGGAATAGTTGTCACTATATTGTTGAGGGACAGAGGCAAGAAAAATGTCTGAGCATGCTCATCACAGGTTCCACCAGCCACCACGGTCACCTGACAACCTAGCACAGGAATCTGATTCAAGCATTGCTTAGGGATCCAAGAGGTGGGACGAGGCAGGAGGCAACAGCAGGGCATTCCTGCACCTTACTGCCTTCACGTGGATCCAGCACTCAGGGAGCAGCAAATTGGAGATATGCTTTTTTTAATTTTCCAGAATTTTTTTCAAATGCTTTTGATCCATGGATGTGGAGCCTGTGGCTACAGGAGCTGTCATGGAAACTTATTTTTAATTAATTATTTATTTATTTATTTTAGTGGAACTGGGGATTGAACTCAGGACTTTGTGCTTGCCAGGGAAGCGTTTATTCCACTAAGCCATCTCCCTGGCCCCTTTAAAAATGTATTTAGTACAGGGTGTGCAGGGTCTCACTACACAGATCGGACTCCAGTGATCCTCCTGTGTTCAGCCTCCCAAGCGCTGGGATTACAGACACGCCCAGCCTCAATCACTGTCTTAGCGGGGCCCAGAGGCAGAGCCAGCACAACGTGCCCAGGATCAAACCCGAGCCGCTGCACCCCACCTAAGCAGGCACTTGAGTCTGCGGAGCTACCCGGCCTGCTCAAGACATGGAAACTTCCTACAGTATACTTGAGTTCTAATCTCATGTCAAGATTCAGGAAACCATATTATTCTATAAAAGAGAAGACCTGTCTATAGATGAGTCTTTTAAACTAATAAAAAAAAGTTTTTTAATGTATAATAACTTATTTTTCTATGAAGAGAGCTGTAAGCACCCTTATCTAATATAATGAGGGGATCAATTGGCTGTTTCCTGTAACCTGAACTGTTCACATGACTGTTCATTATGAGCATTCCCTATGTTTAAAGCCCACTGTGTACTTTTGATGGTGGCTACCTTCCAGGCAGAAGAAACAAAAGGGATGAGATTTGGGAGAAAGGACTGAATCTTCTCAGACCTAGATTGCTCTTCGAAAATATTAGAACTCACAAGACTAATGCACTTATTCTTTTTCACTTACTTTAAAAATGTTAATTAGAAGTGGGTGGCTTGGTGGCCGAGCGTGTGTTTGGCATGTGTGGGGCGCCCAATCTGTAGCACCACACATGCGGAAGAGGGAGGAATAGACGGCCACGAGCTGCTCACACCGTGGAATTCTTCCAGGTCAAGAAATAGAACATTTCCCGCACTGCGAAGCCTCCTTCAAGCTCCTTTTATTATTATTTCAACCTTCCCTCTGCCTAATGATAGCCACTGTTCTCACCTCTAAGAACAAAAATTTGATTTTTAAAAAATTGTGCCAGCTGAATGCTGTACTAACTGTTTTGTTTTCTCAGACTTCCTTTATCTACCACTATGCTTTGGAGATTTACCCCTCGAAGTGGTGACAGCTGCAGCCCGTTCATGTGACAGTATGAAGTCAAAGGCCGATGACACAGAGCACTCATGTGTCGTACTGTCAGTGGGCATCTGGGCTGTTTATACCTTGCCATAGTTTATACCTTGCCATAGTGATGATACTTTAATCTGGTTTAATCTGTACACCCCTTGGGACATAGCTCTGCACAGGCTCCAGCCAGGTGTCTGTTCTCCAGAATGAAACTGCTGGGTCATGGGTTACGTGAATTTTCAATTTTTAAAACTAATGCCAGATAATTTTAAAACGTGGTTGTAAAGCTTCTTTGATCCCTCCGCATCCACTTTTTCTGACAAGAATAGGGTTTTTAATATATTACAGCTCTTTTTTGGAACAAAGTAGCTTTTCACAAACATGTTTTAAACGAGTACAATTTAAAATCATTAAGAGTCTAGAAAATAAATTTCATTCTAGACTTGTTTTTAAAAGAAGTGTAGGCGCCAGGGATATTGTTCAGCACTTGTGTAAAGTGTTTGGGGCAAAATACATTGGGGATTTCCTTGTTGTCCAAATATCTGAAAAGTAATTCCAGATGCCCCATCTCAAATTACCCACAGCCAGGGCTGGCCAGCCTCTGACCTGATATTATCTTGGGATTTTCAATAGAATAAGCAAAACACACAGAGAGGCTGTAATTGACAATATCAAAGCAATATCACTCACACGAACTTAAGTAAATAAGAAAACATTTCAACAGAACCACAGCTTCACCAAAAGGTGAGGGTAAAATGTAGTGGTAGCGCACTTCCCTAGCATTACCTTGGCTCAAAAAAATAGACAAGTAAGGGGACACACACTAAGATTGTTGAAAATTGGAAGAAATTGTTCACAGGCTGCTAAGCTGCCCACTGGGGCTGTCCCACGGACAGGGACATTGACTGTCCTGTCTCTCTGATTCTAGGGCTGCTTTGAATTCACTTTACCAAGTCTTGTGAGAATGAGCTCTATAGCGCCCCCTAGATTCCTTAAGCGGCTTCTTGAGACGATCAATAAAATCCTAATACCGTACAAGAAATAACTTTTTGTGTGTGCGCAAGTATATGAAGGTTAAATAGCTAGTTAAGAAAATTGTCCAGTTACCCTAAATTAAAAATCAGTTGCCCACACTAGCCTCAAATTTTGATCCACCTGCCTCAGCCACCCAGCACTCTGGGTTCACAGGTGTGTACCACCATGCCCTGGTCTTCAGTTTTTTGTTGTTGTTGTTGTTTTTGGTGGAACTGGGTATTGAACTCAGGCCCTTATGCTTGCCAACCAAGCACTTATTCTACTGAGCCATCTCCCCAGCCCTGAGCCATCTCCCCAGCCCCAGTTTTTTCAAAAATAAGATCTCTGTTGTAAGAAAAAGTGGGCTGACTTTAAATGTGTGATTAAAAAAAAAAACCACAGTCCAGCAACTTAGAATAATATCAGCTTCCCTAGGAGCATAAGGTCTCCCCAAATCACTGGCAACAGTAACAGCCATTTTGCAAGCCCCAAGTATTTATTAGGCTTTGTGCAAGGCCTTGCACATCTATTAACTCCAGTCTTTAAAACATTCAAGAGCCGGGCGTGGTGGCGCACGCCTGTAATCCCAGCACTCGGGAGGCTGAGGCAGGAGGATTGTTATGAGTTCGAGACCAGCCTGAGCTACAAAGTGAGCTTAAGGCCAGCCTGAACTGCATAGTGAGACCCTGTCTCCAAAAGACAAAAAAATAAATAAATAAATAAAAATAAAACATTCAAATTGGAAGCAGAGCCTCCAATTTGCAGGTGAGAAAACGAAGCTCAAAGACTCTCACCATGTGCCTCAGCATTTGCATCCAAGCCCAGCACCCTCCTGAGACATCAACAGGACAAATCTCTACCCTGGGCAGCAAGGCCACCCCTCTCCCACAGTGACCTGGGTGACTGAGTTCCCCATGGTTATACACAGGAGGGACCAACCAGACCTGGGGGCCAGGCCACTGCCTGTCTAGTGCTGGCTGGACGTGCAAAGCTTGAGTGTGCCCCTCCCAACAGTGCTCTTCCTTCTCCTCCTCTCTCCTGGCAAGATCTGGGCTCAGGCAGAGCCTCTCAGCCCACACCCACCCGTGATAGGTGTCCCCTTAGTCACACAGTGCCCGCAACTCTACCTGGGCTGTGCCTGGAGCTTGGGGATGCTCCTTCCTGATCCGAATGCCACTGGTCCTCGCAGCTTTCTGGCTGCCCTGGCCTGAGTCCCACCTGCACTCATGGCTTCGCTTCATCTTCAGGCTTCCCCTCAGCACCACCTCCACCCACCTCCCCCATCTTTTTTGTGGCACTGGAGTTGGGGGAACTCTGAGCTCCACACATGCTAGAGTTGTGCTCTGCCCCCAAGCCTCAACCCCAGCCAGTGGTCCCCTGCTTTTCAGATGAAGAAACCAGCCTGAGCACTGATGAGTCATTCACTCGAGGCTAAAACTCAAGGCGAGTAAGGGCACAGCTGGGGCTCCAAGACAAGATCTGTCTGCTTCTGCCTCGCTCTGACTTCTGCTCCCTGACACTTCCCGGCATGACGTCATCCTTGAATGCACCCGCCCACCTACAATCACAGATTTGTTTGTCTCCCGGATACGCACCAAAAGGGAAGTGACCAACCTTTAAGATGGTGTGGGATTTGGTACCCCCAGTGCTTAGCAAAGCACCCGATGAGGATTCATAGCAAGTGCTCACGCAGTGAAGGCGGTGGCAGGCTGAGCCCGGGTATATGGTCCTGCACCACCCCCCACCCCACCACCAGCTGGACCTCAGGGAACATGCAGTCTCTCCCAGCATCCATTGCCAGATGTGTAAAGAGTACAACAATTGTCCCCATGTAGCGCCTGCTGCTCTGGTCAGTACTGGCTCCACCCCCATGATTCATCTAAACCTTGTCCCCTGCCCTCATATTGGGGCACAGGGCTTTAGCACAGGAGTTGGGGGCAGACACAGGCATTCAGACGGTAACTGCCATTGTGAGTATCACATGCACTGGAATGTGGGAAGCACTGGCAGGGACACCTGGTACCCTATGGTAACAACAGACATACCTCGTAGAGGGTGAACTCCACCAGGCTACCTTGAAAGCTTCCAAGCAAAAACCCTAAGGACACACAAAGGAGAAAATCACCAGGTGCTGTGACGGCCACGTCCATTCCATGTCGTAGTGAGCTGTGGCACTTGCACTGCTGTCTCTTGCATAGATGAGAAAATTGAGGCTTGGAGAGGTGAGGAGAGTGCCCATGACCCCTGGCTGTAGGCCACACATGGGGCACCTGCCCACAAGCCCAGGCACCTCCCAGGGGGCCCTGAGAGGCTGGCTGGGGGCACAAAGATGCTTCAGGGGGAGATGACCTTTGCAATGAATCTTGAAATGAGCTGGATTTGAAGGAATGGAACTGTTTGTAGCCTGCATCCTAGACTTACCAGATGCTCAGTTCTGTACTTTCAGCTAAGTGCTCTGGCTGTGCCAGGGTCTCTCAACCTTGGCACACTGCAGTTGGCACAGGGGGGCTGCCTGCTGCACTGCAGGGTGCTGAGCAGCACCCCTGTCCTCTCCCTGCCCAGCCTCTGCCAATGGCACCCTCTCACCCATTATGACAAAACCTTTTCCACAAGCCAGTGCACGGTGGTGACATGAAGCCAGAAGCAGAGGGTCACACGTGTTTGAGCCAGCCAATTAGCAATCCAATCCTGGAAACAGACCCTGCTCTGTGAAATTCCTGTCAAATGAAGTTGTCACCATGGCCACGTGATGTGCTACAATTTGTCCTTCAGATTTCACCTCAAATGCCACCTGTTAGAGCTGCTTCCCCAAGCTACGATGATTTGGATCCCCTTTTTACTCTCAGTGAAGAACTGCTCTTTGTACAGTCTGATTTTTCCCCTAATCCCCACCCCAGTGGCCTGGCAGGACAGTAGAGCAGGGTGCAAAGGTCTTACATCAGAGTTGAGGAAAACAAAGCTCAGAGGTCCTGGGTGGCAATCTGGGATCCCACAGAAAATGTGACAGACTAAGACTCAGATCCCACCTGCTGGGTCGGCTCCTCTCAAAGGACGGGACTGAAAATGCCGAGCAAAGCACCAAGGGAGACAACACTTGGGCCAGTGACTGTCTAGAGAAAGGAATTTGCTCGGAGACCAGGGGCCAGTATGGCAGGAGTAGAAGACAGTGGACCAGCCCCAAACACAGCACTTGCCCAGGATGGAGAGACGAATGACCACACACATAAATGTTTAATGATGAACTGTGAAAGGTGCCGAGAAGAAAGTGACCTCCTGCGTGGGGACTTCAGGAGATGGTGACAACAAGGAGGCTGTTGCCTGGTGAGGGGTGGGGAGGGCCTCCCTGAGGAGACAGCAGGGCTGAGATCTGAAGGACTTGGAGGCTGCTGTGAGGATGAGCTGCACGCTGAAGAAGGGCTCAAGCAGAGCCCGTGCAGACTAAATCAAATAGTGGAGGGCAACAGAACACACAGCTGATGTCAACACTGCTGCAAACAAAGCAAAGTGGAGACTTTATCCGATATGCAGACAGTGACCGTGCCCGCCCCCAAAAGGACAAAAGTAATGTATGACCTTGAAGAGCAGCAGGCTGATTTTGTGCACAGGGCCTCCCGCTGTGGTAGAATCTTGACAGGGTCATCAGTCCAGAGTCCATTCATTCGATCAACTTTAGGAGATTGATCAAACTCGTAAAACAAACATACTGTGTAAGGCAAAATCCTCATGTATAACTTTGCCACAGGACATGCTATTGGCTGGCAGACTGAAATATTCTGTCTTTATGACAGAGCCTATAGAGAAATACAAACCAGAAGGTTAATGGACAAGCAGAAAATCAGAGCAACAACCACTGTTGTTGGTCAAAACATCCAGCTGAAGTGCTTGCTTAGGTAAGAGCAGGGACCAGGGTTAGACCCTTGGCACTGCAGCCGCGCGGGCCCCGCCTCTAGGCTCCTTGAGCCAGCAATGGAGTCTGGGCATGGTGGCGCATGCCTGTAATCCCAGCACCAGGGAGGTAGAAATCAGGAGGATCACTACAAGTCCGAGCACACACAGACACACACACACACAGACACACACACACACACACACACACGCAAACAAAACATACAGCTGTGATCCTTTGATTCACCACTGTTCTCTAGAAGTAGGTGTATTTCTAAACCCCAAAGCAGACTCAACTAATCTGTGAATGTCATTTACTCATTTGGCTGCTTTTACTGGATCCTTTCTTTCTTTCTCTTTCTCTTTCTCTTTCTCTTTCTCTTTCTCTTTCTCTTTCTCTTTCTCTTTCTCTTTCTCTTTCTCTTTCTCTCTCTCTCTCTCTCTCTCTCTCTCTCTCTCTCTCTCTCTCTCTCTCTCTCTCTCTCTCTCTCTCTCTCTCTCTCTCTCTCTCTCTCTCTCTTTCTTTCTTTCTGTTTCTTTCTTTCTGAGACACAGTCTCACTATGTAGAGCACGCTGGCCTTAAATTGATATAAGGGCCGGCGGTATAGCTCAGCGTACTAAGCGCTTGCTTAGGTAAGCACAGCGGCCAGGGTTCGATCTCTGCTTCCGCTTACCGCGCAGGCCCCGCCTTTGGGTGCGCTGACCCAGCGATTGGAGTCCGGGCGTGGTGACGCGCGCCTGTAATCCCAGCACTAGGGAGGCAGAAAGCAGGAGGATCACTGTGAATGTGGGTTGCATAGTGAGACCCTGTGTACAAAAAGAAAAAAAGAAAAGAAAAGAAAAAACTAAGTAAATTGGTATATGTAGCCCTGGCTGGCCTCAAACTCAAAGCAATCCTCCTGCCTCAGCCTTCTAAGATTAGGGTTACAGGAATGCGTCACCATGCCCAGTTATTGGGCACTTTCTAACAAGTACAAGTACTTATACAATATTTTGTTATATTTTGAATAAGCCACCATTATTAAAAAGAATAAGATAAAAATAAGGAGGCTGTTTATATTCCCAGTACTTGGGAGGCTGAGGCAGGAGAATCACTGTGAGTTTGAGGATAGCCTGAGCTACATAGTAAGCTCAAGGCCAGCCTGAACTACATAGCAAGACCCTGTCTCACAGAAAGAAAGAAAAAAAGGTAGAGAGAGAGAAAGATGCTCAACTGAATAGACATTTAATTCAATATTTATATCATTTGATATATTTATGTGTCCTGTAGATAGCTTGGTTGTCTACCAATATTGTTTTCTTCCTCTTGTTTTCAGCCTCCCATGTGCTGGGATTACAGATGTGTACCACCATGCCCAGTCTCAGTTGCTATCTCAGCATGCCCTGGGGGCAGAGCAGGGCCAGCCCCACAGCGTGCCTCATTAAGGAAGATATTTTTAAGTCTTCAGTGATATTCATTAGACCTAAAAGCAATGACAGTTCAGGGACAATGAGCCACCTAGCACCAGCTATGGCTTCCAAATAGCATTTCTCCCCGAAAGAAACCAAGATCCCTGGGGAAATGGTCGATTTAAGCTCTGGAGCAGGAATTGCTCCAGATTCTTTATCATACCCTAACCTGTGCTGTCATGCCCCTAAAGTGAAGACTCACAGGGTCCCAGGAGGGCAAGAAAGTAGCTGTTCCTGCTGACCTTACACGGGTCAGTATAAACACTGAAAAAGATAGCAATCCCAAGAGATTCAAACACATCAAATATGCAGGAACCCTATCTTTCCTATAATGATAGTTTAGAAACAAACTAGTGAATGCTTGTGAGGGTTGCAAGGATATCCATTCTCAATAGGCTGTCAAATTAATACAAAAAAAAACTTATCTCTTTATGTATAAACTGTACTTCAGAGTAAATTAGTTCATTTTCTTTCTACTGCTATTACACAACACTAAAGGCTGAATACTTTATAAAGAAAAGAGGTCTAGGTAGCTTATAGTTTAGAGGCCAGAAATCAAAGATGAGGTAGGATTGCATTGGCTCAGCCGCTGGTGGAGACCTCATGGCAGATGCTATCAGAATGGTAGGAGAGCTGCAGAAACAGGAAGCCAGAGCAACACAGGGCCCACACTTGCTTTTTTTTTTTTTTTTTTTTTTTTTTTTTTTTTTTTTTTTTTTTTTTTTTTTTTTTTTTTTTTTAGTGAAGGTTCATTCTTGTGGCAACTAGCAGGGTCCCCTGAGAAGTACATGAATCCCTTCCAAGGGCAGTACTCCAGTGACCTGATTGCTCACTGCTAGGCCTTACCTCTTCAAGTTTCCTCTAAGACGAAGACTACCATGAAAGGCCACCATACTGAGAATCACGCTTCCAACATGAGCCTCTGTGGGACTTGCTCAAACCATAGGCAGCCATAGCACAGGAAACTGAGTAGCTGGTATGGAAAATTACTTTGTAATAGATCATAGGTAGTAAAAAAAAATGACAGAATTAGAAAATCACCACTTTCAAATCAACGCAGGGAGAAAAAGAACATCAGTTTATGCTAAAACCATTAAGTGAGAGGATGATAGGCCTCTTTATTTCAGATGGATCAGGCCAGCAACATCTAGTCAACTTACATCACTAAACATGGAAAAAGCAGACAATGCATTTTGTCTGATATGATTCAATGGGAATGCACATCATGCCTCCTGTAAAGAAGTCTTAACAAAATGGGGCCAGTGAGGCCAGCGATGTAGCTCAGGAACACAGTGCCAACTGGGCAAGCATGACGTCCTGACTTCAATTCCCAGTACCAAAAAAAAAAAAAAAAGAAGAAGAAAGTATATTGACCAAGACTGTAGCTCTCTCTACATATATTGACACAATTAGCCCAATCTGTGCAGAAATTTCTACAGGGGCAATTTTTTTCCCCCCCTGCGGAACCAGGGATTGAACTCAGGCCCTTGCACTTGCCAGGGAAGCGCTTATTCCACTGAGCCATCTCCCTGGCCCCCCACCCCAGGTCAATTTTTGATGACCAGGTTTCTCTTGGTGGCATAAAAAAAGTGCAAGAGTTAGGAAACATAAGAAATTTAGAAGAATGCTGTATTGTCTCAGGTTGTTATAACAAAGTACAATTTTCATTTCTAATAATTCTGGAGGGTGAAAATCTAAGATCACCCAATTGCAAGCCCAATCCTGGTAGGATTCTCTTCGTGCTTTGCAGACTGCCTCCTCCTGGGCTGAGGACAGTAAGAGTGGGATGCCCCCCCTGGGATGCTCACGAGGAGAGAAAGGTCGTCCTCTTTTTCTCTTCTCCCACCACAAGCCCTTCCTCTTCTTATGAGGCCACCAATTCAGAGTTAGAATCGCACCTTCATGGCCTCATTGAACCCTAATAAAAGCCGCAGAAGTCATACTGGGGCGTTGGTGCTTTCACATATACGTTTGGTAAGAACACAATTCTGTCCATAGTACATATCTGCTAAATGCCATGCATGGTCTTTGACTGAATCCTGACTGCAAGAAACCAACTGTACAAACACATTTATGGAACAATTAGGAAAATTTTAACATCACTTAGTGGCTACAAGAGCTATCAAAGAATCCTCACTTTTACTTCTAAAAAACTTTTTGGGGAGGTACCAGAAATAAAGTTCCGAACCTTGTTCTTGCTAGGAAGGCTCCACACTACTGAGCCATACTCCTGGCCCCTTAAGGAATCTTTTTTTTTTTTTTTTTTGTCTTTTTGAGACAGGGTCTCACTGTGCAGTTCAGGCTGGCCTTAAGCTCACTTTGTAGCTCAGGCTGGTCTCGAACTCACAACAATCCTCCTGCCTCAGCCTCCCGAGTGCTGGGATTACAGGCCTGTGCCACCCCGCCCGGCTAGGAATCATTAATTTTTGTAGATGTGACAAAGACATTATGGGTTTTAAAAAAGCTTCAGAGATACATATAGAAATATTTACCTTTGCCATTAAGTAGTCTTAGATTTGTTTAAAACTAATAGGCATAAGAATGGAGGTGGTGCTGGAGGTAGGCAAACCAAGATAAGAATTGACTGGGTCATGGGTGCTTAGGTCTTTCTTATTCTCTTTACTTTTGTTTATCTTTCATATCTTTATAATGATAAAAAAAAAAAAAAAAAAAAAAACAATGGGCCAGGGAGATGGCTCAGGAGAAAAACTAAGCTCTTGCCTGGTAAGTGCAAGGGTCTGAGTTCAGTCCCCAGTTCTGTCAAAAAAAAAAAAAAAGAGGAAGACTTAAGAAGCATATCAATGACATACAATGTATGGGTCTTATTAAATTCTGATTAGAACACACCAACTGGTAAAAAGACATTTTCTACACAATTGGAACAAACTGACCACATGACGTGGTAGACCATATTCCAAGTTACTGTTGACTTTGTTGTGGTCAATTGTGTTGGTTTTTGCTTTGTTCATGTGGCTCTTGTTTGTTGGGGACACAGACTGAAACATTTTTAGGCATTTTTATAATCTTTGCTTTAGGACAGCCTCCCCCCCAAAAAAGCCCAAAGCAAGGCCCACATGGAGGAGGATGAAACATGATTGACAGAGTGCCGATCACTGTGAAAAGTGCTTAATGAGAAAGGGAAACGTCATTGCATTATTAATTACCTATCAGCAATCACTTAGAAGAAACACTCATGAGACTATAATGACCCAAACCAATGTTACAGGAAGAATTCACACATCTATTTTTCCCCTACTGGGATGACAAGAGCTTTACTAATGAAAAATATTAAGAGCCTTCATCCAGCTCTGACCCACAGCCTCCGTTTTCCTATTCAGTGGGGGCGTTCTCACTGCAACATGACTCAGGACTCAGAAATCACTAAAATGATCATTAGGTCCATAGTGGGGAAACACTCAAAATTCCTCCCTGTCTTGGCAGAGCAGGTCAGTTGGGGGTCTTCACAGTGGAAACCAAAATACTGTTTGGGCATTTGTGATTTGTCTCCCAAAGGTCTATACAATATGCCATTAATCACAAATCTCTGAATTAAAAAAAAAAAAAATTGACTCCAGCCAGCATGCAGGTCCGGTGTATGAGTGGAACTACCTGGGGCCCACCAGACCCCCACTCCAGCCAGCACCCAGGTCAGATGGGTGTGTGTAGAACTTTCTCTATCAGACAGGCCCGGTGTGGAACCCTGCAGCAGAACTCCCTGCAGAGAAGCTAGAGGCAAGACCCACCCAGCTGATCCAGGAGCAGAACATCTTGCCAGAGTGGCACAGCGGTTTCACTTCCAAAGGCTACAGCAGGAAGAAGTGGAGCACAGCAGCCAGACCCAAGCCACACCCACCTGGAGGAGTCTGAACTTGGTAGATCTGGACCTGGTGCTAACAGCTACCAAAGCTCTACACCAAAGGTCAGAAGACAGTGCTGTACAAAATGACAAAGAGAAGGAATAAAATGCATTCTCAGGCCCCAAGCCCACCCAGAACAAATGCAGGAGACAATAGCATAGAAGAAATTGGAAAGCACATACCTGAAATCTCTGCAATAATAGCATCTGAAATAAAGAAACAACTGCAGAAAGGCATAGGGAAAATCAGATCAGAAATAATTTCTGAAGTAAGAAAAGTAATGCTAACTATAATGAAAGAAGTACTAAGTGCTTCTAAAGAAGACACTGATTAAAAAAAAATAGAGGAGAATACAAAAATGATGAAATCCTTGAATGAGCAATAGAGAAAGAAATAGAACATGTGAAGCAGATTCGAAGTGATATACAGGAAATTAAAACCTCAATCACAAGCTGGCAAAACCAGTTGAATAAAAGTAAAGATAGACTTTCAGAACTTGAAGACACCATCACAGCTAATGAAAAGTCAAGAAAAGATTTCTTAAAAACAACTAGGATGCAAGAAAGAATAATTGAACATCTGCAAGACAATGCAAAGATGAACAACATAAGACTAATAAGCATCAATGAGAAAGAGTCAATATAAATGATACAAAAAAATATTGGCAGAAGTAATAATCAACTTCCCAAATATGGGGAAACAATGTGACATTCAGGTAAGGAAAGCATATAGAACTCCAAATAACATCAACCCAATTAAAACCACACCCAGACATAAAATAATCAAGATCCAGAAATTCAGCACAGGAAAACACTAAAAGCCGCTAGAGAAAAGAAACAGATCACATTTAAGGAAAACCCATCAGAATAATGGCAGGTTTCTCTTCACAAACCATCAAATCAAGAAGAACATGGAGGGCCAGCCAAATATCTCAATAGATTAAAGCATCTGTAAATAGGTATAGGGGTCTGGGGTTCAGTCTCTGGGCCTACCATGCCAGCCCCACCCCTGGGACACACTGAGACAGCGATTGAGATTAGCGGGTGGTGCACACTATAATCCCAGCACTTGGGAGACTGTAAACAGGAGAATCACTGTAAGTCTGATCTAGTAGGAAGACCCTCAACTCCCTGAAGACCCTTCCCTAAAATACAAAAAAAAAAAAGAAGAGGAGGAGGACAAGGAGGAAGAGGAGGAAGAGGAGCATGAAGCAAAGTACTTCAAGTCTTGCAAGAAAACAAATTCCAACCCAGACTGATATATTCTGCAAAACCCTCTTCCAAGTTTAATGGAGAAGTGAAATACTTCCATGACAAAGAACAAGTAAAGAATTTCATGGCAACAAAGCCAACCCTACACAGACTACTAAAAGATATTCTAGAGAGGGATCAAAATGACCACAACTCCAGAATGAGAACAAAAAGAACCCATCAAATTGGGCAAACAATTAATCACAGAAGAAAAAGAGGTATACAACAGTAGTCTTTTAATTATTCTTGTGTATACAGCAGCAAAATACTTCCATCAGCACGCTCTACAAATGGACTTCTCAACTCTACGGGTCATGATTCTGTCTGGGTCTATGGGGTGGATATCAAGGAAATAGCAGCAGCTGAGTCCCACAAGTGCCACCTGGCCACCAGTGAGCGTCCGTGGACACTGTCCACTCCACCACATGCTAAAACTGTGTGCAACATCCTAGCCCCGAACTGTGAGAAGTGCTGGTCATATATTTTCCATTCCAGTATTTATGTTACGTTTTATTCTTAGTAATTCTTTACTATCATGAAAACTTTTTCTTAGTTGATATCTTTGTATATATCAACCCAATCAAATACTATGTGAGTACTCTGAATTGATCACAGATTTGTACATACAATACACTATATTCTGGCCTCTTCCTTACTCATAATTTAATTCTAATTTTTTAATATTAATTTCAAATATTTAATTTTGAATTAATTTTTAATTTTCTGAATATCATTTAAATTTAATTTTTGTTTTATGATTTATACTGTTTCTTCAACTTACAATCTAGTTATGTCATGGTGTGATATTTTCTCCTAGTTAGAAACTTTAAAAAGTGTATTTTCACTTTCCATTAGCTTTATATCAGTTTTTCTTTGTCTTTTACACACACACACATATATGAAAAAACATGTATATAACCTGACATAAGATTGATACTGTTTTGTAGAAATCTTCAAACACCTTTTATATGGGTTTGTCTAATATAATTATATTTTACATAATTGTGTATAACTACCATTTGGAGAGCTCTTTATTCTTTCTCCAGTACCATATAGCAACTTTTCTTGCCTTCTGGATTATGCTATTTGTTATTTCCTGTATGCTATGTCTCGGGAGGTATTAGAATGATTCACATTTGTATAACTAGAAAATATTTTACTTTGAGTTTTCTTTCTTTCTTTCTTTCTTTTTTTTTTTTTTTTTTTGCAGTACCATGGATTGAACTCAGGACTTAGTGCTTGTCAGACAAGTACTTATTCTACTGAGCCATCTCCCTGGCCCTTCAAAGGTATGTTTGCTAGATATAAAATTCAGTGAGGACAGATTTTTTTTTTCTTTCAGTGCTTTGAATAAATAAGTCTAGTTTTTACGCACTTGCTCTTTTCTTTTTCTAATGTGGAATAAGATGCTGTTTAATTTTGTTCTTCCATAACTAATATTTTTTCTAGGTATATACTTTAATGATTTTTTTCTTAGTTTTGGACAATTTCATTTTTGTGTATCTTGGTACGATTTTATCCATATTTCTTATGCAAAAGATTCATTTTTCTTGGAAATGTGGTGCTATAATTTTAACTAAATTCAGAAATTTTAAATATTTAAATATATATTGCCTATCCCCTTCTACTTTGAGAATTCTAATTACATGAATATAAGTTTCTTGATTTTTGGCACAGAGTGAACCATTATATGACTGATCTGTATTGTTATACTCATTTAAGCTTGTAAATAATGTTTTGCAGTGTGCAGTGTATTACTAATCTCATGTATTCATTTCAGAAATATTTTTCTGTCTACATCTTATATTTTTCACATTTCAGTATTTGCCTACAATCTTTAATTTGCTATAATTATTGATTTTCAATAAAGTTAATAATGAGTTAAAAGAAATATTAGTAATACAAACGACAAGAACAAAAATTGTTAGTTTGAATCTTTTAAAATGTTTTTCTCCAGGTGTGGTGGCACATGCCTGTAATCCCAGCACTCTCAAGGCTCAGACAAGAGAATCACTGAGTTCAAGACCAGCCTGACCTATATAGCGAGACCTTCTTTCCAAAAAAAAAAAAAAAAGAAGGCTCTTGGGAGGCTGTGAACAGGCGGATCACTAAAAGTCTGATCTAGTAGTGAGACCCTGAACACCCTGTAGACCCTTCCCTAAAAAAACAAATACAAAAAAAAAGGAAGTCTTAAATTTTTCGCCCCTGAGAATAATGGGAGCCTTTTATCTGATTAAAAAAAAATACAATCTGGATCATAAAAGTGTTTTCATTATTTTAAGAATAGGCATTTTCAAAAATCTCATACTCTGTTGAAATTTGGAGATTAAAAAAATCCATTAAAAAATATTTTCCAGCACAGGCAAAGCAGAGTCAGAGAGCAGCTAGGCAGAGTCTTCCAGCTGCCCTTTGCTCTAATTCAGAGGCTCAGGGTGACGAAGGTGACCAAACTGGCTCAGAAGATGGGGCAGCTGAGAGGTTCCTTAGAGAAGGAGAAAATCAGGGCAGGAAACAGCTTGGAGCACACGCTCTGGATGCCGTGGCTCAGCGTCCACTCTCCTCTGCTCCAAGATGTGTGGGCTGGACCAGGCCAGAAGCAGTCCTCTGTCACCCTGTCTGGGCTGCCTGATAGCAGTGATTCTCCAAGTGGCCAGTGACTAAATGAGGCTGTGTGACAGGCCAGGCCAGGTACACAGTGTCCTGTGGGTGTTTGTGCCAACTGAAAACAAAAATTTAACTCCTCTGGTAAGGGGGAGTGGGTCATTCATCAGCTTCCAAAAGTCCCCAGATAGGGCAGAGAAACATTCCATCACCAGCCACAATCAAGGGAGAGACACACACAGACAGCACCTTTGCCAGAAAGGGGAGAGGGGAGGTGAATCCTGGGATGAAGAAGATATGTATTTGGGTCACAGATGCTGGCAGGACAGCCCTGAGGAGATAGACGCTTGGAGAGGCTCCTAAATAGCCTCTGGCCCACTGCCAGCAGCAGTGTTGCATCAGGACACTGAGCCCGGGCTGCCCTGACCTGGGGAGAGGTGACACGTCCCAGCGTCCCAGCGGCCTTGGCCCATACCCTGAAAGTCAGCAAGATCACAGAGGCGCCTGAGGCAGCTGGCTCTCCGGGGAGCCACCAGGGCAGGGAGAAGAGGACAGGCTTGGGGGGGGGGCTGCAGCCAGACTGGGGTAGCCTCAGCTGTCATCCTGCTCCTCTGCATGAACAGAGCCACCCAGGGAGGGGAACCAGGACGGAGCCACGAGGCAACAGAGCAGAGGAGGGAGGCCACTTTCAAGAAAACACGAATGGGAGAATCTAGTGACACAGGCTTAGTCTCTGGGCCCGTGCTCTTCTGGGCGGCAGTTCCCTCGGGCTCACTCTTCCTCCCACTCCTCACAGCTGAATGTTCCAGGTCGCCCCTGGTTTTGTCCTTTTCGTTGCCAAAGATAAAACAGGACCAGACCACAGCAAACACCCACCTACGTTAACAAAAGAAAGCTTGGGCCAGCGCTGGGGGTGCAGCACTTCCTACCCATCAACCCACTCTGGCCAACAGCCACCGGGAGGTGAGTGTCGTCAGCGAGACTCAGCGAGACTGCGCAGGTAGAAATTGAAACTTGAGAAAGTTTGAAGTTGTGAAGTCACCTAGCTACTCAGTGACAGAGCTGGAATTCAAACCTGGTCATTTAATCCCAAGTAAAATTCCCTCCCCACCAAAATAACACCAGCTCTCATTTGTTGCACACTTACTGAGTGCCACCACCAAGTGTTGTGCTCTGTCTACATCTAAATGCAGTTTTCCTTCATGACAATGTAAGAGAAGGTAATGCCTATAAAGGTCAATTTTAGGGATGAGGCCAACAGAGGCACTGGGAGGTTAAGCAATTACTGGAGCTCGTGAACCCAGGGTAAGACACAAAGGTGTCTTACCTAAAAAATAGGTGGAGATCCCAATAGAAGGTCTGGCAAGCACAAAAGCCAACAAGTGGGACTCTGGCAAGGGATGCTTGTTTAAAATCTCAGCTGGCGACAGGATACTGTAGGTGTTGGCCACTTACCCTACCTAGGCAGAGAATTGGAGGAAAAGAACCAACCCAGTGATAGTAGGGGCCAGAGTCTAGGAAACGCAGATGATGCATTCCAATGTGTTCAAGAGAAAAAAAATTAACACAGGGACTCGGCGCAAAGGTCTAGGCAGGACTACAGAAAGCTGCTGGGAGTGTTTGCCTGGCAAGCACAGGTTCTGAGTTTAAGACTGGTACCACCAAAAAAAAAAAAAAAAAAAAAGGAAGCTATTGAGGTAATGAGGCCCAGGGTCACAAATGTGGGGCGCTATGACCACTGCAGAGCTAAAGCAGTGTGGTAGTCAAGGGCCTGAGTTCAATCCCCGGTTCCATCAAAAAAAAAAAAAAAAAAGAGGAAAAGCTTGTGTGGTCTCAGAGCTTCAGAGATTTCCGGGCAGCCCCTCAGCCCCATTGCTCTTGAGCCTGCAGGAAGGAAGATCTTCACCCCACAGAGTGCACAGTAAAGCAGGGCACTCAACTCATGTCAACCTGGAAACAAAACTGAAAGAGATGGCCTCACAACCATCTTTGAGGCCATGCCCTCAATGACCTAAAGTCTCCCACTAGGAGACACTAGGCCTCCCCTCTAAAAGGGCCCTCCCCCATCTCCCACAAGCTGAGGACCAAGCCTATGACATGTAGGCCTTTGGGGGATACTCAAGATCCAAACCATCACACAGCAAAAGAAAGTGAATGTCACAGGAGCCCAGAGACAGCCAGAGCTGGGAAAGGACAGCTTCCCATGAACAGTGGCACGTGGCCACTTCCACCAGGGCTCCTTTTTGTCACCTGTAGGGGCACCATCCTCTGGAAGCATCTGGAAGATAGCCAGCAACGAGCCTGTGACATGCTTATGGGGTTGCATCTCTCAGGCCATGGTGGGAACAGGGAGCGAGGGAAACACAGAGAATGCCAGGGGCAGGGAAAGAACTGGAATAGGATTGACCCCTTCCACACCAGCCCTGCCCACGCAATGAATGGCTTAGCTACAGCCAGACAGTGGCGAGCACCATTCTCACCCTCAGCAAAGACAACCCTGGCTCATGTTTACTCTAACAATGAAATTATTTTAAGTAGAGGAAATAGTACAGGGTGCACTGATGTCTCCTGCATGTCTTTTCTGGGGACGGCAGTCTTCCCTTTTTGAGGAGCTCAACAAAGCTCACAGGGCCTTTCAGCCAAGCCTATCCTATGACAAAAGAAAGTGTTTTCCCTCTTTCCCCACCTACTCTGTGCTACAGAAATCTCACTTCTGGTTGCAGAGATGTTGCTTGACCTAGGACGGGGTATAGTCATGATAAGAGTTTAAAAATATTTTAAGTTTAAAATGCATTTAGAGGGGCAGGGGAGATAGCTCAACAGTATAAGCACCTGCCTGGCAAGTAAAAGGACCAGAGTTCCATCCCCAATTCGCACGCCACACTAGCCCAGGAACCCAGGGTGCACTGGGGGAGTGTTATGCTGGCCCTGAAATGAGGCTTCATGGCACACACCTATAATCCCAGCACTGGGCAGGCTGAGACAAGAGGATCGCTATGAGTCTGAGCTGTGTAGCAAGAACTCTGTATCAAATAAATAGATACAGATGTTAAAAAATTAAAATAATTATAAAATGCATTTAATCGGCTGGGTTTGGGGGCACACGTCTATAACCCCGGCAGTCTAGGAGGCTAAAGCAGGAGGATCACAAATTCTAGCCCAGCCTGGGCAACTTATCAATTTAATGAGACCCTGTACCAAAATAAAAAGGGGTCAGCGATGGTAGCTTAGTGCACAGTGCAGGGACTGGCTTCAGTTAGCGTACAGAAAACATGGGTTTAATTCACACAACCTGCAACACGTCCCAGCCTCGCATCACAGCACTCAGTAGCCTGCAGGCCTGGCCCAGCATCACAAGGGACTATCAATAAAGAGCTTTTGAGAGCATGGGGAAAATCTAGATTCCAAAAAGTGCAGTTTCCAAGGGATGCCTCTGCTTTCACACCATTACAACGCTGAAACTCTTAAAGCTAACCATCAGATGTCAGGGGCTGCTTCTATATGTAAAGGGAATAAAATGCATCAGTAACATATCTGGGTCACAGTAGTCACTGTAGCATTCTTCACAGTAGCCAAGATATGGAACCAAATGAGCCATCCACTGAGAAAGAATAGATAAAGGCTACGGGGTGTAGATATATAGAATGGAACACTGTCTTGGTCAACTTCCCTAGGACACAAAACCCAGCACTGTTAACTGAAAGGACCAGTGTATTTCGGCTCTTGTTTTCTGCCCAAGGTTGCTTGAGAAAGGCAGAAAAGCATGGTAGAAGGGTGGGACAGCATGGGGGCCAGCTGCTCACATCACAGAGGTCAGGAAGTGGAGTCAGGGAGCAGTGAGGGTGTGGGAGAGCCACCATCGCAGGTCTCGCCCCCAGCGGTCCACTTCAAACCAGGCCCTGCTTCCTAACAACACACTCAGCTGTTGAACTCCTGGGTGGGTGAGTGCACCCCTGAGCACCCAGTCACCTCCCCGAGACCCCTCCCCTGTGCACATGTGGCGAATGGATCTAAGCCATAACAGATATTATTTAACCATAAAAAGGAGATATTTTGACTGTAACAGCATGGATGAATGGGACAGACACCATGCAAAATGAAATATGCCAGGCATGGCCACAGGCTGCCTGAGCTCCTAAAAATGTTCAATTCATAGAAGCAGAGAGCAGAAGGAGGTCACCAAAGGCTGGGGAGCCAGGAAAGGGGGTGATGGTGGTAAGGGGGTCCGGACTTTCTGTGGTAACAGCAATAAGTGCTGTGGACTGAGTGTCCAGGCTGGGCACTGTAGCTGATAACACTGTACTGTGTTGCTGGGGAGATACCTCAGCAGCCGAAGCCCCTGCCTGGCAGGCACAAGGACCTAGGTTTGAGCCCTGTACCAGCCCCCGAAACGAGCATGGTGATACATGCTCGTAATCCCAATGCTGGGGAGGCTGAGACAGGAGGCTTATCGAGTCTGAACTGCATAGTGGGACCAATATGCAATAAATAAATAAATAATTTAAAAAATTATCACCTCATACACATTAAGTGTATATAACTTTTGTCAGTTATGCCTCAATAAAACCAGAAAAAGCTCTTCTCTCCAACAAATGAGTGTAAGTGACAACCCGTAGCTGTTTTGTCCTCTGCCCCAGCCTTCCCCTGAGCTCCTCTCAGTTTGCCTTTTTTATAAAAGATTTGTTTCAAGAAACGGGGGGAACAAGCAGCACATCAGCTTCCAGACAGGCTGCGCACAGCACCCCGGGCAGCAGGAGCCTGGGCGGCTCGGGAGCCCAGGTGACAGCCCCTGCACCGACACCTCTCACAGGTGGCACTCATCAGGCTGCTGAAGGCGAGGAGAGCAGAGGGTGGGAGGGCGATGCAGCCATCTGTTACCGTGGAAAGAGGGGAGGAAAGGCTGCGTTCTGCCCACCAGGGAAGCAGAGTAAGAGCACATCTTAAAAAACGAACAAACAAAAACAAAAACACAAAACCAAGGCCAGCAATCTGGGTGCAGTGGTACGTGTCTGTAATTCTGAAACGGTGGGAGGCTAAGGCAGGAGAGTTCCAGCCCGGCCTGGGCTACTTAGCAATTTAGTGAGATTGTGTTTCAAAATCTTAAACAATTTTAAAAAGAAAAAAAAAAAAAAAACTAGGGCTATCTCAGTGCAGCAATCCTGGATTCAACGTCCACTACCTCAAACACCACAGGATCTTACAAAAAAAAAGTCCCCAGAATAGAGTTTGATTTGTGGCCAAGCCCCCAAAGTCCCCAGCAGCCTAGGGTGGCTGGCCCAACACTCGAGCTTTCCATTTGGAACCCTAAATCTCAAGGCTCAAGTGACACTTGCTCCATGGTGACTTCTGGGTAGACAGGGAGGGAGGCGGATTTCAAGAGGAGTCTGTACTTTTTTTTTTTTTAATGAATGAAAAGAGATTTTATCCAGACTGGGAAAGGTCTTCCTCCTCCTGTGTCACCTGTCACCTAGTCACCTCCCGCGGCACCTTAACATCAGAATCCTGACACTGTTGACAAGATGAATGGCTTCCAAGTGGAGAACGATATTACCAAATGCCAAGAGAGGCTGAGGTTGATATTTAAAAACTAAGGTGCCCCAAGTGTGAGGGAGCAGGGCCAAAGGGCCAAAGCCTGGTGCTGTAGCCTCGCTCTTTGGGATCCCTTACTTGCGGTTCTCACAAATGGTGCATGGTAAAAACCAGGAGTCTGGTGGGAATTAGAAGGCAAATCAGTCACCATAAAAATGCCCGGCAGGAGTTAAGGAGGGGGTGGATCCTTGTCATTCCAGCTACTAAGTAGGCTGACGCAAGTGGATAGGAAGTTCAAAGCCAGCCTAGGCAATCCAGTGACAGTCGCCAAATAAAGTTGTAAACAGTCTGGGAGTACAGCTAGGTGGTGCAGTGCTTGCCTAGCGGGCATGGAGCCCCAGTACTAGAAAAAACAGAGTGCCCCTCAGGGTTGGAGTCTGCCTTTCTGTGTGTGCACTGTAGCCTGGCTCTGCACTCGAGCCCCAAACACGCATCTGCTCCTGTCATCCCCCTGCCGGAAATTCTCCCACAGCATCACTTCCTATGGAACAAAAGGACAAATTTTTTAATGTGCTGGGCTAGCTTAGTGCTTCCCCCATGCAGGGCTTGATTCCAAGATTGTGCACTGTATCGTTCAACACATTCCCCAGTGCAGCCCAGGTTCAGGAAGCTATTACAGCTGACGAAGGCTGCGTAGTAAGGGGACTCTGGGATGTCCATCACAGGTGAGTCCCCAATGCTGCTGTGACACAGTGCCACAGCTCAGAGGTTTAGAGCAACACAAATCTATTGCTCGACTACTCTGCAGGTCAGAAGTCTGAACCCATTCCACAGGGCTGGAATCAGGGCTGAGCCCTGCTGCTAGGGGTAAATCCCTCATTTGTGGGTGGTGGTGGGGAGCACTGGGAATTGAACTCAGGGCCTTAACCATGGGCTAAAACCCCATGGGTTTTTTTGGTAAATTTTATTTTGAGAGCAGGTCCTACTAAGTCACTCCATTGCCTAGGCTGGATTTATGTCCTTTCTGCCTCGCCTCCCAGAGCACTGCAATTACAGACGTGCATCACCATGCCTAGCTGTTTTTTTTCCCCCACCACACCCCAAGGCTGTGGGCCTTCCCTGCCCTGTGGCTGGGTCACCCAGCCCAGATTTCCATCATCACATCTACCTCTTCGCCCTCAACTCCTGCCTCCTCTTAGCTGGGGCCTTGAGATTATATTCGGCTCACTCAGGTAATCCAGGCTAATCAGCTAATTGTCCCCCCTCAGGATCTTTAACTTAATCCCATCTGTAAAATCCTTTTGCCAGTAGGATGCAGAGATTTGGGGAGGGGGCATCTCTGGGAGCCATGAAGCTGTATGCCACTTCAGAGATCACAGGCAAGGAGCCAAGATTGGCAAGCAGCCTGCTGCCCCCAGGAGGAGCCAGACACCCCTGATCAGGCTGTTTCTTCTTCTTCTTCAAAGGCCTTGGTCAACACCCAGCCACTCCCTTGACCAATTCACACTTAAACATAGGATGTTCAAACACTTTAAGTCACCTGTGGATGGCCTAGGATACCTTTGCTTGCTATAAATACTATGCAAGAAGCTATACTCCTCCCATTGTATAGGCCATGATGACAAGATGAAAGAGCTGTGTTCAGCACAGACACAATTTTTTTTTTAGTATTTTCCACTTCTAGTTGGTTGAATCCAAGGATGCAGAGCCTTGGGTCGCAAGGACGGGCTGTGCTGGAGGGGAAGCTTCCAGAAAAAGGGGGCACCAAGGACTTCATGGTTATCCAAAATCATGCTGGACCAGGCGAGCCAGGGTGACCTGGGTCAATGCTGTGCTTCCAGGGATATTAGGGGTATGCGCATCAAATAGTCTTGGGTCACAGCAGGCAGGGGATGGGTTTCCGTGTGGACGGTGACACTCCAGCTTATGATCTGGAAGACTCCAGGGAAGGATGTCCCATGTCTCTCACTACCTTCACTGACCATGGAGCCCTGAGCTGTCATTTTCATTTCTCTGCTACAGGATAAACACCACAGACCTGAGACAAACTCTACCTAAACCAAGTGCATCAAAGAGTACATTCCCAGTCCTGACAGTGGACCCAAGAGGGTTGTCCTTTACTGTCCCTACTCTGGCATCTTGACACAACCATCAATCTATTGGTGCAATAGTTTATTTTTATCTATGAGAAGTCTGGAGGCCAGTACGTATCTCAGCGGTCTACATACCTGCCTGGCAAATGCAAGGGCCTGTGCTCAATCCCTGGAACCTCATGCCGTACTGGCCCCAAATCATGCCAGCCACCAAAACCAGATGTGGTGACACACACCTGTAATCCCAGCACTGGGGAGGCTGAGATAGGAGGATCACTACGAGTCTGAGTCTGTGTAGTAAGACCCTGTTCCAAATATATACATAATGTATTTAAAATGATTTTTTTTAAGTCTGAAAAAATTGAACAAGTCACTTAAAATGATTATTGTTCCTTTTTTTTTTTTTTTTTTTTTTTTTTTTTTTTTGGTGGTGCCAGCTATCAAACTCAATACCTTGAGCTTGTCAGGCAAGCACTTATTCCACTGAGCTATCTCCCCAGCCCCTTGATTATTGATCTTTAGAGGAAAATAAGTAACATGTTTGCCGGGGGGCGGTGCAGCAGCAAATGAATGCAGCCTGCTGTTTTGCTCTCCATAGTTGGTCTTAGACAGGCGTTGGAGGAGAGTCCCCAGCCTAGCGCAGGTAGACACGGGCTGGAAAGCTAGTGACCTACCACTCTGTCCCCTGAGTCTCTCAACCATTGCAATAAATATAATAATCAGATAACTTACCATCTGCTAGGTGCTGTCCTAAACATTTAATGCATCTCAGCCTCCCAAGATCCTGTGAGATAGATGTTATCATCTCTGACAAGGAAATCAGGCTTCAAAGACACAGATGGATTTGCCCCTTGGGTAGGTAACAGAATCAAGCTCCAGAGGCAGACCTGCCTGACTGGGAACTTCCAAGCTTAGCTACTCCACATCTACTCAAGAGGGGCATTCAACAACTTCACTTGGGCACTTAAATGAGATGATGATCTAATATGCTGGGGATGTAGCTTAGTGGTAGAGCATCTGCCTACTATGTTCAAGGCCCTAGGTTCAATCCCCAGCACTGCAAATAAAACAAAACCACACTGTGGAAAGTTAAAGGAGGAAAGCAAAGCCTCATTGTGGGGCTCTTTTGCATACCTGTACCACCTATAGGTTGTACAGCTTGGGGACCCAAGAGATTGGGATCTGAGCAGTCAGGGATCTAGGGAAGGTAACTGTTTTCAGGTTACTAACCAAGCATGCTTCCCCAGTCAGGATTGACAGGGCAGTTGGTAAACACTCAACCCCTGAACTACAACCCCAGCCATGACAGGGCAGTTGTGGAGCAAAGCAAGCGTTTGATTACCTCTCTGGGTTACTGAGTCCTGTTCCCTTCTCTCACCTACAGAACAGCAATGGTGAGGGGCCCAGGCACCTGAGCTGAAAGGCCCTGGTCAGAACATGAAGATGTCTGCTGGACTAGAGCCCCTTCAGCCAGGTGCTGAGGCACTAGACTGAGAGGAGGAAGGCATGGGCCTGACTCTGTACAGACCGCCATATTAAGCCCATGATGCTCTTGGCCTGTATTTTTGGCCAATTCATGGTTAATGTCTCAGCTCAAATGTTACCTCTGTGGAGGTGACTATTCTTTCATAATGGCTCTCTTTCTTTACCCTGTTTTCTTTTCTTCAGTTCTATTAACATGTATCTTTTAATTTTTTTTTCCATTTCCTACACTCTTTTCAAGCCCCAAAACAAAATAGATGTTGTATCTCCCATTCTGAAATAGTGTCTTGTACACCACAGACACTCAATCAGCATTTGCTAGATGGGAGCATGGAAGAAAGAGAGGAAGGCAGGGAGGAGGGGTAAGATTGTAAAACAATCACCCTTTCTTTCAGGTTGCTCCCTCTTCCCCAACCAAACTCATGTCACTATATATACTCTTTTGTGAATGATATGCAGGGACTTAAAAGCTCAACTACTCTGAGGTACGGTCAGAGAGAGGGGTGCAGCTTCCTGAAACTTCAAAAGGAGACGATACTTGGTTGCATCAGGTATTGTAATCCCCTGGAGTGCAGGGGAGACACAGGGGCCAGCAGAAGCCTGGCAAAGCAGCAAGAGCCCATGGCAGTTCTGGTGTGGTCCCAGCTGGGCTGCAGCAAGACTGTGACTCCCCAGATGAATTTGGACAGAATCTTGCAGGACATGAGGAGGCCTGAAGGTCAGGGCAATGCCAGGAACCCTGGCCATTCTGATCACCGACAGCAGGCACAGAACAAAGTAGGGCTGTGTGGTGAGGTGCAAGGTATTTACCTCCTTTGTGATTTCATAAAAATGATCATGAATCTCACCCCCACCCTTTGGTACAGGAGATTGAAGCCAGAGACTTCACACTAAGCTACATCCCCAGCTCTTTTTAAGCTTTTAATTTTGAGAAATGGTCTCACTAAATTGCCCAGACTAGGTTCAAACTTGTGATCCTCCTGTTTCAGCCTCCCACACTTCTGGAATTACAGGGGTGTGCCACCACACCTGTCTGATCATGAATCTTTTTTGTTTTGTTTTTCAAGTTACTGGCAATTCATTTCCCAATTTTCAGTGTCAGGGATACCAGTCCTCTGATAGCAGTGAGTCTTAGCAACAGGAAAAACAGCAGGCAGATAATCAAATCCACAGCTGTGAATTTATACTGTACTTCCAAGGTTTACTGAACTATGCCCCACCTATTTTAAACTCTTCAAAAGAAGAATTTTTCCTAAAATATGAGTTTGCAGAAAAGAGTCAAAGAAGGGTTTTAGTTGCTTTTTTTTTTCTCCTTCCAAAATACTTTTATTTAGAAAAATTTACAAACACAGCCACCACAAACCCTGCCTTTTTTTCAAATAACGCGGCAAGGGGCAGTTTGGTTTCCACTCTATTACGTGTGGTCCTGCATGCTGCTTTTTTTTTTTTTTTTTTTTTTTTAAGACAGGTTCTTATTATATCATTCAGGCCAGCCTCAAACTCTCGATGATCCTCCTGCCTCAACCTCCTGAGTGCTGAGAGTACAGGTGTGTACCATCACACCCATCCCAGCAAGTACTACAACAGTATTATCTGAACTCTACTGTGACCGTACTTGGAATTTCTAATAAAAATTCCACACAAACTAGTTAAAAAGAAAGCATACTACACATTTGGAGAAACTCTAGATCACGTAGGTAGTGGTTCTAACTCTAGACTTGCTCAAGAAATTCATTTAAAAATCCTAATGCCCATCACGCCCAATGCCGATCATAGTCCAGGCCAGCTGGAAATAGCACTTAGCCACCAATATTTTGCAGAGCTCTGAGCTGTGTTCAGAGAGCCGCTCACTGACCTATGGCAGACAGTACAGAATACAGAATCACCTGGAGAGATTTTTAAGACATTAACTCCGCAGGCCCCCATGCACAAGGATTCTGATCAACTGCATTTGAAGGGGACCTAGGTATTCCTAAGAAAATCACCAGGTAAGCCTGCTGCACTAGCAGGGTTGAGAAACTCAGGCCCAAAGCTACCTCCTCTATGACATCAACCCAGACCGTCATTCAGACCTTGGACCTCGCCTCTCCAATTTGGGAGGAATTTTTTTGCAGATGCAGTAATAGGATGAGATGCAGCTTCACTTTTCGCCTTTATCCTTGCAAAAGAATTGAAATGGGCACCACCTTAAACTGTTAGCAATTTGCACCTTTCGGCAAATTTCCTCTGGCCCCCAGTCCCTGGTGCAGTCACTGCAGGAGAGGGCTAGCAACCATCAGAACACAAGCAGGAAAATATCAAATCAATCAGATTCCTTCTGTGGAAGGCTTTTCTCCACTTTTTTTTTTTTTTTTTTTGTGCAGGGACTGAACTCGTGCCCTGGCACTTACCAGGGAAGTGCCTATTCTACTGAGCCACCTCCCCAGCCCTACACAGCACTTTCTAGCTTGGCTCCTCCACCCCCCACCTCGGGTGCAATTAGCAGAGCTTGTGGGGACAGGGTGGCCTTGAACAGGCCAGGCTGGGGACAGTCTCCAAAAGTAGTTGTTGCTGACGTTAAAAGGAAAATTCCTTAGACCCATTAAATTTATTGGAGTTTATTTGAGCAGATACAAAAATGATTTGCAAAATCAGGCAGCTCCCAGAACCCGAGTGGGCTCTGTGATTTTCAACTAACAATGTGAACAGACAACAATTATAGAAAACATAAGTGAAGCAACTTAACTAGCTGCAGCCTAATCAACCAACCAGATATCACAGTTTAACTAGATGCTTACAGCTTAATCAATTAATTAGCCACAGGGCCTCCAGCCACCAGCCTACCAAAGTCCTGTCACTAAGATTAAATCTACACTGGTTTAGTCTCTTAGGCCCAAGGCTGGAGCCCAATCAGAGCCCATGGCCTCCCACAAATTTCATTCAACAGTGAAGATGAAAGAAGAGAAAGATACCTTTTTTGGGCGTGACACAGGAATTTGAGGGTACGCTGAACAGCATCCTCAAGCATCTGAACCTCTGGTGAAGTTAAGTAGCTTACCTGAAGCCACAAAGTGGCCAGTGCTGGATTCAACGCCAGGTGTTTGTGTGTCCAAAGCTGGCCTTTCCCCTGAGCTGTGTTGGCACCATGCTGAAACAGGCCCACAGTAGCTCACTGCAAACTTCCGAGGCCAGAGGCTGTTGGAACTTAGAATACTGTGCATTTTAGAAGCAGAAACACATTAGTATTTCTACAGCCACAGGCATGTAACAATACTGACAGCAAATGAGACAGCCCCCCAACAGGGTTCTGTCCATTCACAAAATTATCCTATCAAGATGAAGACTTTTAAAGCTTTTGTGACTTTGGGAATTGCAGATAGTTGCAGACTGTGGACACGAGCATCAAAAGTAAGAATCACACACAGCAGAAAAGATTCATCAAACAAGGAATATTAGACCTTCTGGGAAACTGCGCATTTGTGACCCAAGCTCCCACAATAAGAGCAATCCCTACCCGCAGTCTAAAGTAGGAGGCTGAGGCATGAAAGGGTTCAGTAACATGAATAAAATTCGTTTATTTGTTCAGCATCAGTTTAAATTTAAAGTCTGTAGTTGAGCATCTCTGAGTCCCTTCCCCCCTTGTTTAGTGCTTGACTATTTCTAGATGGCGGGCTGGGATCTGAAAGTCAGCTTTAAACCTGCCTTCTCTGAGGCCTTCACTTGAACCCGAGCGCCAGAACATGCAGTGTATGAGCTTCTAAAGGTAATGGAGAATGAACGAGAGGTGACTGAGGAGGGTTTCTCCTTGGTAACAGGTCACTGCACAGCCGCAGGGCGTGTTCTGCCTTCCGCATACTCCAGCAGACTCTGCCCGGCTAAACTTCGCTTCCCAAAGTGATCCGATGAAATTCCCAGGCGTAGTTCCTGCTATTGTGCTGAGCGTTTCTCAGAACTCCTCTAGATATTCTCAGAGATTTACCAAGAGGTGCTGATGTCCTAATAATGATTGAAATAGCAAGTGTTCAAATCACATAGCAGTTCAAAATTCCAGAAAAACAATGTGGTTTGTTTATTTTCTCACCATTAGAACTTAAAATTTTTATCAAAGTATATAGAATAGTGTGGCTTACCATGCATTCATTTTGTGACTAACTGAATTTACTTATTTCATAACATTAGAAAAATCATTGTTTTTCATAAATGTGTTCTTTATGTGTATAGGTTTAGTTTTGTTTTCTTTTGCTTTGTATTTTGTGTATGGCTGGGTCAGTCCGCTCTGGGGGCAGGGCTGGTGTGACATGTGACGCCAGCTTTAAACCTGGTCCCTGCAATTGCCTAAGCAGGCGCTTTAGACCACCAAGCTCTTTCGGGCCCTAAATGTGTTCTTTAAATTTTCTTTCTTTTTTTTTTTTTTTTTGGTTGTATAAGAAGTGATTTTGTAGCCGGGCGTGGTGGCGCAGGCCTGTAATCCCAGCACTCGGGAGGCGGAGGCAGGAGGATTGTTGTGAGTTCGAGACCAGCCTGAGCTACAGTGAGCTTAAGGCCAGCCTGAACTGCATAGTGAGACCCTGTCTCAAAAAGACAAAAAAAAAAAAAAAAAAAAAGAAGTGATTTTGTTATACTCAGGTAATGAGACTGTCCGGATAATAAAATTCAACTGAAAGGAGGATTATTGCTTTTTTTCACTTTCTTTAAATTTTCTTTCATATTATGTACAGGGTTCTAACTACACAGATTGGACTTGTAATGATTCTCCGGCTTTCAGCCTTCCAAGAGCTGGGATTACAGGTGCTGTACGCCCGGTCTCAATTGCCCTCTCAGCACACCCTGGGGGGTGGGGCTTACGTGGCAAGATGGGGATCGAACCCTAGCTGCTGTATCTGCCTAAGCAGGCGCTTTAGTCCGCTGAGCTATCAGGCTGGCCCTCTTCTTTTCCTCTTTCTTTCCATCTTATTTTCTTTCTGATCGCTGGCAGAAAATAACTGATACCTACAAGTTGAAGGAGGAAAGGCTTATCTTACCTCACAGCTTGTAGACGTTTCAGTCCATAGTTGGTGCCTCCAGGGCAGGGTAGCATGGCAGAGGTGGCAGACGGGAAGCAGCAGCCACCAAGGGTGGAGGAGAGGCACAAACCACGGCCGGCCACGCCCACGGCGCCCACCTCTTCTCACCAGGTTTCACCTCCCGGCGTCACATCCGGCTATACACCCATCTATCAGCGGACTAAACCAGCGTCCTACACACATGATCCAGCTCTGTCCAACCCCACCTCTGAGCGTAGGAGACTTTGGACGGCCATCTATACACTCTAAAGATGTGTGATTTGTAAATATTTCTTCCTATTCTGCGGGTTACCTTTTCACTTTACTGAAACGATTTTTTTTTTCTGGTACCAAGAATTGAACTCACGATCTTGCACTTACCAAGCAGGCACTTGTGTCACTGAGCTATATCACTTGCCTTGTAGTGATACAGTTATCAATCACAAATGTTTCTAATTTTATTATTTTTTTTGAATACTCTATTTTGTAACGCTTCCTATCTTCTTTTCTTTCTTCTTTTCTTCCTTCCTTGTTCCCCTTCGTTCTTCCTTTTTTTCTTTCCCAGTGGTACTGAGATTAAAGCCAGAACCTCAAGGGTTCTAGGTAAGAATTCTACCAATGAACAGTACCTCTAACCCTTAAATTTATTCTTTAATAATAATAAATAATAGCTGTCCTTCTGCTGCTGGGTTTGATTGCCTAACCATACGCTGTACTTTCTTCTTCACAAGGCTCCCCCTGGTGTTTAATAAAGTCCAAATTTCTCCAATTCTTTTTGAGCCCTAAGAGCTTCTGATTGTCCTGTCTATGGATGCCTCACATATTACAATCAAAGCTGGAGCTTTTGGTCAAATCTTGAAAATGTATGTATCCATTTGGCCATCCATATGCACAGATTCTGCACCTGTATATTCACCCAGCCATGGATCAAGACTATTTGAAAAGAGATACGGATACCGAGCATGCACAGAAGGGGGATGGCTTCAGGGTGTTTCAAATGTATTGCATTCATTATGTGCTTTATTTCTATTAATACATTAGATTGTCCTAAGAAGCACGAAGCCTAGATCCCGCACATGCACAATTCACAGCTGGGCTATTTTGCTCCTATGACAGTTGGATGCTACCCTGCTCTGACAGTCTCACATATGGAGGTGGAGAGCATTGTCCTGGTCACTTTTAATCAGTCCTAAGAGCTTGAGATAAAACACCAACCGTTTTTTTTTTTTCTTCACATCTTGACATCAAAATCAAATCTATCCTCTAACAAACATTTGTTACTATTTATGGTTTATACTATCACCTTTGTATGTATAAATGGTTTTACTTTGAACCCCTCACCATGCTAAGTGTCTTACCATGTGCATCTTGGCCAGCTGTACGTCTTCTATGTCTACTCAGGAATGTCTACTCAGATCCTTTGCCCCCGTAACTGAGGTGATGAGTTCTCTATACACTCTAGAGATGTGTGATCTGTAAATATTTCTTCCTATTCTGCGTGTTACCTTTTCACTTTACTGATACAATTTTTCTTTTTTTTTCGGGTACCAGGAATTGAACTCAGGACCTTGCACTTACCAAGCAGGCACTTGTGTCACTGAGCTATATCACTTGCCCTGTAGTGATACAGTTTTCAATCACAAATGTTTCTAATTTTATGTTTTTTTGAATACTCCATTAACTGACCAAATCAAAAAGAACACCATGGTAGACGCCTTAGTTCATCCTTCTAATAAGCCTATTGATCTGGTCTTCCCTATTTCCAGCATCTCTACCTTCCACAAAATGGTCTTTTTCTTGATTCCACCTCGTGGAGATGATAACTTGAACAGCCATAAGAAGTTATTTGCCTCTTTGAAGCATTTTCCAACAGTACAGATCTCATGAATCAGATCCTCCATGCAGATGACTCCATATTTACCAAGAGATCGAGCAATCAATGAATTATCTGTCAAGGCAATTAGCTTCTTAATGATTTTGCCACAGCCACACTTGTATATTAGTTCATTTACTGACTTCAGGTTTGGGTGCCCTCATGCAATGTTTGGCTCCACAATTCTCAGCATGTTAATTGAAGCCTTGCTGAGCTTAACAAAGGTATCACTGAAGATTTGGTGAAGAAGCAGCTGCAACACCTTGCAGACCTTTGGGCTCACACCACTGATACCTCTAATCCGAATGACAAATGCCAGTTTGGGCTCTGCAGGGACACAGAAGTTGCCAGCTTTTCTCGCCATCCTAGCCATTCAGCTCTCAGTTCTGTACATCTGTCTGCGCTCCTTATGGTAGTGCCTGGCTTTTTCATAGATGAGCTTCCTCCTCGCCTTGCAAAGTGTCTTCTGGTCAAACTTCTTTCTCAGGCACTTTATCTTCATCTCTGCGAAATGTCTTTGTTTTTTCCCAAGGGCTGTGGCACAGCAGGACCCTTCTTTTTCTTTTCTTCTGCACCCACCATGGTTCCAGCTGGGAAAGAGCACAACTGTCTCTAATGTTAATGAACTCTAAGTAACCTATTTTTTTCTTTGTTGCTCACACTTTTGGCATCCTAAGAATCCTTTGCCAAATCTAATATCATAAAGGTTTCCCCAGTATTTCATTTAAAATTTTTATAGTTTTTGCTCTTAAATATATATACTTGATCCATTTTGAATTTTTTTTTTGTATGTATGAGAAGAGGGGCCCAACTTTAAGTCTTTTACATTTGGCTACTCACTTATCTGGTAAGTAAGTTTGTGGAGAAGACCAACCTTGGGAGTGTAGGAGAGGGGAAAAGAACTGAGATGTGTTATATACACAGGTCAACTCCCACAATGAACACAATCAGCCTGTAACTGCAAATGTGTACTGGTAAGAATAAAAGGTTATTAAAAAAAAAAAAAAGATAAACCAGGAATGGTGATGCACATCTATAATCCCAACACTTGGGAGGCTGAGGAAGGAGGATCTTCGTGAACTGAAGGCTATTGCAGCATGTGTCAAAATCCTCTTCCTTTTTATGGGGGAGTAATATTCCACTGAATGAGTATACCAGGCTGTTTATTCATCTGTTGATGGACTCTTGGCTTTCTAAGGGCAGAGAAATTCTATACCCATTCTCTTAGGGTCTGAGAATTTAATTGTCAGAACACAGATTAACTACAGAAAAGCATAACACAGGTTTTATGTGGCATTGAACCCTGATGAAGAAGTGAAGACCTAGTTTGGAGTGTGACTCTGTGCAGAGCGTGTGCCCAGCATGGGGTCCTGGGTTCGATCCCCAATACCAAAATAAATACATAAAAATAAATGAAGGCCTGAAGAAGCAACTGGGGTCTGTTGCATACATGCAGAATTACACAAAGAGTAGCAAAATCTGAAAAGGTAGCAAGGAAAAGGCCCTAGACCGAGACAGGCAGTTAGGCAGAGTCAGCCAGGAGAGCGCAGGTGAGTCCCTCTGCTTTCCCACCCTCAACTGTAATTCTCTTGTCTGGGAAAGGCACCTTCCACACGGAATTTCATCCTTGCCTTTTAAAAAGGTTGAAGTGACCACCTTGTCACAGCTGTTGGTCAAGTCCCTTTTATGTAATCAATGTACCCAACAATTATGCCCAAATAGCCCATTTTAATTAAACTGTTTCTGTGTGAGTCCCCGCTTCCGATTCCTTTGGGTCTTCATCCAAACAGCGTCGCTGGGTCATGTGCAAATCTAGTTCGGTTTTCCGACCTACCAAGGCGTTTCCACAGCTGCGGCACCACTGCCTTCCCAGCAGCCCTGCGGGAAGCTTCTGGTTTCTCTCCGCGTTTGTCAGCATTTGTTATTTTCCATGTATCCTAGTGGTGTGAAGGGGCATCGATCATGGCTTGGATTTAATTCCTAGTGACCAGTGGTGTTGAACATTTTTGTGTGCCTTCTGGCTATTTATGTATCTTCTCTGGAGAAATGTCTGTTCATTTGTCCACTTTTTAATCAAGGGATTCAGTGTCAGGTTGGAGCACGCTCAACTATTTTTAAAATCTCTGCTTGCCCTGTTGACCATGGTCCCCACAAAGATGTCTCCATCCTCTATACCTAAGAAGCTCTGATGGGACATGCTGCCAAGACAGCTGGCACTGACTGTGCTCGCTGGGGCCGGGGCCCAGCCTGCCTGTGGGCGCAGCCCTGGCTTCATTGAGCAGCCTGGGGGCCGCGTAGGGGTAGGGTGGGCTGTCCCCCTCCTGCCCAGAGGACTGAAGCCGCCCTCCTTCCTGAGAAGAGGGCTGGGCCTCGCTCACACAGCTGCCTGTTCATGAAGGACCCTTTCTCTGCAGACCCGGGTGGGAGGGCAGCGGGCAGCTGAAGGTGGGGCTGGCCTGGCAGGGCTCTCAATTCAAGGAATAGGAGCGGAAGGAAGCACAGGGGTGGGGAAGGTCCTGAATGTTTTGTGGTTCTGAGGTGTGTACAAACCCTAGGGAAGTTGATTGAGAATATTTAACCCTAGCCCTAGTCACAGTGTCCTGGAAATGAATACCAGGACATTGTAACTCAACACACACACACATACACATACACACACACACACACACACACACACACACACACACACACACACACACACACACGTTTTCTCCCTCCCTGCAGATCCACAGATCCGGCTCCCACCCACAGGCCTCTGGGCAGACACCAGGGGGCCAGAGGAATTACTAGTAGGATTTTTCACTTCATAGAGTTTTAAATCATAAACATAAAACAAGGCCAAACGAACAAAAACCAAATTAAGTTATTGCTGCCAGCGAAGAAACTGAGAATTTTGGAGGGTAGGGCCACAAAAATTTAAAAAAAAGCCTTGAACTCATGGTGGTTCTCTTGCCTCGGCCTCCTGAGTGCTGGGCATTCATTATATAAAGCAAGATGAAGGTAGCCTCTAGTGACATGAAAGCTTGGTGTTTAGGGAAAATGTGTCTTTACAGCTGGAGAAAAGAGGGTGGGAAGAGTAAGAAATGAGGGTTGGGGGACCAGATTGGGGATGGTAACCCCTTCTTCTTCCATAACCTATAAAGTTGCTGGATTTATGCCAAAGGATGTTTGTAATTTTTCTGTGAACTTTAGTTGACAACCTAGGTCTGTCATCTTTGGAAAGTACATTTTTAAAAAGACAAGAACTGAGCTGGGGAGATAGTTCAGTGTCATAAGCACCTAGCTGGCAAGCACAAGGTCCAGAGTTCAATCTCCAGTACAAGAAAAAAAAGAAGGGGAGAAGATGTGGGTTTGTTTTGTTTTTTTTTTTTTCATCCATTGTAAAAATCATAGAGGTACTCAAGGGGCAAAATGCCTTGGAAAATACAAAACCAAGTAAAATGTAGGGAAAATAAAAGTTGGTTCACATTTGAGCACATATTTGAAGAATCTAAGAGGCATCTCTGCCTTTGACCTGTCTCTTTCCAGGATTTTCACTAAGCTTGGTTTTTAATTAATTAATTAATTAGTTAATTTTAGTTTTTTGAGATAAGGTCTTGCTCTGTAGTCCAGGCTAGCCTTGAACTCATGGTGGTTCTCTTGCCTCGGCCTCCTGAGTGCTGAGATCCAGGCACATGCCACCATGCCCAGCTCTAGAACACTTGGTTTTCATTCTTTTTTTGGCAGAATGTAGGTCCCCTTTTATGAACTTTTTATCCAGTTCGTTATCAGAGCTTTAATGTTCTTCCAACCAAAATGGATGAAAAATTAGACAGTGGATATTGTGTCACTTGTCATTTACCAGTATTGTGCTCTAGTTGTTTTTTTCCTTCAGCGTTTGCTTGCTACATTTTTTCATAACATCTGGCAGTATTTACTTAAACCTCCATGCTTATTATGAAGTCTCTCATCTAAAGGTCAAAGAGCCCCTTCTTTTTTTCTCTGCTGCCCTTTTCGGGTCTCAAGCAGCTGGAACCAAGGGGGGCAGGGCAGCCCCCTGCACTGCTGGTCCTCCCTGCGCTGGCAGGCCTTCCTGCACTGCACTGCACTGCACTTCCTGAGGCGGAGAAAACGCTACATAGAAGCTCCTTGGCAGCTCTTATCCTGCCATGCAAATTCATTTGCTTTTGTTTGGAGCTCTGCAGAGACAGAATGCCTGGGCAGCATCCTCCAGGGCATTATTTTCACTTATATTTACCCAGGATGGGGTGGGCTTCAATAAATATTTCTGGATTAAAGTTGATCTTTAAAGTGTCTGGCTAGAACTACTCTAAAGTTATCTTGGAGACACAGCTCTAAGACTTACCTTGTTTTTCCTTAGATCACCTGAAGATTTTTCAGCTTTCCTCCAGGAACTCCAGGGCCTCTTAAAGTATAATCTCCAATGCCTGTAACCCCAGCACTCAGAAGGCTGAGGCAGGAGGACAGCCAAGAGTCTGGGGCCAGCAGTGAACTCAAGACCAGCCTGAACTGAGTGAAAAGATCATATCTCAAAACAAACAAATGAACAAACAAAAGGAAAGTCTCCAAGCTAGGACAAAGAACAATATGTCCTCCTGTCACCCTACTGCAGAGGTCTCTCCAGGGTAGTGGAGAGTGTCCTGCACCCTTGCCAACAGTTTGATCCAAAGATGGGCAAGAGGTGTCTTCCCCTGGGAAAGCTGCAGGCTAAGGTATAGATGGCCACCAGAGGGACAGAGCTAAGGATGAGCTCCCAGGTACAGAAGTAACAGGGACAGGCAGTATCTAACTGTGGCTCCCAAGCTGACTCTAGATTGAAGACAAACCAGTTTCAACCATAAAATATTGTCATTAGTAGTGAAAACATTTACCATTATCATAAGATGGTATAGTAAAGTAATAGTCCCATATACATAGCCTTGATTTTTTTTTTTTTTTTTTTTGGCAGAACCGGGGATTGAACTCAGGCCCTTGCGCTTGCCAGGGAAGCACTTATTCCTCTGAGTCATCTCCCCAGCCCACATACCCTTGAAATAATTAAGATTTCCCATTTTTATTTTCTGAGAACAGCGTCCACAGCCCCCAAGAGGCCAACCTCTGCTAAGCAGTGGTTGTGGCAGCCTATGTCACTGTCCAATTCCAAGCTCAGGGACACTGCTGGGCCACATGCTCAAGGCTGGACACCTGCAGCTGGGGCTGGGAGGAGGAGGTGCTGATACTCAGACCTGGCTGCTGGGCCCTCTTAAGGCCTCCTGTCTGTACCAGCAACTCCCCAGTTCCAGGACGGGACCCTCTACTCAAACTTGTGTGGTGCCATCCTGTGTTAGCCAGGCTACTCTCTCTGTTCTCATTCATGTTGTCTTCTCCTTCTACAGGGCCCTATAGGAAGGCCCAGTGGGAGACAGCCCTGGTGGATATGAGGGCTGCGTGGAGATATCAGCTGCGCATCCATCTGCCTTGCTCATCTAAACCAACAGAGAAGCTGACAACAATGACTCTGTGAAAGCCCTGCTTCGGCACCTGAAAGCTTTTGAGACCAAGCTGTCCCAGGAAGAGGAGCGTGGCTTCCTTGTAGGCAGCCAAGTCTCCTTCACCCCCTGCAAAGCCACTGGCCTTGCTGATACACTGTCCTCTGGTCCCCAGCTGGCTGCCCGATCCTTCCCTGGCTCCTGGCTCTGTGCTGTGAGTTACGGTGCACACTCAAAGACTTCTTGGCCTCCTCTGACCATGTGAACCCTCCCACTCAGCAGTGGGAAGGTAGAGGGCTTGTAGGACCTTTGGGAGGAACACGGACTGCTACTATCCTTTCCCTCAGAACCAAGATGAATAATAATAGAAGAAAGTAACCCCAATAAAAAAAAACTAGCAATACTCCCCATAACAGAATGACAGCGCTAGAAGCTAAACATGTCGCGGTTCAGATCTCGAATGTCCCCCGAAGGATTTCCCACCAGCCTGTGGTGACACTGGGATGTAGGGGATCCTTTAAAAGGTGAGACTTGTTGGAGGAAGTAGGTCCTGGGGTGAAGCCTTGAAGAGACACTGGGACCCCTGCTCCCTCCTGGCTCTCTCTGCCTCCCAGATGCCATGAGGGGGCAGCCTGCCCACATGTTCCCCACCATGATGTTCTGCCTTATCACAGGGCCAAAGCAGCAGGGCCAGACCATGGACTAAAACATCTGGAGCCACAAGCCCCCTCTACATGGAAACCACACAATCCTCTCCTGTACTTTACATTGAATTATCTCAGCATTACTTATAATACGTAATATAAAATAAATGCTGTGCAAGGTTACACTGTATTGTTTAAGGAATAATGGTAAGAAAACTCTACACATTCAGTAAAGACATAATTTTATTCTTGAATATTTTTGATCTGCTATTAGCTAAACCCATAGATGAGGACCCCGTGGCTCCTGAGAGTTGACAGTAGCTGCCTTTCCTACAACACTGCATTGTGCTACCATGAAGAGCTCAGAGAATCAGCTAGAACCAGCAGGATAGGATATGTAGGTGAACAAAGAAGCTCTTACTCGTGAGACTCAGGGTGGTCCACTATCTCAGATTCTCTCATTAAACCACTATTGCTTAAGTACAGAGTTCTCTGGAATGCAAGGGAAAGGTGACTTTGAATTCCCTTCTAGAATTTTGCTTCAACCACTTACAGGAGCATAAGAATTGAATGACACAGACTATTCCCTGCAATTGCCCAGAGGTGGCAATTAGTGATTTTGCATGGCAACCCCATTGGGCTCATCTGTGTGTTTTCTCCTAGGCCCTGCAAAAGGGGGCAATATTTTTTGCCAAATGTATTTTAACTGACCCTACTCTACAGAAAATAAAATATTAGCTATCTATCTGATTTAAGAAATCACAGCTATATGAAAGTAAATATTTATTTAAATATCAGATTTAAGGATCTGGAATCCAGAGCACCTTTCCATTAATCCCTAGGACAATCATGTTTAGAATTTCAGTGTGAAAAGAATATAAAACATCAAGGAGAAATAGCTCCTGTGACAGTTTTATTGTCTGTGGTTAAGACACTTACGGCATTGATTTAAAAGTCTTAAGGTGGCAGGGTTATTGACCTTCCGTGGCCAGCACTCCCAGAAGCCAAGTTTAATTGTCTTGGCATGCAATTGATCTTTTCCCTGCCTTTGACTTTTCAAGTGACCCAGATTAAGTCCAGCCTTCCTCCAGTGCATAATAGTGTTGGATTTTTCTCTTCCGACTGAACCATCCTATCCCAGGTTGACAGTCTTACTGACTAACCTTGGCTCAGGCAGTTGACCTCTACATCCAGGTAGCTGCACTTAAAATGGAAGATGTTAACATTGATCTGAAAATTCAGAGAGGAACTTATTAATGGCCTGAAAGCACTTAGGACTTATAAATCTCAGTAAGAATCTTTCCTAATAATAACAGATAGGTAGCTTAAGGCCAAGCATGGTAGCCAACTGCCACAGTGAAAATGAACCATCCAGGAGCCGCTCTGGAGTTCTATGGAATTTAAGGTATTGAGGACATCCTTCTCTCACCAGGAGAGTTTTTGCCAAAGGCCAAATATATCAAAGCAAGGGATACTTGCAAATTTACTTTCTACTCCATTCCCTCTGGGTGCATTATAACAACTGGGTATGATTAAAAGTTGTATGTCAAAAGTCTCCAGATTCCTTATTGCCTCTGGGCTCTTTTTAGGCTACAAAGGTACAAAGGTAGAAAGTGAGATTTATGTAATGAAGTATGTGGAAGCAGAAGATACCCCTAGGTCATGAATGTGTGCTTGTCTAGAGATTAAAGAGGAGCACAGAAGCGTGGCTGCCCCGTCACCCACCCTAGGACCTGGACAATGTGAAGGAATGCTGCTAAGATACTAAGCACCACAAGCACAAAGAGCCCAATATAAGATGACGCTGAGCAGTGGCCCTTCCTTTTGGACTTATATTCTGCGTTCTCACTTTCTATGTTTGGGGAGTTCTCCTCCCTTATGCAGTTGGACTTTGAAAACAGAACTAGTAATGAAAGAAACTGGACCAAAAGCACTCTGCGGAAGAGAGCATGTGTTACCATAGTCTGTTTCTTTTCACTGAATAGTATTACATTGTATGTGTGTTACTATGTATTTATGCACTCACCTCCTGATGCATGTATTTTCATTTGGGGAAGGTATTTTCATTTGGGTAGGATATGCAACCTGGTATCTTTGTTTTCTTTTTCTATCCTGGGGATTGAACCAAGTACATCCGAATTGCTAGGTGAGGTTTCTACTACTGAGAGACATCCCCAGACTCCTAGTATGTTTTTAACAAGTTCATTTTTCTAATTGAATCTACTAAAGATAGTTTCTATTGCTTGCAATTATCCATCTGTAACAAGAAAGTCCCCAGATCTCATTAGCTGAGGGTACAAAGAAGGCAAAGAAGGTCACTGTTATGGTTTGTGTCTAGTTGTCCCCCCAAAGCCTCAGGCAGTTATGGGGCACATTTCTAGATTTTGTGATTAATTCGTGATCCAGTGCTGGGATTATGGGTGTGAGTGCTACACCCGGCCTGGGGTGGATAGACTGAATGCAACCTAAGGGAGACAGACTTGCTCTCTGTGGCCACTGTCGCCGCTACTCTTCCTACTTGCTTTCTCTTTGCCTCCACCATGAATGGCTGCTCTCTGCCATGTGCCACTCTGCCTTGGAGCCAGCTGGGCATTGACTGAAACCTCCAGTGACTAACCAAACCTTTCCTTCTTTCAGTTTGGATGTTGGGTAAGTGTCTCAGCAACGAGAGAAGAATAACTGAGGTAGTCACCCTGGACAGTCACTCTACCGCTTATTTTGATAGAGAAATTCCCCACACCTATATAACCATGGTATCACAGGTTCCATTTTAACACAACAGGGGAACATCCCAGAGCACCATGTGCTACTGCAGCAGGACTCAGTGCTAGAGCAACTGCCCCCTCACTGCTTCCCCGTGTGATGGTGGGAAATGACTTGTGAATCCAGCTCTTTTTGGTTTCTATTTTCAGAGACCCACAAGAGACTTGAAGGCCCCCCTCATCCAAGAGTGTAATGAGCCAAATGCTAATCCTACATATGCCCCTGCCTAGGTAGCGCTCAGTGCTGCCATGGGGGGGACTCAGGTATGGTCAAGGTGCTATGTTTGGAACCACTGAGCCCTCCAGCCTTGGACTCTCTGTCGAGTCCTGCTCACCTATGTTGCATGCCTTGCCCAGCAACTAAGCTGGTGTCCATGCCTACAATTATACCTTTTCTGGAATGTAGCATAAATAGAATCACACAAGATACAACCTTTTGTACATAACAATATGAGGAAATAGGATCAGACTCAAGTCAAAATGGAGACAGTCCCTTTTCTTTCAAGGAGAGCTGCTCAGATGGTCCTCCAAACCTTTGACTTGACTTTTCACTTGACATAATACTAATGTGATTCAGTTCTATTGTTCCATGGTGCTTTGTATTCCTTTTTATTGCTGAGCAACAATCCCATCAGAAGGCTGAACCATGTTTCATATATACACTCATTCACACTCGATGGACATTTGGGTTTAACTAGAGTTTGACAGTCAAGAATTCAACTGCTATCTGCATTAGCTTTCAGGTGTTTCTGTAGAAGTGTGTTCCTTTTTCTTTTGAAATACACAGGAGTGAGTTTCCTAGGTCAAAACGGGTCACAGATCTAAATGTAACTGCTGAAAACTACAGAACTTCCATAATAACATTTTCCAATAGGAATTCCTACAGTGATGGAAATATTTTATAATTCTGTGCTGCTCAAAATACTAGCCATTAGCTACATGTGGTATCGAGTACTTGAGGAGCTCCAGTGGCACAAGTGGTTAGTGGGCAGTGCTTATACTGTATTTGAAATGTGACAAAAGGGGCCAGTCAGCTAGCCCAGGGGTCTAAAGGACAAGCTTATGCAGGTGCAGACCAAAATTTGATCCCCACTCCACATGCTGCACCAACCTTGCCCTCACAGTGAGCAGCCACCCCCAAAAAAGAGAAAAGAAATGTGACTAAAGAATTGAATTTTAAATTTCACTTAATTAGATTTTAATTAACTTAAATTTAAGGAGCCATATTTGGCTACATATTAGAAAGTGTACTTCTAGAAAAAAGCACTGAAGAAAATCTCTGTGGTTTTGGTTTTGACCAAGGCTATTTAAAAAACAAAACACAGGGCCGGGCGTGGTGGCGCATGCCTGTAATCCCAGCACTCGGGAGGCTGAGGCAGGAGGATTGTTGTGAGTTCGAGACCAGCCTGAGCTACAAAGTGAGCTCAAGGCCAGCCTGAACTGCATAGTGAGACCCTGTCTCAAAAAGACAAATAAATAAATAAATAAATAAATAAATAAAAAACAAAATACATAAGCCATAAAAGAAAAGGTAAACACAGAGAAAATATTTGCAAAGTATACATCTAATCATGTATCTAAAGCAATTTAAAACTTAGAAAACAAATTAAAAGATAGGAAAAATATTTGAACCAACTACACTAAACAGATGTGAATAGCATGAAAATATGTTCAACATTGGTGTTTTTTAGAGAAATCCAAATTAAAACTATGTTCAGTGAGCTTAACACTGACCTGGTGGGGACAGAAAATTTAACCAAATAAACAGAAATGGACTTGAAAACTGGGATAACAGGTGTAGTGCTATGGAATCTATATTAGAGACAAGGGATCTCCTCTAGTTGGTGGGAGATGGGGACTGAGTAGGTCCCTCTGAGAAGGGACAATGACACTGAGGTAGAAGGGTGAGAAGAGTTACTACAGAGGGAGAAAGATAAAAGCCTTTGCTTCAGAAATAAGTCTATGAAGAAATTAAGCTGGAGTTGAAAGACATAAGTAATGGTGGCTGGTACTTGGAGAAGAGGAGGTAACTTGACACCATCCAGGAAAATTGATCTCCCAAGAGTGAGAAAAGGGATGGGGTGGAGAAGTAGGTGGTGAGGTGGGTGGCAAACCCTTAGGCCTTGAGGTACAGTTCCCCTGACATGGCAAAACCTGTGGGTGGCTGAGGGCTACATGTGGGGCCAGAGGACCACAGAAAGCTGCAGTGTGACACTGGCTATCATGAGTTCTTAAGCCATCACTATTGCCTGCCCTCTTTTTCAGGGCCCTCTAGAAAGGAGGAGGATCCCTGTATCAACTTCCAAGATGCTACTCATCAGCTGTAGGCTCTTAATTCATACAGAAATCACAAATAGGCAGAGTGTAGCTCTTTTGTGTCAGCGGCCAGCCCTTTGTGTCACTCAGAGCCAACAGACACCAGCAGGTCTCAAGACCTCTTCTGGCCACCAGGCATGGCAGCTCCACCTATTTTTCATTACTCTCTGTTGTTCTCTGCTACTGGCTGCTTTCGGTATTACCAGCTCCAGCTTCCGCTTGCTTTTGGCTTCAGAGGCCTTGGGTGGTAGCAGCTCTTAAGTATACCAGGTCAGTGTGCTCTCTTTGAGAAAGAAATCACAAACAGGTTGAGGTATGCCACCAGGAAGAGGTTTTATTAGGACTTACGTTACCACTCAAGGGGAACTAGTGCAGAGACTGAACTCAGCATAGGTATGAAGAAGTTGCTTATGAAGAATAAAGGCAGGCTTGTGCATGTACAGGGTCAAACTTTCTGTATGCTCACGGGGAGGGGCAGAGCTGTTTGTGGGCCTGAATGAGGGAGGCTGCAAAGGGGCAGAACTATCCAGAGCGGCTGCAGGACAGTCAGGAGGGATGGGTCTGTGACTAAAGCCCACCACACCTATCTCCTGTAGGGGCTGTGGGCCGCTAGATCAGCCAGGCCACCTGCAAAGTGTTTAGGGCAACACAAAATAAAAGCATTTTGGGGGGAGCCTCAGGTCCTTCTCTCATCTCACAAGGGCCATAGTCTTCCTTCCATCCTCATGTTAAGAGAATGAAGGTTTACCACATGGTGGTTAATACAAAAAGCAATGGGACAGCAGAGCTGGTATATGGTGTGGCCTGGCCCAATCTGGAACACTTCGGTCCAGAATTACTAATTAACAGCTTTGGGTCTTGAGCAGTTACTTGACTTCCTCAGTTTCCCCAGCATAATGTGAGTGTAGTAGTAGGTATCTCCTCAGGTGGTGGGGAAAATTTAAATCTGTGAATTTAAATTCTTAAGAGTCTAGCACAAAGTTAGCATTATGTATGTGTTAGAGAACATGTAACAGCCAGATGTGCGGGCCTACCCAAATTTCTTGGACTCCATTGGGGGTGCTGATACAAACTATGAAAGAAAAGAGCTCAAATTGGGCAGAATTTCCAGCCAAGCTGCGGGAGAAATTTAAACGGGTGGTGTTTGTCCCAAATTCTTGGATCACTTTTTTCTGATCGATCCGCACATCGGCGACCACTGCATTTCAGGGAAAGTAGCGCTCGTGCTGAGTGCAGGTCCGCTGGCGGGATCTCTGCAGAGCGGCTGAGCTCCATCTACACAGTGAAAGGACGGGGCACCGGGTGGGAGAGGGGTTTTGGCGGGCAGCTGGGAACCACCTCACCGTCGCAGGGCACCAGGGAAATGTCCCTGCCCGCGAGGCGCTGTTCCTGAGCTGCGTGCTCCAGCCTTGGCTCTAGAAAGAGGAAGAGCAGACAGAAACATAGCACGACCTACCTGGGCAGAGGTCACAAAGAAGGGCAACAAACACGCCCGCCCCAACCTGTAGGCCTCCAAACGACAAGAAAACAAAGAAAAAAACAGAACAAAACCGTCGTCCAACAGTGAACAGGACAGGGCAGCCGGGCGGGGTCTCGGTCTCCGGCAGAGGCCGCTGCAGCCGCCGCGGGACGCCGAGTCAGCGGACCGCGCGATCTCCTAGTCGCGCCTCCGCGCCGCCCGCCACCTGCAGGTGAGTCAAGACACCGCGTCCCTCTAGTCGCGGCGCCCCACAGACGCAGGCTCCGGCCCGGGGTTAGGGACAGCCCAGGCGCGGCGCAGGTGCGGTCCAGGTGCGGCCGAGGTGCGGCCGGGTCCCCTGTTACCCCGGCTCCACCAGACCTCGGCTGAGGCCGGAGCGCCGTCCCCGGTGCGCATGCGCAATCCGGCGCCCCAGAAGCCCCCTGCCCCGGCCGGGGCCTGCGTCAGTGCGGCGCCGCGATTAGAGGGACGCGGGAGTGGCCAGGAGGCGTCGGGGCCGAGGGGTATGCCAGAGTTTTGAGGGGGACGGCGCAAGACACAGCTGGGCACGGACTTGGGGAGCCGCGGGGCTGGGGCGGCGCAGACGACCGGCAGAGGCCTTAGCTCGCAGGGGGTGGGGGACAGGGGTGGGGAGACGGGCTCGGAGCTCGGCCAGAGCGCAGGGACCAGGGCGGGCGGGAGCTGAGGGAGCGGGGGGCGGGGCCGGGACGTGCGGGCCAGGCGCTGTAGGGTGTGGCGAAGGGGCGTCACGGAGCGTGGGCCTGTAGGGCCTGGGGACGCGGGGAGGGGGAGACCCACAAGAGGGGGGGGCTGCGAGCTAGGCGTCTCCCTGCGTGCGCGATCAGATCAGCTCGTCCCCCGAGCGTAAGGGGTTAGCCAGGTAGAGGTCTCCGGGAACCTTGAGGAGCCCAGCCTGAGGCCGAGAGGGCATGGAGTAAACCACAGGGTTGGCGGTGCACTTGCCGAGCCGAGCTACCCGGAAAGCTGAACACCTGTGAACGTTTTGGCAGCTCCTTTACAATATTCTTTACCATGTATTTTTCCATTCCTTAACATTTTAAAACTTTGTTGAAAAATACTTGTTTATATTTATAGCGTACTATGTGTTTTGGTATATGCATGCGTTATAGAAAGATTAAATGAAGCTAATCAACATATCTATCACCTCACCTAATGGATTTTTGTGGTGAGAACGTTTATTCTTAGTAGTTTTGAAATAAACAGTGTCATCAACTAAGGTTACCAGGCCTAAAACTTACTGCACTAGTCTAAATGAAACTTTGTACCCTTTCACCAACATCTTCCCTTTCTCCATTTCTTCCCCTCCCTCCAGCTTCTGGTAACCACCGTTCTGTTCTCTGCTTGTAAGAGTTGAGCATTTTTATACTTTACAAGTATTAAGTGAGATCATGTATTGATCTTTCATGCCTGTCTTATTTCATGTAACATGGCTCTCCACAGTCAGCCCTGTTGTCAAAAATGGCAGAATACTCCTCTCCCCACACTTCAGGTGCTGTGGGGATCAGATCCAAGACCCTTCATTAAGGGGTATCCCCAGCCCCAGAATTTCCCTTTTTAAAGGTCATGTAGTATCCCATTATGCACGTGTTCCACATTTTCTTTATCCATTTATCTTGCTGGACATTCAGGTTGCTTCCCTACCATGTATATTGTAAATAATGCTGAAATTAGCATGTGCGTACAGAGACTCCTGCCAACACACTGATTTCAAATCCCTTTGCTATATACGTAGAAGAATTGTTCGATTGTATGTAATTCTACTTTTAGTTATGGAACCTTCATACTGTTCTCCAAAATGGCTACAGTAATTTATGTTGCCAATTTGTACATTCTGCAAGCTTCCTTTTTTTTCCACATTCTTGATAGCATGCATCTTTCATGTTTTTGACACTAACCATTTTAAAGGAGTTGTAGTAATATCTTATTGTAATTCCGTTTCCCTCTCCCCATAGGTTAGAGATGTTAAGCATTTTTCTTCTGATCTGTTTGGGCATTCATATTGGTTTCTTTTGAAAAATACCTGTTTGAATCCTTGGCCTATTTAAAAAATTGTTTTCTTTCTGTTGAGTTCCTTGTGTATTAGCCCCCTTATCAGATGTTATATGTATTTTCTCCCAGTCTGAAAGCTGTTTCTTTCGTTGGGCAGAAACTTACATTGATTTATTTTTGCTTTTGTTGCCTTTTTTGAGAATAATTTGGAGCTTGCAGACATGCTGCAAAAATAATTCAGAGTTCCTATACACTATTCACTCAGTTTCCCCTAGTGTTGCAAGACATCACGTAAAAGTAACAGGCACAGTACAAAAAAACGAGATGGATCAGTAGCCATGGCTGAACTCCAACACAAATAGAACACTGTGTAAACTCAAAGGACCAACCCCCTCCCGTCCTGGCTGATCTGAGGTATGCCATTTGCTGACTGTCAGCCTCATGTTAGGCCTTCAGCCTTTTAGTTAAGGCTCATTACGGTGGCCAACCTGGCTGTTTCCTAGCAGCAGCCAGTGTGGAACAAAGCTGCCCTTCTGTGAGCTCCTCCCTGTGTGAGCCAACACCACCCCAAGGCCCACCAACACGCTTGGCAGTCCTTCCTGAGATGGCCTGAGGTTCTCTCCTGGCATCCTGCTCAGCCACAGTTGTATTACATGTGCCAGGCTGGGAGGATGGACAATTCACACAGCACAGTACTCTGTGCTGAAACCCTTGCCTTCACTGTTGTCTCTGTCCATCCTGTGTCCCACTCCACATGAATTCTTTTTTGTTTTTCATGATTCTTTTTACAGACACAAATTCAAGAAGGTACTAAAGTATACTCTTATATTCCTTTTCCTATCTCTTCCAAAAGACTATCTACATTTCCCCCCCAACATTAAGGAGAGCTTTGTCATAAGGAAGAACTTCCATTCTGCTTTTTAAAAGTTGGGGTAAAGTTAAGGATATAGCTGAGTGCAGCAAGCATCCTGAGTTCAATTTCTAGTATCAAGCGTATAAATAAAGTGCTTGCCTGGCAAGTGCCTGAGTTCAAGCCCTGGTTCTGAAAAAAAAAAAGAAAAAAAATATATATATATGTATATATATAGTGGAAAGCACATGGAAGGTTGACCATTGTAACCCTTTGTAAAGAGTTCAATGGTGTTAAATACATCCATGTTGTCGTACAACTAATCTCCATAAGTCTTAATTTTATACAGTGGGAATCCCTGTGCCATTATTTTGAAGTGTGATTTACATACAGTAAAATTAACCCTTTTTGTGTAGAGTTCTGTGAGTTTTAATAGACATCATCATATAACTGCCACATGGTTTGGGACAATTTCCTCACCTCCCATCCTGCCACCTTTTTGTGTTTATTCACCCCTCCCCCATCCAGTGGTAACAAACATTTCCCGTCCCTTGGCTCCTTAACCTAGAACGGCATACAAGTGGAATCATACGTTCTTTTCATAGCAGTCGTATTACATACTGCGAATGTGTCCTTGCCCAAAAGTTCAGAGACTGTTAAGATTTTCATCTTTTTGAAAGCAGTCATTTTCATATGAATTCTCCCATTCAGCTCTTTCCCAAGCTTCTGAGGCAAGGATTCTCACACTCCCGTGGTCGTCAGGACGACTGGGAAGTAGACTATGAGTTCTGTCTGCGGATGTCTGACTCCAGAGTCTGGGATGGAGCCTGGGGCTCTGAGTTCCTGACAGCTCAGGCAGCGCTGAGGCTGTGGTTCCTGTCCCCACTTGGAGAAGCACTGCTCAGCACCCTCCACCCCCCAACACACACATCCAAGGAACATGTGAAAACCTCAGTTGAAAACAGCCAGGGCAGAGGATGAGTGTTATGAAGATCTGTCCCTAAGACTACTGTCACTCAGATTAAGAGTATTCTCATCTGCACAGTCTCTGACTAGGATGATTCTGTTTTAAGACTTTTCAGCTTTACCCTGGTGCTGTTCTTCCTGTTCAGTAAATCACATGAGGTGGCCAGTACTTTTTTTTTCTTTTTAATCAGTTAGGCCTTGTGTTAGATGATTTTTCCAGCTGTAGGTTGAGTATTCTGAGTATATTTAGGATAGGTGAAGCACAGCTAAGCTATGATGTTCTGCAGCTTACGAGTACTAAATGCATTTTTAATTAAGAATTTTGGCTCATTGTGGGCTTATTGGGATGCAGCCCCATTGTATGTTAAAGAACATCTGAGGGTATACATATAAAAGCACTCTTAACACACATATGTGCAAACACATATACAATTGCATATATACTTGAACATTTTTCTGATCATTTACCTTTTGGATTTTTTCTAAAGCCTACCTGGAGAATTAGTACTGCAAAGAAAACCTGATGAAACCTCTCCAGATTATCACAAGCCGATTAATCTCTCAGCTGTGTCGTGGCCAGAAGCCTCCAGCCTCCTTCCAAAGCAAGATTTGCCTCATAATGGCGCGTCCAAATTCCAGTAAGTCATTCTCAGGGCACCACCCCTTGCCAGTGCCTGTGATGTCCCTGAGTAGCTACAGTTCCAGGGGACCTCTATGTCAGAGGAGGTATTGGGCAGCACTTGGGACAAAGCTGCCCAATCCTTGTGCTTTTTTTGGCACATTCTTCACAGGCAGCATCAGTGCTGGTCTCATAGTCTTTCCACTTATCGAGTCAGGGTATGGCTTCCCCCAGAATATTTACATTTGAGCTTCTATATGTGATTGGGGGATTCTGGTTGTTTTGAGGTGCTGGGGATTGGACCAAGGAGGCCAGCACTCCACCACTGAGGTATATGACCATCTCATGGGTATTTTAAACCCATCACCTCTCTGCAGGGGAGAAAGCTGGTGATTTTCCTTTAAGATAATAAGAGGTTCAGTTGTTTAATGGACCAAACTCTTTGTACCTGACAAAACCCTATTAATTAACAGATGTGGGGAACAGATACACTAACCAGTTTTTATTTTTATTTTTATTTATTTATTTATTTATTTATTTTTACTAACCAGTTTTTACAGTCAGATCTTTAGGTAGCTGTTAGAGCTTCAGTATGATGCTGAAAGGTCAAGCTAAGCTCTTTTTGCCTAATTTTCAACTGTTGGGTATTTTTTCTTGATTTAGTGAGTCTGCTCAGGCATAACAACTCTTTCTGGTCTTCCCAACCTTAGGGATGGCAAAGAAGCAAAGGTGCCCATTTCTGCTCCATTATCAGCTATGCCAGAGCCTGTGTTGGATGCAGAAGCTCATGGCTGACCATGGCCTGCTGTGGGCCTTCTCACAACAGGCTGGGCCTCACACCATGCTGCCTGCAACAGCTGGAAAATAGTAGTAGTAGGGGTTGCTCTTGTGGTACTTAGGGTTGGACCCAGAGCCTTAGACATGCTACACATGCATCACTGTTGAGCTACATCCCCAACCCTGAAAATTATTTCACACCTTACCGCACCAATATATCTTGCATCCTGTTTTCCAGAACCAAACCTAGTTGACCTTAGTTGCTTGTAAAAAATGCTTTTAGAATGGTATCTTAATAGGGGTCAGTCAGACATGGGGATTTGTGAGGATGTCAGTTTTCCCTGGGGTAAAAAACCCACTGGGTTGGGGCTGGCCAGGTAGCTCAGCAGACTAAAGTGCCTGTTTAGGTAGAGCTCAGAGGCCTAGGTTTGATCCCTGGTGTGCCAGCCCCGCCCCCAGGGCAAGCTGAGACTTCCAGTGAGACTGGATATGCTGGTGTGCTCCTGTGATCACAGCGCTTGGAAGGCTGAAAACAGGAGAATCACTAAGAGTCTGATCTACGTAGAGAGACCCTATCGACCCTATACCAATTAGCTCAGCGGTCTAGAGTGCCTCCCAGGGACCGCGGTTCGAGCCCCAGCACCACATGCCATGCCAGCCCCTCCCCGCAGGGCCGGCTGAGCTCACACCCCACCCCCGCGAAAAAAGAATCCGTGATGTGTAGCGAGACACTGTAATAAATAAAGGAATTTTTAAAAAATAAATAAATAAATAAATATTTTTTAAAGAAAAAGCCCACTGGGGTGATAGTTTTAGGAGTAAATGATGACGTCTTTAAGGGTGTTTGTACAGGTTGGACCCAGACTTCATACAATAGTTTCTGGAAAAGTATATTTTCTTTTTCTTTCTTATTCATCCATTCCCATTATTAATCTATAGTATTTGTGCCCTGTTCTTCCAGAACCCAGATGAAAAACTCAGATCGACCCTGGATGGGTTTGTTTTTCCAAATTCCTCCTGGCTGGGCAGTGCTAGTCTCCAGAAAGGCCTTATTTTTCTCACCTGCCTAGCTCTGAAACAGCCTTGAGGTTAGGTGGGTCTCAGGCATGACTGGCCAGGTGCTGGGCTGGTTCCGATAAAGACAGCCAGCCTGAACCATCCCCATTTCCCTCCGCGTAATGGTGCAAGGGTCCACTGTAGGGCAAGAGAGGGGCAGGGAGGGAAGAATGGGCTTTACCAGGGTCTCTATCCCGGATCACGCCCAGTGTATGGCTCTGGTTTAAGAGCACCTGGAGGTTCTTATCTCTGCCTAGAGGGTACCATCCACATATGCGAAACCAGTGTGACTCCCTTACTAGCTAGGGATGCAAAAGAGGCCATGTTTCAGGTAATATCCAAGTTCACTGTCCCTGAGCCCCATTCCACTGTCTTTCTTCTTTGTGCCCATTCTACCTGTCATGGTTCTCCCAGGGACACCCATTACTCTTGGTTGGCCTGACTGCAGAAGCCTGCTCTGGAGCAGATGAGTTCAACCCCACCTCAGCTGAAACCTTTCCACATCTGGGCCAGCACTTGCTTCACCAAGGAAGGATGGAAGAGGAAGTCTCTTCTGTAGGCTTTGTACCCTTCCACCTACCTGCCAGGTCACAGTGCGTGCCTGCACACAGGGCCCACAAGAAGGCAAGGCTGAGCGAGAAGAGCTACTCTAGCCAAAGGCTGCACATGCATAGGTCTCTTTCCAAGAAACAACAACAACAACAAAAGCCAATGTTTTCCAACAAATATCTCATATGTGGATGATGCCCTCTAGGCCCGTCTCCTGTCAGTCCAAGCCTGGTTCCTGATACTGTCCTAGGACAAAAGCATTGGTTTCAGGGACAAAGGCCATTTGTGGTCCATGTGAAGTGCTTGGCATTGAAGTGTGACACAGAGGGCCCTTGCTAACCAGAGCTGCTACCCCTTCTGCCCTGAGGGCTGCCTGCAGTAGAGGTTATGAAGGCCCTGTGACCATGAGTACCCATTGGCATGTCATTCTTGGGCCTCAGTTTAGTGATTCTGTGAGAAGATGCTTGACTCTGGTTGGAGTGTGAAAAAAAAGTTTGGTCCACGTTTGGGATAGGACACTTGTTTCCTAAGTGGGTAAGAGGAGCTTTGGTTCTGTGCTAGAAGATGGGGCTAGCAAGATTCCCATAGGAAATGTGGGTTTGGAGAGGAATTTGAGGCTTTGGGATCCAGTGAGTCTCAGCTTGGCCCTCACACAAACACACAGGCTTGTTTTGTATGAAGGTAAGATGCATTCTTAGCCATCAGCCTTTTATAAGCTGCACCATACTCTGCTCTAAGGCAAGCACTACTGTGCCTCTGAGAAAGAGGAAGCCAAGGACTTTCTCCAGATCACACAGTGATCAAACAACTCAGGCAGAGCTGAGCTTCCAAGGCTTTAAGGCACTGAGGTGATGTGGCATCTTCATGATACAGGAATGACTTATCTGCATATCTGAATGTGTAATTTCACACAAGATGAAGTATCAAACATAGACAGCTGTTCAGGGCATGAGTGTCTGAGTGGTGCACTGGACTGACACAGCTTTCATTCTCTGCCTAGATATGGTGGATTTTCGGAAGTGTTTTGCCAGTGCCAAGCACATAGTCATCATCTCCGGGGCCGGCATCAGTGCTGAAAGTGGGATTCCCACATTCAGAGGAACTGGCGGCTACTGGAGAAAGTGGAAAGCCCAGGTCAGTAGCGTTTCCAGGCCACACCAGGCTGACTGAGAGCCTGTACAGACGTGCAGAGGGGAAGCTTTGAAAGGAGCAGTGGCCCTTCTGTTCTGATTTGGGCATCAACACAAAGCCCCTATGATTAAGGTCAGAAATGTAAGCCAAACGGTTACTTTCCTTTCCTGCTAGCTGTGAATAGGTTACATTTGTTCAAGTAAAAAAAAAATGAGTTTCTCCTGGTAATTGCATTTGAGAGGAAGCAGAGCCAGGAGTGGTGGCACACATTTGTGATTCTAGCTACTAGATTTTAAGTTTGAGACCAGCCTGGACAATTTAGAGTCCTTGTCTCAAAAATAGTTTTGTTTTTTTTTTTTAGAGAGCTGGGATGTAGCTCAGTGATAAACCACTTTCCTAGCATGTCGCCTAGCATACACAAGGCTGTGGGTTCAGTCCTTGCAAAAGAAAAAGAAAGAAAGTAGAATCAGGAAATCTTAGCATAATTCATTATTTTTCCAAATGCAATGGAAATTAAATATTATGTATTTTCAAAGTTTCTGTGAAGTATTCACACTAAAAGTGAAACTAAATTGTCCTGGCTTAGGGCTTGGTGGTCATTTTATATGAAGGATGTTAAATGAATCTAAATATGTATAGACACTGGGTTTTTTTTTATTCAGTTTTTTTGTGTGGTGCTTAGGATAGAGTACCACAGTAAGCAACCTACCCACCCTGTTTAATTTTTTATTTTGAGATAGGGTCTCGCTATGTTGCTAAGTTGCCTCGGTTGGATTTGAACCTGCAATCCTCCTGCTTTAGCCCCCAGCCCGCAGAGTGCTGACATTATAGGGTATGTGCCAACACACCTGGCTTAAATTCAGTTATATATATATATATAAATTCATCAGTTTTCATTGTATGATTTAGTGAGTTTTAGGGAATAGATGTACTTGTGTAGAGACCACATGACTGCAGTATGGACTGTTTCTCTTTTCCTTCTTTTTGCCATGCTAGGATACAGCCCAGGGCTCGCACATGCTGGGCAAGCAGTCTGCCACTGAGCTATACCTCCAGCTAAGACTATTTCTGTCCCTCCAGATCACTCCGTCTTGGTCCGTCATTTCCATCCCCTCCTGTCCCTCTGGTCTGGAAAATCCTGCCATGGAGAGCACAGAATTTTATCTGTTTTGTCCATTATGCCATCCCCAGCTCCTGGAACTCAGACACTGTAGGAGCCTGGTAGATTGCGGTGGGTGACTGAGGGCAGTCACAAGTTACTGCCGTCAACACCTGACTCCTTGTTGGGGTGGACAGTACTGCCTAGAGTGTGAGTGCACAAATCTGCCTCTCCCATTAAGTGTTTGGTCTGGCAGATGCCGGGAATGGGCCATCACCCCTCAGGTCATCGATTCTCTCCTGAAAGTGGAGAAGGGGAGACAGGAGCAGAGGGCCAGTAGGAGCCACAGAAAGAGGAGCCGCAGAAGGTCCCTGGAGAGCAGCAATAGGGTTGTCAAGGCCTGGGCATGGGGGCCACAGTGTCCCACAGCTCCTAGTTAGCTGGCAAAGAGGTCAGCAGAAGGCATCTGATGCCACCCATGTAGGACCCGTGAGTGTGTGTGCAGAGCGCAGGCCGCTGTTCACAGCTGTAAGCAGGAGGGGAGGGTGCAGATGCAGGTTGCCACCAAGCTCAAGGCTAATGGAGGGCTGACATTACTGCTAGGCAAGGGCCTTGCACATCCTGTGTCCCCAGGGAACCAGATGTGCATCTCAACAAGAACCACAGCTTCTCCCAAGGCAGAGTTTACACGGAATAACATGAATGCCCGGACATGTGCTTATGGTGTGCTGAGTTTGTACAGTGGATACGCTGGTGTTCACATCACCACCTCTACACACTAGATGTAGAACACTTCTATCCCTGATAATGGCTCCTAATGTCTTTCCCATTGTTGGCCGGCCCCAAAGAGCTGTCCTGTGCCTTCTCTGATAGAAGAGCCAAACTTTAGAATACAGCCATTCTATATATCCTGTTTATAAATGCACTGCTTTTATGTGTGTGCATGGACAGTTATATGTATGCATTCCGTCACATGTGATTGTGTATATGTCTGTGTATATGTGCAGTTTGTGCATCCTCTGTGTAGTTTGTGTATGTTATATACAGTTTTATGTAGATATAGTATGTGTGTGTGGTTGTGATAGGTATGTGTGTACCTGTATGTGAATGTGTAGTTGTGTGTACATCGAGGCTGGAGTCATAAAACCTCAGGCTCATAGTTGTGACCCTGGACCCTCCCTGGGGCATCTTACATTTCATAATGCTTTTCCTAGTTACCTCAAAATGAGATTGTCCTCATGTATTTGGGGGCTCTGTGAAAGACTGCCCCGCCCCACACGCTGCTTTACTCTGCATATCTCGCCTGAGGGCTTACCTGGCCTGTGTCACTCTGGTAATGAAGACCCACTTCTCCCACTTCTCCATCCCTTAGACCCGGCCCACCCCGGGGCCTGATGCCGCCGCACCCCGGCCTTTTCTCTCCCTGATCCCACTTCCTTCTCCCCACAGGAACTGGCCACCCCCGAGGCCTTTGCGCGAAACCCCTCACGGGTGTGGGAGTTCTACCACTACCGGCGCGACGTCATCCTGACCAAGGAGCCCAACCCCGGGCACCGCAGCATCGCTGAGTGTGAGGCCCGGCTGAGCAAGCAGGGTCGCCGGGTCGTGGTCATCACCCAGAACATCGACGAGCTGCACCGCAGGGCTGGCACCAAGAACCTGTTGGAGATCCACGGTGAGGAGAGCCAGGCTGCAACACAGGGGCTAGCCAGCTGGGCGGGGTGGTGGTGTCAAGAGGCTCAAGCTTTTCCGAATGCATGGCCTTTGTGGGTGTGGGCTTGTGCACATGCGCAGCAAGGCTGCCTGGCTTTGCCCAAGGTCAGAGCCATCAGGTAAGGAAAGCTAGCGTGGCTCACTGGCAGCCCTTCTCTCTCTTTTATTTTTATTTTTAAAGAGAAAAAACAATAGAAACAGTGATACAAACCTCAAAATAAGATAATAGAGTAATGATCCTTAATTCATTGAGTGTTGTTATCTTGAAGGTATTTGCTCAAATTATAAACTACAGGGATGAAAAATGGATCAAGCATTATAAGCATGAACCTTTCTTTCAATGAATTAATAGAAATTAGTAGTAGTATGACTATATTGTCTTATATATTTATGTATTTTTACCTTTTCCCCTCCTTTTCTCCTTTCCTCCATCCTAGTTTCTGTTTCCTTTTCAACAGTTTCTCTCATTTCATCATATTGATTGTACAATTTGGATCTTATTTACTCTTTCAATTTCCTACACAACATTTACACATGTGAGTTTGATTTATTTCACTTATGACTATGGTCTCAAGTTGCATCTATAAAAATCTCAAGTTTGTCCCTGTTCATAGCTCAGTAATACTCCATTGTATAAAAAGACCACATCTCTTTTATTCATCCCTTGGTTAATGGGCATTTGGGTTGCTTCCAAGATTTAGCTACTACAAGTTGTTCTGCTATAAATGCGAGTGCACATATATAGCTATGGTAATATGTTTTTAATTCTTCTGGGAAAATATCCAGAAGGTGAGTATCTGGGTCAAATAAGGCCTCTAGTTTTAGTTTTTTTTTTGTTTTTTTTTTTGGTTTTTGGGTTTTTTTTAAGAATCTGCACACTGATTTCCACAGTAGTTGCACCAGTCTATGCTCTGACCAGTAGTGTTGGTCTAAGGCAGGCCCATCTGCCAAAATGATTGCATGAAAGCTAAGTTATATTTTTCCCTATATTGGTCAGCTTTATGTTACTGTAATAAAAATTCCTGAGATAGTGAAAAAGAGAAAAGGTGAACTTTGGCCCATAGTTTTGGATGTTCCCATCCATGGTCTGGTAGCACTTGGTGGGAAGAGGCAGGATGTCCACCTCATGGTGGCTGGAAGCGAAGAGGCAGAAAGCAAGGGACAGAGTGCCAGCGCCTGCCTCCAGGGCACAGCCCCTGTGGTCAGAGGCTTCCAATGGGACCTCATGTCCAAGGTCTTTGCCCCCTCCCAGGAGCACAAGCTGAGGACCCTGCGGGCAAGAGGCCTCTGTGGGGTTCACCACATCCCACCTATCGCAGACTTGAGATGCTTGCTCTGGGTTTACTGAATTCTGCCCCTGCTCCCTGTGTGTTTTTCAGGTACCATATTTAAAACTCGGTGTACTTCTTGTGGATCTGTGGTTAATAATTACAAGAACCCCATTTGTCCAGCATTATCAGGAAAAGGGTAATTATTACAGTACTACAAAATAAATGCATGTTGCTTTCTTCTTTAAGTTGAACAGACCTGTAGAAAATGGAATGTTTATTGAAGGTCCCCAGGAATATTTATGAGAAATAAGAGCAGACACAGTTCACATGTAAGGTAAAAGAAATGCCAAACTGTATATGATTCTCCCAGTTATTGATTTAAACACATGTACTGTACATACTCCATGTTTATATATCATATTAGTTGGTATACCAAAAGAAAACATTTAACAAGTTAATATTGTTATAGAAATAGAGAGATTATAGATCATTTGCAGTTCTTCCTTATGTCATTCTGAACTTGCCAACATTTCTATGATGAATATGCACCATTCTTATAATTCACACAAATAAAGAGTAGACTCAAACTATGGGGAGATCTCCTGGACCACTTTGGGGCCATGTAAATTGTGTAGGTGCTATGTGGCATCCCATCCTCTCAGAAGATTCCAGTGATGGGGGTGTACATTGTGCGATCCCCTTAGCTGACCTCATCATGCTGTCACCCCCACTCAACATCCTCTCTTAAAGTAAACCACTGGTCCTTATTTGGGCTCTCTCCTTCCAGTACCCCTCAAAGCTAGCACTTGATAGTTAGGAGTGTGCTGTCACTCCTAACTCCCTATGGGTTCTGCGATTTCTTTGTCCTTTGATTATACCAATGACACTCTACTCTTTTCTGATATTTTTTACTTCAGTGCTCCTGAACCTGAAGCTGAAGATACCAAAATCCCACTTGAAGACCTTCCCCGGTGAGTACAAAAAAACTGGTGTTCCAGACTGCAAAACAGGAAAATTAGGGTTCAAAATGTAAACATTTATCAGTGCACAATACCGCTTGATTTCGTGCATAAATGCACAAGTGCAGAAACCAGCTCTAACCTAGGAGGCCAAGGGTGAGAGAACAAAAGAAAGACAGAGTGTTCATCTTTCAAGCCCCCCTTGAAGAGACTAGCCTGTTTTGGCCTCCCAGGCTCAAGTAACCCTCCTGCTGAGCACCCAAGGAAGCAGAACTACTAGTGCACCTGACAACACCAGCTTCAGTCCCATTTTGGTTGTGTTCTAGAAGATAGTTTTAGGTCTGGAAAGTTCTTGGGGCTAGGATATGCACAGAAGCATGGAGGCGGGTTTCTTGCAGTTTTCTGGGAAATGTTAGCTCCTGGTTTCCTCTTTTTTCCTCATTTTTCACTTTCTCCAGGGAAATAGTAAAGCTCATACAATGACCAAACAGAATTGTAGATATTTTTTAAAAACTAAAAGGATTTTTATGTTAGGTTGTTAAAAATAGATATTAAAACAGTATGGCTTCTGAACTAGGTATGGTGGCTCATGTCTATAATTCTAGTACTCAGGAAGCTGAGGCAGAATGATTGCCATGAGTTCAAGGCCAGTCTGAACTACATAGCAAGACCCTATTTAAAAAAAAAAAAATTGAAAGAAAAAAAGAAGGAAGGAAGGAAGGAAGGCATAGTTAGGCTTTTTTTTTTTTTTTTTTTTTTTGCAGAACCAGGGATTGAACTCAGGCCCTTGCACTTGCCAGGGACGTGCTTATTCTACTGAACCATCTCCCTGGCCCCTAGTTAGGCATTATTTAGGGAAAAAAGAGTCATGTGTTCAAATAAGTAAGGAAGCATTAGATTAAAGTTAAAATATGTTCGCTTTACTGCAGGACTTCTCAGAGTATCCAGTATGCAGTTACTGGCCAGCTTTCCCAGTGCCAGGACAAATCGCCCAACACCCACAATTTAGAGTACCAGAGGACTCAGTGCCTGGGTCCCTTAGTGGGGTGAACATCCCTGCAGAAAGGTGGCCAGGATGTGGAGCACAGGGGATGCCCCGGCTCAAGATCTACCTCCCACAGGCTGTCAGTGACCCCCTTCCACCTGGCCCTCCTGTCCACCAGGGCCCCACCTCAAAATGGCTCCTTCAGCTGTAAACATGGGGGATTAATCTACTGATGAGCACAGTGGCCCCACAAGCCAGTCATCTCTCAGCAGTCTTTTAATATAGCCAAGTTGATGCCAGGCATGGTGGCACACACCTGTATACCAGGAACTGTGGGAAACGGAGGCAGAAAGATCCCAAGGTCAAGCCCAACCTGGGCAACATAGAAAATTAGCAAGATTCTGTCTCAAAAACTAAAAATAGGGCCAGGAAGATGGCTCGGTGGAATAAGTGCTTCTTTGACAAGCACAAGGCCTTGAGTTCAATCCCCAGTTCTGAAAAAAAAAAAAAAAAAAAACTAAAAACTAAAAATAAATAACTGTAAAGGCTGGGTGCCAGGCATGATAGCAAATACCTATAATCCCAGCACTTGGAAGATAGAGGCCAAAGGATTATTGTGAGTTTGAGGCCATCCTGAGTTACAAAGTGAGCTCAAGGCCATCCCAAAGTGCATAGCAAGACCCTGATCCCCCCGAAAAAGACCAAAAAAACAAAGCTGGGAATGTGGTACAGTGCAAAGGCCCTGCCTTCAATCTCTAGTACTACAAAAATTGAAAGAAAAAAAAAAGATAATAACCCAGGTACAATGCCAAAGTATGTTACTTTCTGAAATGTGGATTATAATGCTAATGTTTATATTATTTTAACCACCAAGTACATTTTTTCTCTTATAAGGATTTTATTACTAAATTCTGCAGTTCCAGCTGAGAGAATAGGTGCTCGGGGGTTTCCTGAGTGGGAAATGAGCAATAAAAATGGCCTTTGGGGAGCTGAATTTGGAAACCCTAGTTATAAAGAAGTAGCCCTAGATGTAGGATGAAACAGGCGAGTCTCCTGAGAGCAGAGGCCTGAGGGCTTGGGGAAGGCGGCCCCTGAGGCAGTGAGGGGAGGGTGCCCCACTCAGAGGGAACTGGTCCAGGTGAGGTCACCAGCTCTGGGCATGAGCACAGCAGTGCTGAGCCCAGGCAGCAGCTAAGTGGTGGGAAAAGCAGCAGCTATTCAGACTCTACTGAAACTATGTAAGCACATGGGGCACAGAGGCCCACACAGACAGGACAGGACAGGACAGGACAGGACAGGACAAGACAAGACAGGCAAACTCAGCACTCATGTCAGGGCTGTCAGGGTTGGGGCAGCAGGAAGGTCAGAGGTGACGCTCAGTGGCCTGGCATTGGAGTGGTCCCTCGCCTTCCCCAAGCGTCCTGTGAACTGGCCAACACAGTTTAACAACCCCATCCCTCCAGGTGTGAAGTGGCAGGGTGTGGGGGCCTGGTGCGACCCCACGTGGTGTGGTTTGGAGAAAACCTGGATCCTGCCATTTTGGAGGAGGCTTCCAGAGAACTGAAGCTCTGCGACTTGTGTCTGGTGGTAGGTGCCCCCCTCCGCAGTGCCCTGGATTTTCCTGACACTGAACGAGGTGCAGCCTGTTGTGGGTGTCTCCCCTTCTCCTCCTCTTCCCCTCTCTCCTGCTCCTTCTTCTTCTTTCTCCTTCCATCTTTTCTCCCACTCTTTTGGAGGATGTGTGTGGAAAGGTATTCTGGCATCCCACAGAAAAACTAAGAAACTGGTAAAAAGTACTCTTAGGATATGAAACTATGCAAGATATTTCTTAAGTATCTTAAAACTATCTCACTTACCAAAAAAAACCCCATATAATACACATTCATTATTAAATTTCATTGATGAATACAAAAATTGCAAATCATCAGAAGTAAACTAGGAACCATCCATAATTGTACCTCATAGGAACAGTCAGAAGCACTTCTGCTCCCCACAGAGCAATTATTGTGCATTTCTGTGTTTGCTTTGTAGGTGGGGACTTCCTCTGTGGTCTACCCAGCCGCAATGTTTGCCCCTGAGGTAGCAGCCAGAGGGGTGCCAGTGGCCGAATTTAACACAGAGACCACCCCAGCCACCAACAGATTCAGGTACAGGGGCAGCCACAGTGGACGGGGGAGGCAGAGGGCAGGCGTGGACATGTCCCCTCCACAGATTCATTGCCTATATGGAGAAACAAAGCACAGACTAGAGGAACAGTGTCTTTTCACATAGGAGTTGCCATAGGGCTCCTGTGTTCTCCTAATCTGAACACACTTTGATTCTTGAGATTTTTATTTGTATCTTTAACAAGAACATTTGCATTCCTGACCACCTTGGGGTACTGATCCTGTTGCCCAAATGCATTAGAAAGCATAACTTAGTCTATACTTGAGTCCCTTCCAGGTTCCATGCTGTCTTCACCTTTGTTTGGCTGTTTTTCCCCATCCAGTTTCTTGCTAATTTGCTTAATTTCTTTCTAGAACAAGGTAGAACATAAAATAAGTCATAACTAGAAATAAAACATAAGACTTGGGTGAAGATTTGTGTCATTTAGTTAGTAGCTTTCCACAGAGCTGCTGCTCTGGGTCTCCCTGGGGATAAAACCCCTACCATAGACTCTGCACCAGGAGCCTTGTCGGGTGAGCCCCGACCTTGCTCCCACTGTTCTCTATGTGTCTATTTAATCAGTTACTATGGTGGCCCATGGTGCCTCCTTTGTGTTAGTACCAGAGCTAAGAAGACTTCTGCTTGCAGGAGGCTAATACTCTAAAAACTATGGACCATTGTTTAAATAAATAAAAAAGACCTAATTAAATGGAAATATGACCCATGTGCATGGGTTGGACCAACTTAACCTTTTTAAGGTGGTAGTCCTTCCCCAACTGATCTATAGGCTCAACCCGGTCCCTATCAAGATCACAACTGCCTTTTTGCAGAAATTGACAAAGTGGTCCTAAAATTCATATGAAAATTCAAGGAATCCAGAATAGCCAAAGCAGAAACAAGAAATTTGGAGAACTCATACTTCCCAATTTCAAAACATACTACAGAGTTGCCTTAGTTAAGACAATGTAGTCCTGATAGATGGCTAGATATATACAATTAGTGGAACAGAAGTGAGAGTCCAATACTATACCCTCTTGTCTTAGTGGCTTTTTGTCATTGCTGAGACAAAATACCTGATGCCCAGAATTTAGGAAGGAAAGGTTTATTTAGCTCAAAGTTTGTGGAAGTTTCAGTCCCTAATGAGCTGGCTCCAAGGCAGAGGGGCTCATGGCAGAGGGCAGCAGCTCATGGCGGTGGATAACAGCAAGAACAAAAGGGGAGGAGCACATGTGAAAAGCGGGCTTCGTGCACGTCGCTGTATACAAGTGGCAGTTAGTCCCAACAGTTTCAGCATTGCCAAAAAGCCCAAGTCCCAAGCAGCCTCTGAGATGTAAGGCAAATTCTGAGCTGTGAGCCACTGCACAATTGAAAAGTTAAAAAACACTTTCAACATTCAGTGACACAAGGTAACAGTACTATTCCAAAAGGTACAAAAGGGTCATACAAAGTATTGGGACAAAGCAAGTCCAAAGTCCAGTAAGACAAGCATTAAATCCTGGAATTCCACAATCAACATCCAAGGCAATCTGCGGCAAATTCTGAGCTCCTAGTGGCTCCACCTCTATGACACTTCTGGTGGTTGTAGCTCCCATGGCTTCTCTCTTAGCCCTGCTTTGCTCCTCTTTTATTTTTTTGTCTTTTTGAGACAGGGCCTCACCATGCAGTTCAGGCTGGCCTTAAACTCACTTTGTAGCTCAGGCTGGTCTCGAACTCACAACGATCCTCCTGCCTCAGCCTCCCGAGTGCTGGGATTACAGGCCTGCACCACCACGCCCGGCTTTGCTCCCTCTTTTATATTGTATGCAGTCTACCCACCCTGAGGGTAGAAATAAAAATTAAAACCATAATGAGATGCTGTTTCATGACCAGAATGGCTATAATTTTAAACAAAAAAGAAAATACCAGGTTTTGGTGAAGACAGTGGAACCTTCATCCAGGGCTGATGGGAGCGTCTAATGCTGCAGCCATGTTTGAAGAGTCTGACACTTAACTGTACTATATGACCCATGAATCCTGTCCTTTTGTATCCATTCTTAGAAATGAAAACATGTCTACACAGTAAATCATACATGAATGTTCATAGGAGCATTTTCCATGGGAAAAGTGGAGACAACACGATGTCCATCAGCTAATGAATATGAGACTGACGCACTATCTACTGCACTAACAAGGCCCCTGGTAGTGGTAATCAGCTGATGAACAGAAAAACAATGTGGTGCATTTGTACAGAGAACCAAGTACTGACATGGCATGAATGACCCTTGAAAATACTGTGCCAAATTGAAGGAGATAAGCCGTAAAACCAAAACCTAGATATTGGTTCCACTTACAAGAAATACCTAGGAGAGAGAAATCAATGGAAAGAAGGTAGATTAGTGGCTCTTTAGGGTGAAGGAAAAGACAAAGGAGAAGTGAGTTCTATGAACATAGGATTTTAAAAATATTTTTTAACCTTTTATTTTTTTTAAAGTGCAAATTAGAGTTAAAACAAAAATTTAACTTAACAACATAATGTGAATTTCACAGTTTTTGTTGTAATACATCATGTTGTCTTCCAACCAATTATTCATATTACCAGATATATATGCATGTAAAAAAAATTAGTCCTGGACATAGGTTTTCCTGTTGGGGTGGTGCTAATGTTCTGAATTGATTGTGTAGTGCTCTTACAATTCTTGAATATACCCAAAACAAACAAAAACTCACTGAATTCATTGTGTGTGTGTGTGTGTATAGTACTTGGGATTGAACGTATGAGCATTCAATCACTGAGTTACATCTCCTGCTCTTTTCATTTTTTAAATTTTGAGATGGGGCCTTTCTGAGTTGCCCAGGCTGGCCTTGAACATGCAGTCCTTCTGTCTCAGGCTCCTGAGTCACTTTGATTCTAGACATGTGCTATTACATGTCAAGTTATGTCTTTTAAATGGGTGTACCAGAATTCAGCCTCAATAAAGATGTAATTTTTTAAAAAATTAAATTGTTTTCTGATATACCCATTGAAAATGGACATTAGGCCTCCCAGTAATTTTCACCATAGTACATGCGTGTAGCAGCTGGGCCACTTAGCATCATTAAAAGTAAGGGTGTATGGGGCAGGGTGCACTTTGGCAGCAGTTTATTTTCAGCTGTTGGTCTCCAGTTCATCCCTAATGATGATAAAAAATTAAATAAGTGATCATTATAGAAAAGTAAGAAATGCAAATAGATGAATAACCACTACAAAAACAACAATATACAATGTATTAATTATTGAAACTGTCCAAATAATGTTTTGAAACTGTCTCATTGCTATTTGTTTGTCAATAAAATTAATTTAGAAAAAAAGAAATGCAAATAGGAAAAGGAAGAAAATGAACTTGAATTTCCAAAATTAGGATTAACGTTGGCCTCCTCCTGTCATGGAGGACCAGTTGGTCTCAGGATCCATTGCACATAGTAGCCTTATTTTTGTGTGAAGATACTGGACACAAAACTGTTTCCTACAAATAAAGAAGAGATATTAGCATGCAGTCCATACCATCATGCAAGTCCAGCCTCCTGAAACAACACATGTGCTGTAGCTGCTACTTTTTAACTAGAATTCCACACCTTCATGCTGTCTGAAGACCTGGTGTTCAGACCAACAGGCTATTGCTAGTGAGAAACTCTTTGACAAGCCACTTACAGGCCACAGGAACCACCCTACATTTGTTGGTTTCTTTGGGGAGCACCTGGGCTACCTGAACCACTAAGCCAAGGCTTTGATCAGGGAGTCAGCAAGATTTTACCCAAGAGTTATCAAAGTTGTTGTTTATTTGTTTGTTTGATTATTTACTTTTTTTCAGACAAGGTCTTGCTATGTAGTTCAGGGTGGCCTTGAGCTTACATATCTGGCCCATTCTGCTTGAACTCACAGCAGTCTTCCTGTCTCAGCCTCCCACACCACCACACCCAGTTCAAACTGCCATTTAGGAGATGCCTGTGGTCATCTCATTCTATTCAATTTTCCACATGGGTGAAGAAAATTCACCCACACCTGCCTGGGTGACTTATTTAAACACTCAGCTTAACAAACACAGAATTTTCTCTTTTGCTCATGCATAATGAATTTTGCTTGAAATTCAGGACAAGGGTCAGTGAACTACTGCCTGTGGACCAAAAGGCCTGCTGTCTGCATTTGTAAATGAAGTTTTACTGGAATGCAGCCACAAACATGTCTGTGGATTGTCTGTGGCTGATCTTTCCCTGGAGAGACAGAGTGTGCAGGGGAGAGGCTGTGTGGTCTCTGAAGGCCTGGAATATTCATTGTGTGCTCTTCACAGGAAAATCTTACCAGCCCTTGCTCTAGGTTAATGAGAAAAATAAAATTGGATAATATTCTCCACTACTTCTAACCCAATTTCTTGCGTGGGGTTGTGGGGGTGGTATACCAGGGACTCAGGACCTCATGCCTGCCAGTTAGGCGCTGTGCTGCTGAGCTACATCCCTGGCCCCTGTTCTGATCTCATGAGGCTTTTCAGGCCTTGCACAAGTTGTTTAGATTCTTTGTTCTGAGTCTGTTTTGTGAATGGAGAGGGGCACTTGGATGTTGTTTCTGAGGAAGAAGAATATGTGGATGTTTGGGTTTGGGAATCCCCCAGAAACACTCCATGCCTGCTGTGATTCCCAGAGAAATGCTGTATGGGCAGCGAGCTTCCTTGGGACCCAGTTCAGCACACTGCAGTGGCAAAGGGCTGGAGACACTGTTGGGTCAGGGACATCCTGAGGGGTGCACCATGAGAACAGAGTACATGAAGACCAAGGCTTTCACCACTTGAATCCAAATGAATAATAGAAATGATGAATTATGCTGAGCAAGTGCTTATTCATTTTTTATTGTGCTCAGTTGGTTTTCTTATCAATAATGTGTTAAAAAAAATCCTTTGTCTTTTTCTTAGTCATGGTATTTTTTTCCCTGTCCTGTTTTTCCTTGAAGAAAACAAGCCACTGATGTTTTCCCCTTTGTTTCTTTTCCTCTCTTTTTGCTCCTTCCTTCCTAGGTCATGCATCCCAGCGGACAGGCTGAAGAGCCTGTTTGCTTAGCTGAAATCCTCCTGGTCTAGCTGTTCTGTGTGGTTTTCTCTCCTATCCTGAGTCCTTGTACATGTGAATGCTATTTTAATGTCTGTGTGTGCATATTTTAAACTGTAAGTGGAAAAGTTAGAGTTGTATATCTTTATGGGGTACAAGGCAATGTTTCAATTTCTGAATACAATTAAATCAAGCTAACTGGCATAGCAATTTGACATGGGGATATGATATCAGAACCTCTAACTGATATGGGAAATATTATAATTCCCACCTATTAAATGTCTGATTTGTCAAGTTTGTGTTACCTAAAATTGAAGAATGAATTCTAGGAACAACAGAGCTTATGACTAGGAAACTTTATTGAGGGATAGAAAGCTCCTGCCTAAGAGGGACAGGAGAGGATACCTGGAAAGTGGGTTACCTGAGGACCCTACTTCCAAGGGGAAATTTTATCGAGCTCAACCATGTGGGTATGTGGGTTACAGCTATGGCCACCAATAAGATTGTAAGTATAGCTGCTGAGGAAATATTGACCCAGTGGAGAAACAGGTCATGTAGCAATTGGTCATGGAAAGAACAAAGACTGACTCAGGTAGGTGATGGATCCAGGGGCCTTGGTTGCCTGCTGAGGTGACTGATGTCTATCTAGTCTTTATTAGGTCAGGTTGTCACTGATCCCATGCCCTGGGGAGTATGTAGGCCTGGTCCCTTTGTTGTTATCTTGAGGCCTGGCCTTCAGTTGATGGGTCTCTGGGCACAGTTGGATTGTGTTTTCACCTTTTGTCTTGAGTTTTTCGATGTCCCAGCCCTGTCTGCCTATAATATTCCTACCTAACTTAGCTGTCTATTACATATGGACATCAAAAACTTAATTTTTATGGTGAAAACATTCAAAATGTACTCTGAGGGAATTTGAAATGTGCAGTACATTGTTATTTACTATATTCACCATGCTGTACAGTGTATCTCAAAGGAAAAAAACCTTCCTCCTATCTAACAGAGGCTCTGCACCCTTTAACCTGTGTCTCCCCATGTCTGGTCACCCCCATCGTACTCCCTGCTTCTCTGGGCTCCACCAGCTTGGATTCTGCCAGAAAGTGAGAACAGACCTTATTGGTCTTCCTGTGCTTGGCTAACTTCAACTTGTACATCCTTCTTGGCCTCTAGCCATATCACAGAATTTTCTTTATAAGGCTGAATAGTGTTCCACAGTGCACAACGTGGGCTGTAGGCTTGCCACCATTGCCATAGTGTATTTATATCACATTTTCTTTATCCATTCATCTGTCGATGGAGACCTGGGTTGAGTCCTCAGCCAACCTGTTTGGAGTAGGTCTGCAGAGCACACAGTGGGTACACGGAGTGGGTACACAGAGTGGGTACATCTCTTTGCCATGTAAATACCCAGGAGTTTCTGGCCGGATCATGCAGTTGTTCGCTGAGGGACCCTGTACTGTTGTCTCTAACAGCTGTACTACGTCCATCCCTCCCAACAATGCGCTGTGTACAAGTGACATTTTCAGCTTTGCTTCCTTTGCTTGCAATCACCTTGACTATTCGGTGTGTGGCTCTATAAACATTTTTAGGATTGTTTTTCCTTCATCTATGAAAAAACAACATTGTAGTTTGGATAGGAAATGCATTTTCCCCACATCCTCACCAACAGTTGTTCTTTCGTCTTTCTAATGGATACTTTGGCAGTTGTGACGTAATACTTCATTGTGATTTTAACTTGCATTTCCCAGTGATGAGTGATGTTGAGTGTTTTTCATATACATGGTGGCCATTTGCATATCTTCTTTTAGGAAATGTGTATTTGAGTCCATTGTTTATTATAACCTATTCTTTTCTTTTTCGAGAGTTGAGTTAGCCGGGCATGGTGGCGCATGCTTGCAATCCCAGCACTTGGGAGGCTTAGGCAGGAGGATTGTTGTGAGTTCCAGACCAGCCTGAGCTACAAAGTGAGTTTAAGGCCAGCCTGAACTGCATAGTGAGACCCTGTCTCAAAAAGACAAAAACGAAAGAGTTGAGTTCCTCATGTAGTGAAGATACTAACTTCTCAGCAGATAAGTGGGCATTTTCTCCTACCCATTGGTTGCTTCATTTATTTATTTATAAAATAAAGAAGCACTTTATTTTAGTTATCCTTTCAAAAATTTATTTGGTACGGGGTCTCACTGTGCAGTTCAGGCTCATGGTGATCCCTGTCTCAGCCTCGCCAGCATTGGGATTGCAGGCATGAGCCACCATGCCTGGTTTCAGGGCCGGCACAGCATGCTGGGTGTTCCAGGGCCGGCACAGCATGCTGGGTGTTCCAGGGCCGGCACAGCATGCTGGGTGTTCCAGGGCCGGCACAGCATGTAGTTACCAAAGGATCAAACTCAGGTACCTGCGGTTGCCAGGCAGGCACTTGGGCCGCCCTACCATCTCCCCAGCCTTAGTTGTCTATTTTTATCTATTTTATTTTTTGTTACCTAGTTTTTGCTTTTTTTTGCCTGTGTTTGGAGAGTTCCAATATAAATATTCATTGCCCAGACTAATGTTATATAACTTAAGTGCTTTTTTTTTTTTCTTTTGTAGTAGGCTTTATTTTTCAACACGTTGAATGTACAGTACCACACCACTGCTTTCTAGTTTCATGATTTCTGTTGCAAAGATCAGCAAGTTCTTGATTTATTCCTTATGATAGCATAGTATAGTGGTCATAATGAGACAGACTGAATTCAAACTCTTTCTGTGCCACTTACTGATTGTATAGCCTAAGGCAAGTGGCCACCTGTGGGCTTAAATTTTCATCTTCTATAAAATTACAAGGGAGGCTCCAGAACAGTGGGTATGCTGTGCTGGGTGCCAGAACTGGGTGTGGTGATGAAAGCCTGTAATCCCAGCTCTGGGAAGACTGAGACAGGAGGATCACTATGAATTTGAACTGCAAAGTGAGACCTGTATCAAATAAATAGACAAATAAATAAAATAAAATAAATTAGAAGGGATTGCTTATAAGCATGAAATAAGGTAAGTTGGATAGAAAATAATTGGCATACTTCTAGACACATAGAGACCACTTAATAAATTATATCAATAAATTCCATTATGAAGAAAACCATACATGAACTTCATGAAGATACAGAGAAAACAAAGCCTTAAATAAATTTCATATGATTAATAACAAGTAAAAAATTCCTTGTGTCTAAGTAAAATTTTCCAGAGCTGGAGAATGCTTCAGCACATGGAATGCTAATAATAGAATGCGTCTCTGTGTCTCTGATCTTTCCTCTACACTTGATAGGAGGTTACTTATTCTGGCAGATCACTTCTTCTGAACCACTATACCTACTGATTTATTCAGCTATAAGTGTTTCAGTCAGTGGGCTTGCATCATTTAAAGAATCAAATATCTTGAGTTCAACTTCTGCTTCTGTTTTGTTGCCACCAACATTTACTTTAAATGTTTCTTTTGCTATTCCCTCATGAAAAATTTTTATTAGAGATAAACTCTTTTTAAGTGACTCTAGATTGCTTTTTCCCTGCGTTCAAATCATTTCACCCAACCCTCAAACTGTGGCTCTCTTTGCTCTGGATTGATTTTCTAAATCTGTGCACAGTTAAAGTATAATCATACCTTGTATTAAGTTATCTATATCTCCATCATTGTATTAGTTTAATGCTGTTTTTATGAAGAACATTTAATATCTTTTTCTTTAATAATTACTGAAAAATTAATTGGTGATTTTTTTAAATGTATTTACTGGGTCTTACTACACAGATGGGACTCATAGTGATCCTCCTGTTTTCAGCCTCCCAAGTAATTACAGAACTGGGAATTACTGACACAGGAGGATCACTATGCTTTCACCCACTATTTATTTGATACAGGTCTCACTTTGCAGTTCAAATTCATAGTGATCCTCGTGTCTCAGTCTTGCCAGCGCTGGGATTATTTCCAGTAATTATTTTCTATCCTGTAAACCCACGGGACTGTAGGTGTGCGCCACTACGCCCAGTCCAGGTGTTTTTGTTTTTTATTTTTTGCCCAGTAGTTCATGGTCTCAGGGCTAGATTTAAGTCTCTAATCCAGTTTGTGTTCATAGTCCAGTTTCATTCCTCTCTGTGTGGATACCCACTAATCCCTCCACTGTTTTTTTTTTTTTTTTTTTTTTTTTTTTTTTTTTTTTTTTTTTTTTTTTGTCTTTTTGAGACAGGGTCTCACTGTGCAGTTCAGGCTGGCCCTAAGCTCACTTTGTAGCTCAGGCGGGTCTTGAACTCACAACAATCCTCCTGCCTCAGCCTCCCTAGTGCTGGGATTACAGGCATGCGCCACCTCACCCAGCTTCCTCCACTGTTTTTGAAGACTTTTTCTCCATTGTGTGGCTGGCCCCTTTGTTAGTAACGAGTTGACCACAGATATGTGGATTCATTTCTGGGCTCTATCCTTTGTTATTTTTGCGCCTATATCCTGCTGCTTTTGTTACTCTTCTATGTGGCTTATTGAAGTCAGGGAGTGTAGTGCTTCCAGCTTTGTTGTTTTTGTTTATAATTACCCTCATTATTCAAGTTTTTTTTTCTTTTTGTAGTTCTATGTGAATTTTAGGAATCACAGTAAAATTTTGATAGAGATTATTAATATGGATCTTTAAACAATATTAATGTAATGTTCCCAATACATGAACATATATTTCCATTTGTTTGTGTCCAAATGTGTGTATGTGTGTATTTTCATCATAAGTTTGGTAATTTAATCACAAAATATAGTTTAAAATCATGCCTTCCTTACCTATTAAATTAAAAAGTTATTTTTGAGATATCTCACTATGCAGTTCAGACTGGCCTTAAATTTAGTGATCCTCCTACTTTAGCCTCCTAAGAGCTAGGATTACAGGTGTGCACCGCCATACCAGACAGTTATTTATATCATATAAATTCTAATCAACTGCTTCTCTAAACACCCTTAGTCACCTACAGTGAGTTAACACTACAAAAGTGAACACAAAATTCAAGATGCCAAGTCTGTGGGGAGTCTAATTTTACTTTGGATATTGCCTAAGAAATCTGGGGCTCACTGTGAGTAGGTGCTCCTGTAGCTCACTTACAGCTCCTAACTCTGTACGATGTGGTCCTTCTGTTTAGGTTTTACTTCCAGGGACCATGTGGAACAACGCTTCCGGAGGCCCTTGCTCCTCACGAAACTGAAACTACTTAAGTGTCCAGAGGGAGGAAGAGAGGACCGGGCTGCAGATCCACTATGCAAATGCCTCTGCTTCCTCGGCTGGACTCCAACTATTGCTAAATTACTGGGCTTGGAAGAAGTCAAAGAAATATAATGTTAATGTTAATGTTAAATATAAAGTTAAGTTAGGTACTAAAATGTAAGTGTCTTGCATTTGTGTTTGCTTATTGGGAAGAAACAATTTGCAATGAGATTGTCTTTAAAGTGTTAATTATCCTGATGGTTTTTTTTTTCCTCTTTGGAAAAAGAAGGGTAAAAACCTGGCGTTTAATTCTGAGTTTTGCACCAGTGTTAGGGACTTTATGATATAAGGATGTTACCCCAAGAGAGATCTTTTGAAGACCTCTTTCTTTTCAGTGTTTACTTTTGTTCGGCTGCCTTACTTCAAAGGACATGACTAAGTTACAAGAACTCAGGAAAATAAGAAGGAAGGGAGGGAGAGAGGGATAGGGTAGAAGAAAACCAAGATGAGAAAAAAGAACAATGCAAGTGTGTGGATCAGCCAACATGGGCATGCCACATCATGTCAAACTCTTGTCCGATTTTTTTTTTTTTTTTTTTTTAGTTTGTTTATTTAGTACAGGTTCTCCCTCACAACTTGTACTCCTAGTGATCTTCCCACCTCAGCCTCCCCAGGGCTGGGATTATAGGCATGACCCGCCATGCTTGATTTTGGTGGCGGGCATGGTGTCTAGGGCCAGCACTTGGTACCAGCGGTCAAACCTAGTTCCTTGGTGCTTGTCAGGGAGGTACTTACACCCCGAGCTATCTCCCCAGTCCAAAATGTCATTTTAATAAAGCCAGAGGTCCTTTGTTCTGGAGAGGGCAGGGCACCCTGAGGGCTTGATTCTCCTGTTGGGGGAGCATGTAGAGCTGAGTAAAACTTTCTAACATTTGCAGTGCAGCTCTGGAACACACTGAGCCACCATACATTTGAGGGGCTCGGCCCCAGGGCTTCTCCAGTCGGTTGCAAACACTCCCCTGTGTGGTGGAAGGCAGCCACCTGTCCCAGGGAGTCTACGGACGTTTCTAAGATGGGGTTTCTATTTGACCATGAGCCAGAGCTTAAGAGACTTGTTTGGGTACTAAGCAGATTTGTTTTTGTTGTGTTTTTGTCTTTTTTGTTTGTTTGTTTGCGGAACCGGGGATCACTGAGCCATCTCCCCGGCCCTTGTCTTTTTGAGAAAGGGTCTCACTATGTAGTTCAAGTGGTCTTCAGCTTATTTTACACTCCTGGCGGGCCTCAAACTTGCATAGATCCTCCTGCCTCAGCCTACCAAGTACTGGGGTTACTGGGGTGCACCACCACGCCCGACTGTTCTGTCATTACTGTTCACATTTGACTTTGTTGTTTTCAGAGTGGGAATTGATAAATGATAAGCAAGACCGGTGCCTCAATCTGAATCCCCAAGAAAGGTTGAACAACCAACATTACAGTGTGGAAGCTACAGTACTCGATGTTTGTGCAAGATTCAGAGAAAAGTGCAATTAGAGATGCACAGAGTGGTAACGGAGTAGGTAGATGTTGAGGTGCTTGAATTCAACCCGAGTGGAAAGTTTTGAAGTGTAAATAGGCTCAAGCTCTACATGGGAGCCAGCGCATCTGTAGACACAACAGCGCTTCCAAGTGTATGGAAAGCGTGGTACGTGCAGAAAATGAGAGCTCATTTAGCATTCCACATGGGGAGGGGGGGTAACACGCACGCACGCAGGCACGCACACAGGGTGCGCTGCCAAGTGAGCCGGCTCGCATTCTCCGCACAGATACTCGGTCTGTGTGTCAGGGCCACCTAGGCCCAAGTCTAGAGCCCGAACAGGGTCAGAGCCGGAACAGGGCCCGCAGCGGCCGCACAGCTTCCGCGACACCCGAATCGGACAGCTCGGAGGGCACGCTGGGGCTGAGGACGCCGGCCCGCCTCCGACGCATCGGGACAGTGGGGCTGACCGGTGGCGTCCTCCCGCCAGCGCAGACCAGGCGGATCGACCGCGCGGGGCCAATGCTCGTGCAGCGGTGACACAAGTGACGGCCTGAGGGTAACGGACGTCCGGGCCACTAGCGGCCTCCGGGCGAGAACGACTCCTCCCCAGCAGGCGGGCGGGGCAGTGGGAGGAGGCACCCGCCGTCCCAGGCCACGCCCTGCTCGCTGTGAGCAGGCGCCACGCCTCTCCTCCGGCCTCCGAACCTGCAGGCGGAGACGGAATCAGGCTGCGCGAGCTCATCGCGTCGCGCTCTGCTGACAACTCCTTCCGGGGCAGAGGTCAGAGGGCCCACCGCCAAGTCCATCATGGTGCAGCTTCGGCCTCGAGCCTCGCGTACCCCTGCGTCGGCGGAGGCGATGGTAGACGAGGACCAGGCGGCCTCGGAGGAGGAGGTGGAGCACGGCCTGCTGCTCGGGCAGCCCAGCAGCGGCGCGGCCGCGGAGCCTCTGGAGGAAGACGACGAAGGGGACGAGGAGTTCGACGACGAGGCCCCGGAGGAGCTGACTTTCGCCAGCGCCCAGGCTGAGGCGAGAGAAGAGGAGCGGCGAGTGCGCGAGACCGTGCGCAGGTGCGGAGCCCGCGGCTGGTGGGGAGCGGGCTGACTGCCCCCGCTGACTTCTCCCCTTCCTCCAGGGACAAGACGCTGCTGAAGGAGAAGCGGAAGCGACGCGAGGAGCTTTTCATCGAGCAGAAGGTGAGCGGGCAGGGGCGTCTCGGTTTTGAAGCGGCAGGGCTGGGTTGGAATTCCCGAGCTTGACGCGGCGTGGACGAGTAGGACGGGGGCGTGGAAAAGAAGTCACATGAGTTAGGGCCCCAGCTCGGACACTCGCCTGGCCTTGGCCCCACGCTCAGCTGCATTCCCTTCGTAGAAGAGTGTTTGCTTAACCCGAACCAGGGTAGCTGTGAGAAATAAGATGATCTGTGAAGTTAAACGCTCCAGACACCGCTACTGTCTCTTTGCTGTCTGACGCTTGGCACCCTTACTACAGCGCCCCCCCACCCACCCGGAGATCGTGGGAGCGGGGCTGCGTGCTGCGGCCCAGGGCTTTCTCCAGCCCAAGGAGCGCCGAGGCAGTGGCTAAGGAGACTGTAAAAAGTGGTAGTAAGAAGTAATTCCAGATAAATCTCATTGCATCGTTTTTGTGATAGCATCTCGATACGTAGTGTAAGCTGCCCTTGAATTCTTACTGATCCCCTTGCCCCCACCTCCTGAATACTAAGATTACAGGCTGGTGTTACAGGCATGCACTCCCATACCTGGCTTGTACCTGACTTGTAACTTACTTTTGTGTCTTTATTTTAAAAGAAAAGAAAACTCCTTCCTGATACTATTCTAGAGCAGTTAACTACAGCTTCACAGCCTGGGTAAGTAGTGGCATCCTTTTGTACTACATTGCTTACTTGTAGCTGTATTTGAATTACTAGCTGGTACATGTATTTGCGCCATGTGATGGGAGAAAACACACAGCCTAAATTAAACAGCTACAAAGTGGTGTTTGGAAGATGGACGGATGGGAATGGTCCAGTGTCCTGTTAAAATTTTGAGCACTTGCAGTACTTGGGGGAGGTTAGAGTGCAGTGCCTGAGTGTCTTAGAAGTCCTCGTTGAGTGGAATGCACCTTCCTCAGCTGCCTCATTTGCTGCTGAACCTGACCCTGCTTCCCATTCCATTTCATAGCTTTGTCACACACTGAGTGTTAGGAAATGGTCCAGTTCTACTGAGTTAGTCGTCTAAATATTTGGGGGTTTCCCCACTTACCCTTTCCTGCTTTCAGTTTAGTTTAGTTCCTATTTAGATGGGCCAGTGGCTCTCAATATTTCAGTAAAAGAATTTTTCCAGAATTTAGATCTTGAGCACATTAAATGTACAACAGTTCTGTTTGATGAATTTGTTTTCATCTTTTAAAACCAAGTTCAGGGGTCCCCTCTTGCTTCTCAGTCCGCTCTCCCTTTGAGCCTTTCCTGTGTGTAGCATTATCAGCTCATATTTGTTTCCTGACACTGATCCATGTCTCATCCTTGTTCCTTAATGTTTTCTACAAGGACATTAAAACAGGCCTGCTTTTTTACTTCAGACTTTGAATACTGCATTCTCTAACTCATTTGTAATTTTAAGAAGATAAGAGTATTACCATCCTAGAATATCGTTTGTTGATTGGGAGTTGGTGGCAGTGACTTGTGTTCTGGACCTGATGCAAGAGCCTGAGTAAAAATTGAAGATGCTATCAATGAAAAGGGTCAAATTACTTGTAAATAAGAATTGTGTAACATGTTAGTAATATTTACTACCTGCCATTCCATTAATTTTTGTTTTTTTAATTTTTGCCTTAGCATAAAGAAATCACCAGGAAAGCTGAAAGAAGGTACAAACTATTGCAGATATTTTCAGTTAAATGTTACTGGCTCTTCTTAAGAGTGCACGAGTGTACCCTGAGTAAGGCAGCAGAACCTGTCCCTCATGTTTCCTACAAATAAAACTTGCATCCACATTGGCAGGAGTGGATATTTAAAATGAATTCCAGTAAATGCTTCTGAGTTACTTTTATGTAAATACTAACTAAAAAAATCAAATTCATTTTTTTTTAGTGAATTTACAAAAGAAAAGTGAAGAATGTGAAAAAGGAAATGACTCCAAGAAAGTTAAAGTCCAAAAAGTACAGTCTGTCAGGTAACACCCCTTTCCTGCCTGCTGCCACTTTGAGAGGGACAAGGGGATACTTTGGCAGAGAAGATGCTGCAGAAAATGCATTTCAGATTGGATCCTCTGTAGAAAAAAGACCACTTCTGACTACACATTTGCTACATAACATTAAGATATGCATGTTAACCTACTTGTAAAATGGCCTTGTAACTGTATTCTATGCATAAACAAAATCAGAGTTCAGTTTTTTCAGACTGTTTACAGACAGCAAATGAAAATTATTTTGAAAACACATTTAAGGGCCAGGATGTAGCTCAGTGCTGTGGCCAGCACATTCAAGGCCTTGGTTCAATCTTCAGAAGTACAGAAAACCAAAAACCTGTGTGGGATGGAGAATACAGCTCTGTGATGAAGCACTTGCTCAGCATGCCTGCAGCCCAGCCCAGGGTTCTGTCAGCAGCCACCACCATAGAAAAATAAATTGCAAGCTAGTCTTGGCATGTGTCACCCTTACTCTTGACTTTTTATGTTAATCACCAGCCAGAAAAGCTATGTTGCTCTAAGGCTGAAGGACCAAGACCTGAGGGATTCAAGACAGCAAGCAGCTAAAGCCTTCATACATGATTCTTTGTATGGTCCTGGAACCAACAGAACTACTGGTAATTTCTAATGGTCTTGTTTTTTTACTTTTTCCATTTCTTTTTCTGCAGAGAAAATAAATAACTAATAATTCTCTTTTAGTAAATAAGTTCCTGTCTCTTGACAATAAGAGGTCACCAGTAAAAAAGGCCGCAGCCCAATTTTTGAATACTGCTTGGGGTAAGAGTCAGCTTTATTCTCTTGGCTTTGATAGTTTCAATTTCTTATTATAATTTGACCTATTTTCATATATCTACTCATAAATGAAGAGAATCTTGAAAAATAATTGTAGTTTCATGGATTGATGAATTTTGACTAATACTTAATATTAATAGTCTTACTCCATAAAATTTTCTATTCTAGGAGTCCAGAGCAAACAAAATGCCAAGCGGTTTAAAAAGCGATGGATGGTCAGAAGAATGAAAACAGCTAAGAAGTAAATTAAAGCTAAATGAAAAATCTGTACTTCATTTGTAAAAATTTACAGTAATTTAGGAGGGTTGAACTATAAAAGGCTTGTCATTTTCTAAATGGTCAGTCTGGGAAGTGTTTGGTTCCATTCCAGCTTTCAGGAGTGTAGCCATGCTTTGAGTTGTGGAGGGTCCTGCATGTTGAGGATGAACGTTGAGTTCTTTCCATCCACTGAACTGAACCACAAGCCATTCCATTTCAGTAAGGCTAACTTCTGGTCTCCCAATGGTGGTGTGTGCCAGGGAGGACAGGCGTGTGGCTCTTGGCAATAGTGTGCCTCTGCCTTGGGTGAGAGAGAAATGGTTGAGACGTGCAGTCTTAAGGGTAGGTAAGAAGTGTCTCTTATTAGAGAAGCCTCAGTGTATAACATATGCTCAGCTGATGCCCTTTACTAAACACAAAAGCACAAGAGAAGCTGTCCAGATATGAGTGTTTGAAGATTTGCTTGGTGAACAAATTTCACATAATGTGACTATGGAAATAAAGAATAGTTTTCCTGTATTATGCACAGTACTAGGTTTGTTCTAATCCAAGGAGGCCAGTACAGAGAAGGGTAGGTTGTAGAACTCAAGATTGATGGTTAAAACCATCAGTATTAATTGCTTTGATTTTTATCTTAAGCCATAATTATACAAGTTATATAAATTCAACTGACACTTAAAATCTGTAGAAGTAAATTTTTAATGGCTGGTTAATTATATCACTACATTTTTATTGCAATATAGTACTCATTTAAGCACTTAAAAATGGAAGGTGTACAAAGATTAAATTAAGACACGGTAAATTACTAAATATTTGGTTTTTATATATAAATAAAGGTCATAACCACACTGTTGACATGTAATACTGTTATAATACAACAGTTAAACTTGTGAGTCTACAACAGAAGTCATCGGTAGTTAAACAGGAAACAAAGTTGAAAAAGACATGTTAAAACAAAACTACTGGGACTAACAGGTTGGGATTGTAAGTAGCAACAAACATATTCACTCAGCTCCTGAGTATTTCAAGTTTTACAGTACACATTAAAAATGATTTTTTCCATCAACACTAAATTCAAACTGTCAGATGTTTATGCATTTTGCAAGTTACACTGATTGAATGCATGTATGGGAGTAGGGGTCAGAACATCTCCCAGTTTGAAGTTTACATCACCCACATGCTAACACAAACACAACTTGTTCCATTTCCTTCCCCACTCTCCCCCGACAAAGAAGGCTGGAGAGTTTTTGGTTTCTTTAGGTAATTATTTTAAAGGATTTCGGATGATCAATTTGAATGTCTGAAATTCAGTAATATTTTACTCTTAGACAACTAAGAGGTTAAAGATGGAAAATAATTTCTCCTAACACTAAGTTAGAAAATCATTTGCATCATGCTGTAAACTAGGAAGCAATGTAAAGCGACAAAAACCTGTCCCCAGTACATAATTAAAAAAAAATCTAAGTTTCAAATCTGCAGAGCTGTTCTACTTCCATGTTGACTAAATGCCACAATATAGTGTGAGCTCTTGAAATGCATAGCTAATGTAGGTAGTCTTCCACTGTGGCAAATGCACAGGACCCAATTCCAGATCGAGCCATCAGTCCAAGACATTGTGTGGCCTGTCCCATTGCTAGGGCAAGTGGAGGTTGCTTTGGCAGATTGTGGGTTTCTGAAGAAAAAAAAGATTAAAAAATGGAAATACCAATTAGCAAGGTTTTTTAAAAATATAGCTCAATCAGGATGATACAAAGTTTCTTAACACAATTATCAGTGGCAGTATGGCTCTTAACTCACTAGTGGAGGCAGATTGGTGCTTAGACATTCTATGACAAGGTAGTATGGCCATTGAGTATCCAACAGTAAGTCAGCTGCTTAAAGATTAAAATCCAGTAGTCAGAAAGTTCCCTATTGTCTGGGATGGGAATAAGGAATGTTTGTCACGTATTGATCAAAGTCAGCTGACACTGACAAAAAAGTAGCAGGTGGCATTATTCACTGACAGGTTTCTTCACCTGGCTGCACACCATCTCTCACACACTGGTGGGTGAGACATTACTCAGGAGCAAATGGTGGTGGTGGTTACCGGCAGAGACCAGAGGCAAAGCCACCTCCACCCCATGATTTTGGAGGGGATAACTTAGAACTAATGGTTCAGACATTTTTAAAGATTGCCACATTTTTAAATGCTACATACCACAAGTTTGTCAGCTGTGGGAGAAATGGTGATAATTACCACACTTATCTGTTGCCAGGATGAAAAGAAATGAACTCTAGTCAATTGATTGTGGTGTGATGGGAAGCTGGAAATGTTTGTGTTAAGTCCACAACCAAATGATATACGGCTTCTTGGTACAATCACCAATTCCTTCATAAACTACACTTCCTGGTTCAGATTTCATAATGTGGTGGTAGGACAAATAAGGGAAAATTTTCCCAAGCAAATGAAGAAAAAAATCAAAAAGCAAAGATTTGCAAGTACAGGGAAAGTAAAAGGAATAAGAATAAACAAAGATACATAGATTGGTGAGAAAATTGTTTTAAAAAGTAAAAGCATTAAAATATTAACACTTAAAAGCCAATATCAAAGGCTCACAGGGAAACTAGTATCTTAGTCCAGGGAGGTGAGAGGCTCACTTTCACTGTTTTTTGTTTGGCTACCAGAGGCATATGGTTACAAGCATCTTTAAACTTTCTGGACAAAGGAAATGTATGAGGCTTATGTATAGAACTTTGCCATTAATTTATAGGAACTAAATACATTTAAAATAATTCAGCCCTATTTATAGCTGATGCTCTGCGGTACAGCACTTGTGAGTACATGTACCTTGGATAATGGTTCTAATTCCTTTGAGAATCCTCTCCCCCCAAAAATTTAGCCATTTCCAAACTCTTTTCAAGAAAATATAAGACATTAACCAAAGGAACTTCATTTTATTATATGTAAATTCTAAACTTAAGAAAATGTAACAGGAATTATTTCCAGATGTATTAGTCTTTAGGTAATGAATTAATGAACTTAAGAGCAAAGAAACAGCTATGTAGGAATACTTCACATTTTCTTTCATGCTGCTGCTGTGAGGGTCCTAGCCCTCATTACATGTCCTGGAAGGGTAGCTTAGACAGGAGTCTTGTAATGTACTCTGTGACACTGCCCTAGTTTTCCTAAAATAGAAACATGTGACTAAAAGCTCCCAAACCTAAGGGCCAAGTAGCACAACACAGACTTGCTAACTGGCCTATAATCCTATTTTATGCAGGGCATTAGAGGAGTCCTATGCAAAAATCACTCTAATCTGAATTTATCAGCCCCTATTCTATCTGTCCTGCCCTGGTGCTGATCTGAATCTTCTCTTCACCTCCATCTGCAACTTGTAACTGCCCCTGATTTCTCAAACTGCAGGCCAACTTCCAATGACCACACCCACCCCCTGGATACTAGTGGCAGAGCTTTGGTCCAGCCAACATGACCAAACACGGGTGCTCCTAATTCCTGGCCTAGACATGAGTGGCAGAAAATAATTCTCTTTAGTTTTAACACAAGAAACCCCCAAATATCTCTAAGTGAGGTGTTTCAAGGCTATCAGAAGTTCTTACATGCACACACCTCTGCAAACAGTCACAGATGTGCCCAGCCCCTACCCCTAGAATCCAAGCAATCTGGATTTTCAGTAATGGAGCAAGGTTTCTGCATTTTAAGGTAATTTTTTGTATGCCTGAGAGATGCTTGCAAGTGCCAAGCAAGAGCTTTACCTATCCAATTTCATGTGTTAAAAATACAGAAAGCAGCCAGGTGTGATGCTGCGTTTCTGTCAACCCAGCTTCTTGGGAGGCAGAAGGATTGTGAGTTCAACGCCAGCCTGGGCAGTACATTAAAAATGCTGTGTTTTTAATATGTGCACATGGACATAAATATTTCCCTTATGATTTTATCAAAATATAAATACCTTCTCTCAAATAATCAAGAGAAAAGTTGAAGTTGTACTTTTTGGCTTCACTCACCTAATATTGCACTGTTGAGAGCTGAGCACACAGGTTCTCTCTGAATTGGGTCAAGCTGATTTCCAACCGGGCTATTCCAAGGATCTGAATATGCTAGTAAACTGAAGGCATCCTGTTGGAAACAAACAATGTGGTTTTTAATTCAGATAGTTCAGCTGCTACACTGTTCATAACAGCTCTAAATGAGAAAAAGTAATCTATGACTTTAGGGCACTTGACTTTTTAATTTTATTATTTATTTTTGCGGGGGTGGTTTGCTCTTTGCAGTGCTGGAGATCAAACCCAGGGCATCTACATGAATTGTATCACTGGACTTAAAAAAAAAAAATTTCCTTGTGACACAAGGTCAACTTGCCCAAGCTGGGCTCAAACTTGTAATCCTCCTGAGTCAGCCTGAGTTCTAGGATCACAGACATATGCCACTGTGCCCAGCAATACTACTGTGACCTCTAAGCCCAGTTATCCTGTATTTGTGAACTCTATTTGTAAACTACTAACTGTCTCACAAAGCCTCGCTCACTTTTCTTGTAAACACCATTCCTGTTTACCTGTCTCATCCCAGCCCGACTCCTGTAACATGGGAGAAAAGCTGAATGTACTTCCACAGGAATGGGCCAGTACTCATGAAGGTGAGGGAAACAAAGCCTTAAGGTAGTTCATTGTTTCCAGCATTGGAGATTTGACACTGAAAGGATAGGGCCGGGTAGCCATTTTTTGTTTTCAGTAGGTGTGGGAACTGGGCCATCCCTTTTGAAACAGTTGGTACAGGGACTTTTTTTTTTTAAATTTCAAACAGCGACTCTTCATCTTCTTGCTGTAGGAAGCATATGCCAAGATGGTTTCAACAAGTTCAAGGTCCACCCATAATCAGACCTGTGGCCTCTGACAAGTAACACTACAAATGAAGTTAGCAATGCAGTTCACCGGTTAATATATGAAGCTTTAGTAGGCCAAGTCAACACCCTGCCCTTCTGTAGTAATAGTGTGTAAACATACACAAATTTAAACAAATGATACAAATACAGGACACTTCCCAATTCAGAAGACAGACATGGGAAAGGTACTAGACAAACTACAAATTATGAACTCAGGCATATAGCACTTTCAAAATGCTAATTGTTAAAATTTGAACCGTCTCCTAGATTCAGTTGCTCAAGCCCTCAGATGCCTGTTACCCAATATTCCCATGGCAGGGATGGGGAAAAAGCCTCCTGTCGGCTGTGCTGTGCCCTTCCTCATCCAGACAGGAATAATCCACAAAGCAATCTGAAGTTAGCCAGGCTACAGATCAGGCAAGCCTCGTGCCTGGAAACTACCCTTCCCTTGGATTAGACTACTCAGTATTTCATGCCAGTTAAGACAAGTTCTTCAATGGTTTGTATCCCCTGCAGCTACACAGAGACTGGATCCCAGAAAGACTTTGTATACTGGCTGATAATAAAAACCCCTTCATCTAGAACTGCCATGTTTTATGCATCCCACAGAGCTATTGGGCTTTATTCCGATTCCCCATCCCAACTCAAAGGTATTGTGGAAAGAATATATTCTTTGAGATGTTATTTACCTGTATTAATGCCCCACAGTGAATGTAATAATTATGCACAAGCAAACATACTAATAAAATTTAAAAATTAAAAAAGAAGTAACACCCTATATCCTGGAAAGCTAACTTTGGCATTCTAAAGAATGCCCTTTGCTCAAGCCCTGACTCACCCCATAACTATCTGATGAAGTACTGTTAGGGTCTAGATCTAACATGGCTAGGGAGAACTCCGAGGTGGTGGCCTGGCAGGGTGGATCCTCCCTCCTCTCTCTGCTTCCTGGCTGCCTGTAGGTGGGTAGCCTTCCTCCACCCAGGCCTCCTACCATGGTTCCTGTCTGATCCTGGTGAGCATGACTGAAGTGTCTAAAATGTGCGCCAAACTCTCTTGGATGTCAGGTATTTCATCCCAGCAACCAGGATAAAGTGACTAGGGTGCCATCCTAATAGTACAAATCAGTTTAAAAAGATACCGAAAATTGGATATAGGAATAACTGCTCCATGAAATCTTTATAAGCACAAACTGTGCCCATGGGTGTATAACTTCGCACACCACCACAAAGAGGAAATGCTGCAGTCCCAAACCTTAACACCATACCCTCTAGTATTTAAAACACAGTATCACAGAAACAATTACTGTGTGAGGCCATGTTTTAGACACTAATATAGATAGTCTGATTTAATCCTTATGACTTTTTGAGTTGAAATTGTGGCTATCCTACGAGAGAAGCAATGCTAGGTTAAGATCACATAGGTTGATACTATACTGTTTTAAGTAAGATGCAATTTTTCTCTTTTAAATGCCAATCTAAATATTAAGGGGAAAGAAGTAAAAAATTTTCTCTATTTTGCTGACAGCTGCCAGATATGGTCATACAGACAATAATGACCAGCACCTACCACTGCTTGAGGAACTTACGTGGTCACATGGGGAAGGCAGGTAGCAAATTCAGCATTTTACTAGTAACCTAACACACAGATTTAGAGTACATGCGAACTGAGGCTTAGCTGAAGGACAGAAGCATGGTCATGGCTGCCTGGGTAAAGAGAACCTAAAATATCCCCCAACCACACCAGAGAGCTTGAAATCTTTTCAAGGCAATGAGGCTTTAAATAAAAGAAAGTGATAGGTATAAGACCTTTTATAAGAATCACACAGCAATACTACTGTACCCACCCTGGAAGCAGAACACACCCAAAAGCAAGAAAACCATACAATCATTAAATGAGGAGGAGGGGGCTTACATCACTCACCTCCTAGAAAGTGAAACCAACAGATCAACGTTGTTTTCACCTTGCTGTAAAACTTAACTGGTGATAACCAAAAAAATTAAAATATAGTGATTTTCAGCTACTAACAAATCTTAGCTCTGAAACAGGATCACAGTAGTAGCAGCAGCATCGCTGGTTGGTTGGTAGGGTTCTGGAAAGCAAGACAAGAGCCACAAGAGTACACTGACCTTTTGACTCAATTCTATTTCTAGAATTTATCTCACTGGGATGGCTTAAAAGATACATGTAGAAAGGTGTTATGAGAACAGTGGACATAAAGTTAAAAACTAAAATACAGCAATGCTTAACCTAGGTTGTGCATGGAAACTGGGAAAATTGCTGTTCACAGAAATAATGCAGAATAGTGTCACTAAGTACATAAAATATACCAGCATTAAGGCACAAAACAAATGATCTGAAACACTGTGCTAATATGGGTTATGCTTTTACTAAAAAAGCCATTGTGGAAATAATTTCAGAGGAAAGTGTGACATCATTTAGGTAGGATTCTCACACTTGGCTTGAAATCTGGAGCAGTTTCTAAATATGGTGAATCTAACTAGTTCTATTTCTGCTTTGGCTGCCTAATTCACAAAGCTCCCTGGGGCTGGGCCGGGGCTACTCACACCTGGACTCCATAGTACCTGCCACAGGCCTCAGCATATAGTGACACAAGCTCAGAAGACAGGTGCTGCACAAACCATTCAGGCAGTCTCATGGGAACTAGTGGTAAGCAGTAAGCAGTAGGAAGCAAAAATAAAAGCAGGAAAAACATAAAAGACTAGAAAAGCAAGAATGAAAAGAAACAGCAGGCTGTGCTGCAAGAGCTTCCCACCCATTTGTAACAGCAAGGATTATGCACAGGTTGTGATCTGCTGGCCTCTCTGCAGGAAGGGGAAGACACGAAGACACCACCACCACCACCACCATTCTTACCATTCTTCAGCATTACAGTCAGGGATTGCACAAAGCCCTTTAGAGCAGCAGACTATAAACATAATGGTGGTCTCTGGAGATTATAATGGAACTGAAAAATTCTTATTACCTAGGGACATGTTAGCTGTTGTCATATCTTGGCACAACACCATTACTCGTATGTGTGGTGACACTCATTTAAACATCCTTCTATCCTACCAGCCATACAAAAGTACAGCACATACAGCTGTGGACAGTACAGCACAGTAATGATCACCATCATCATCAACTGTGGTTCAATGTGCAACACCATATATTCACACCACATAGCCTGGATGGATGTGTGGCAGGCTATATACCACTGAGGTTTGTGGAAGTACACTCTACAATGCTTGCAATGATGACACAGTCTTAACTGTTAGGCAACATAAAGCTATACGTGTGATCAGCGGCTTATGCAAATCCCAAAGCATTACAGAAGTTTAAAAACCCTACAACTACATGTGACTCCAAGTGAAGAATAAAACCTCACCTGTAGCACAAAAAAAAGTTTTCAGTTAGTCCCTGAATCTTGCGGCCTTGTTCTCTGGCTCCTTACAGAGTGGATCAGTTACATAAATCATCCCTGTCTGCACCAGCGTAAGGCTGGGAAATGAATGAAGCAGCTTAGAAACTGGCTGTTGCTCAGAAGTTAAAGATGCAAAGTAAGCCATCATATACTTCAAATGAAGATGAGTTACACATTTATGTAAGTTAACATATAAAACGATAGGTTTTTGATTGTGTCATAGCAGAAGGAAAAAGGGAAAAGGGCTTTATTATGTTTGAGGACACGGAGAGTATCTGGGGAAGATGAGGAATTCTTCAGATTGGAACAAGAGAGGCTGAAGCTTTTATGCCCTTTTGCATGGAGTTTGAAGGGAGTGTTTAGATATACCTGAGGAGGTGATCGGAGTCTTCCTTAAGCTGGCAGCAAAGATGAAAGGAAACTGCACCCTGGGCTGAGTTAGAGGAGGGGGGAAGTGTTCTCTGGGAAGATAAGCTGTTGTTTTGTTGTTTTAAGGGCTTCAGCCATATTACATGACCATCATAATAATTCTGCAATTCATACTAGGGCCAGAACCTATCATAATCAAAGAGTATGTTTGAGAAGTGGCCATGTAATACTTTCTGAGCTTCATGAAAATTAGAATTAAAGGCCCAGTAAGATAATGGAATGAATGGAATCTTAAAATTTTCAAAGATACACATTCCTTCATCCTTCATTTAACATGAAGTTTTAACAGGAAAACTGAGTCAAAGTCAAAGAATCCTTACAGGTATTTCATAGTCCCAAATATATTATCTCCTAACACAGCAGTTCCTAAAATGTGGTTCAACATGGCCCTTTCTCAGGAGGGCTGTGACATCAAAAATAACACTAACATTTACCTTGCCCCTTTCACTTTCATAACCAGACAGCAGAGTCTGCAGGTACACGATGTAGGATACTCCAACAGACTGCAGAGAGAGGTATGAGAATCCAGCTCATCCTCTATTAAACCAAGCACTAAAAAGATTTACAAAAACATAAGCAATACTACTTCTCATGGTGGAGTTTCATAAAAATATTATTTGGTGGTTTCATATTAGAATTGATTATTTTAGTTTTAGGATTTGAATTTTAGTTTTAAATTTTAATATGGTAAATATCAGTCCATCTCATCCATTCTAACCCATACAAAGAAAAACCTCTAAGAATCTTTAATCTTTTTTTTTTTTTTGGCAGTACCAGGGATTGAACTCAGGATCTTGTGCTTGCCAGGAAAATGCTTATTCTATTGAGCTATCTCCCCAGGCCCTCTTTAATCATTTATAAAAATCATCAAAAATAAGAGTTCTGCCATAAAATGTCCTTAGTAGTAACAAAGTAGTACTCAGTTTCCCAATACAAATTTTAGGCACCTAAAATGTTAACAAACCTAAGTGTTTATAATTAAGGGTTTTTTTTTTAGTACTCTTAGTATCTGGAAAAGTTGTAAGAAGCTCCAAAGTGATGCACATAGGAGCTATTTTCTAGAGTTGATGCACACATTAAAGAAATATTTAAAAGGGGAGAATTAAAACAGTCCAACCTTATTGAAAATCTATGACAAAGGTGGACAGCAATTTTCCTTCTATGTGAATGCCTCATTTGACTGCTTCGATTAAGAACTATTTCAATTCCATTATCCACCAACTTCTTTTTATTTAGCATTAAAAATTCCTGGGCTGGGGAGATGGCTCAGTGGAATAAGTGCTTCCCTGGCAGGCACAAGGGCCTGAGTTCAATCCCCGATTCCGCAAAAAATAAATAAATTAATTAATTAATTAACATTCACAACTCAAAAATTTAAAAAAAAAAAAAATCCTAATTTTCTGGGGCTAGGGAGATGGCTCAGTGGAATAAGCACTTCCCTGGCAAGCACAAAGGCCTGTGTTCAATCCCTGGTTTTGGAAAAAAAAAAATCACATCCTAATTTAACTTTTGTTGGTACCCCAGGGTCACCATTAGAAACAGCAGTTGCTGTACTATACATAGAAGATGAAGTACCAAACATGATGAAGAAATTTCTCCCTCCTCAGCTACTGAAACCCTAAGACTGCAAAAGCCTTGCACTGGAAGTGACACCAGAGGTAGCTCCTACCCCAACCTGCACTGGCAGAGATGTTTACTTGATTGATTTTATGCCAGCACACTGCACTACATGCTACTTGGTGGTGCTGTCTGTTACTCAGTTCAGATCCAGAAGAGATGGCAGGATCTCTATCTTTTCCTACCACACTCCAGCAGTCTCTCAACCATCTGAATTTCACCCTTTGTTTTTTAAGATACTGCTTAAAAAACATACAAAATTAGTCATTCAACTTTGAAAGAGTCCTACATCCTCTCAACTAATAGCAACCTGACGTAATTAGAAAAATCTATCTTCAACTGATACACAAACTTGCTGAACTACGAAAATTTTATCAGTCATGGATACCAACCCAGGAAGAAACTCTGAAATGTATTTTAAAGACTCTGGTCATGAAAAACATCCTAATCTTTCATTAAACCCCATGAAAATGTAAACAATACATTCTATTTGCTACAATCATAAATAATGTTTACTAACAAGTTTCTCGAATTTGTAGTTTGATCAGCACATTTCTCCCAACTGTATAGTAACTCTGCCAACTGTATAGCCAAGAAAATAAGAGTTAAAGTTAAAAAATGGAACATGGCACCCATATGTAGCTGAGATGGGACTTAACACTGTGCCACGTTCTTACTAAAAATCCAGAGCTCTTCATGCAGATCATAGCTGCCTAATCCCACCACATTTCACTCATAAATTGGTGAGAAGTCAGGGCTGGCATAGTTTGGGTGTAAGGTCCCCTGCAGGAATGTCTAGCACAGTGCTCACTGCCTGGCAGAACTGTATCTGAGCCCCTCCAGGGCTTGGTCCCCAGGGTAACAGTGTGTGTGTATGGGGGGGTGAGAGTGGGGGAGTAGTCCTGGCCCTTTGAAAAGGCCAGGATTATGACAGTACTCACCTCCCACTCAAGCGATGAATTGCTAGCTTACTGGGAAGTGGTGAAATTAAGAAGTGGGTTTAGGTGGAAGAAGATGGTCACAAGAGGCACAGCCTAAAGTATAGGCTTGTCCCTGCACTTTCTCTTCTCTGTTCCCTGGCTGCAGCAGTTTCTTCCACCTTGTAGACCCCACCATGGCAATTCTGCCTCACCTTGCCCAGAAATAACCAGGCCAAGTCCAGTTGAAGCCCTGTAACCATGCCCTCAAGTGAACCTTTTTCCTTTTTCTTTTTTCAGGTATTCTGCCACAAAAATAAGACAGCTAAAACAACATACTAACCTTTAACATTTTTTTATTTGCTGTATTCTTGCCACACTCTCTCCTCAGCTGTTCACTCATTGCTTGCAGCTCTCGTCCAAAGTGGATCATTCTTTCTATGGCAGCCTGACTTCCTCCACACAACTGGCGTCTCAGCTGACTGGAATCAACTTCTGCATGCAAAACAAACAATTTACCATCTATACAGTGAGGAAATGAACAGAACATTTTTGTAACATTTTGTATACTGATTTAGTAACTCCTTAAATACTTCATCTACACCTGCAAACTTCAAAACTCTAATATGGAAATTTGTAGCTACAGGCAACACTTTTTCTGGGTCTCAAGAGTATAGGATCTGGAACTGGGGACATACTCAGTAGAATAAGCACTTGCCTGGCAAGCACAAGGGCCTGAGTTAAATCCTGAGTTCTGTAAAAAAAAAAAAAAAATTAAAAACAGAGTATAGTATCTAATATCCAATCCAGCACACAGCCAAGAGATGACCGCATTCAGTGTTTAGAATGGACCATTATATCATAGAAAACCTCATGAAAGTTACATAAAATTCACTAAAATTGCATCAAGTAATATGAAGAAAAAAAACACTGTCTCTCAGGTTGCTTTAATTGACACAGAACACAGTTGGAATAAAACCTTTCTGGGTGCATGCCTGGCAAGTGCAAGGGCCTAAATTCAATCCCTGCCCCCCCCAACCAAAAATAAAAATAAAATAAAAAATCTTCCTGGAAGATGAGAAACTAAATGACTCCAGTAAAAACAAGGAAGAAACATTTTTACTAATAAAGGATTAATTAAGCTATTAGAAAAAATCACCTTTACAAAGAACTTAATAAACCTGATTAGCAATGACTAATATAACCATTTAAATTCTTAGTAATAGATCATTAATATGAAGATGATAATGGCTAAACTCAGTTTTCATAATGACCTATGAGACAGTTGTTTTACCCATTTTACAGATGGAGAAACTGAGACAATGAGCACTTAAGTACTTCGTCCAAGGTCAAACTGGCTAGTAAGTAGCAGCTGCAGAAATCAAACCCAAGTAATCTGGCTCTAGAACTCTTGCTCTTCATCACTACTGTAAAATAACTTTGTGAGGGTGAGTTTACTATCTCTAACAAAGTAAAACTAAGAAATGTACTGTTGCCATAGAATTCAAAGAAATCATTTATAAGCCTCAATAACTTATTTTATAATCTCCATTTAGCAGGAATGTTGGTTGATGGTAAATTTAAGGTGTAATCCACTGAATAAGTTTCCAACAAAATAAAATTATGCACACAAATCATCTTGCACTTTTTGTTAAAAGGAGGAGAGGCCATAATTGAGCACCTTCTATGTGCATTATCACATTTGTATTAAATGCATTTAAAATATTCTATTTAATTAAAAATGTGTAACATCTTCTCAACTTATTTGGCTTTACTAATATCAACCTAAGTTTCCAAAAATACTTTCATCTCTGAATTTAAATATACCTTATAGCAGCGATGGCGAACCTTGTAAGTTTTCAATAATACAGAGCCCGCTGCTGCACATGTGACGTAGGTTCACCACTGATACCCTAAAGGCTGAGAACTAAGCTAGAGCTGCTGCATCCTGACATCACTGAAGCTGAACCAAACGGACAGCTAAGCAAAGAAAATGATGTGGTACCCGGAAAAGCAATTCTACTGTCTAACAACCCAATCTCAGAAGAAAATGTAAGTATTTAATTTTAAAATTTGATTTATGTTCATCAGCTGTGAATCAGTACAAGTAAAAACATAACCTTGTAGCCATCATTTTTATTAAAAATGTAAGAAATATCACTGCAGACCCATTTCGGTGTCACAATCTTCCATTTCGTGGTCATGTTTAGAGCTACCATTTAGGAAACCATTGGATGAAGTTTCTCCAACTCCATTGGAGTAGTGATCTGTTTCCATGTCTACATCATTACTGAAAACGAAAAACAAACCTAATTTTAGAAAAATCATATTTGCAGCTTAGTTTAAAATAAATTGCTACATGTCCTCCCTATTTGTAAACTAACTTTGTAAGACAATGGTATTCTGCAAAGAAGGTATATAGTTAAATTTCAAATTATTCAAAGCCAAACATATACTTGACTTTTAACAAATTCAGAGTTCTGGAGGTTAGGGAGAAGTACAAACTCTGTTGAGCTTTATAACTCCCATCCATACGGAAAAAATCACATTTTGGCAAAATACTTCTATTTTTCAAACTCACACTTACACTTCCTCCTGAATCAACTCCTGCCCCTGAATTCCCAGGCAACTCCTCTGCCTCAAGCATTTATTTCTGGAATATAAGAGGAAAAAACCCTTTTCCAACAAATTAAAAAAATCCCACTCCTGGATCTCACTGTACTTCTTTCTTGCCCTCATTTCAACCCACTTCCAGATATGCTTTCAGCTTTAACATTTTGGCTTTTGTCTTTATAACTTAAAAACACAATACGGTGATGTACGCCTGTAATCCCAGCTATTTGGGAGTCTGAAGCAGAAGGATCACAAATTTGAGCCCAGTCTCAGTGAGACCTTGTCTCAAAATAACCTGGGCAAGGTCCTCAATTAATTCCCAGAATCACAAATAAAACAAACCAAGCTCTCCCAAAGGTAAACAGTACTCCCTAAAACTGCTTAGTCTCATCTGCTCCTGCCTTTTCAGCACTCAACACTTTACAGGCTTTAGCGGGCAACAGTTGCACTGGTTTGGCAAATCTGCGCTTGTGCTATTACTTATTTTAGAGATGGAGCCTGACAAGTTGCCCAAGCAGACTTTGAGCTCTCATTTCTCTTGCCCCATACTCCCAAGAGCTGAGGTTATAGATAACATGCCCACGGCACCTGGTCAACAGTGTTCGTTTTAATTAAACTGCTATCATGGATGACACACGAACAGTGTCCCTCTGTGCCAATGACTCCATCCATACTGAGATACACAGTACTTGGCATACTGAAGGTTACAAGTGCTTACCCTTTCAGACCCAACCGCACACTTATAACTTCAAGATTTTCAAGAAGACTGAGGTAATAGTTATACAATGAAAAGCTGGGAAATGTTTAAATAAAAATGGCATTTTTCTAATTACAAAAGCAAATAAAGACACATCTGGGAAGATGGGAACAAAAGCCTCAGAACTCCAGACGAGTCTCAATCAGAAAAGCTTATTAACTAGACAAAATTTTAAAAATGATAAAACCCAACTTTAAAAACATTTAATGAAAATCCTATTATTATTTTTTATAATGTATTTGGTACAAGGTCTCACTATGCAGCTTGGACTTGTAGCGATCCTCCTGTTTTTAGCCTCCCCAGCACTGGGATTACAGATGTGCCCAGTGTAGGGTAGCTGGCTCAGCATGCCTGGGGGAAGGGCCAGCATGGCATGTGGTGCTGGGGATCAAACCTCAGTTCCTTTGCTTGCCTAAGCAAGTGTTTAGTCTGCTGAACTATCTCGCTGCCCCTGAAAAATCCTTATTATCATTGCTTTTGATGGTTTAATAATTTACTAAGTTCTCTTCTAAAAAGAGAATTTAGTATTTGAGCAGCATCCAATACTTTACATATATTTAAGGCTGTGGCATGTTCTGAGTGTGGTACCATGGGTATCATGAAACAGCCTCCATCCTCCAACAGCAAACACAAAGCTAGCTATATTACACAGCAGTCATAGTCAATATGATGATGAAAACCTCAAGGTTCAGTTCAACACACAGTGGAAGTGTGACCCAAAGTAAATGATCTAGATGTGACAGTTTTGCAGCCTAAACAGGAGTTAGGATGGGGGTGTGGGAGGGCAAGGGGAAGAGCATTTCAGATGGAGGGAAATGCCCAAGTTTGCAAGTCATAAATCCTGGGGAAGTAACCGCAGCTCTGCAACTTACTACATACTAATTATTGACCTTTTAAAAGAAAAGTTATTTTCTGATATTCAGCTCTACATCTGTAAAATGGTTTAAACAGTTAATACCACCTATTGAAGGAAAGCCATTACAAACCACAAAATAACTCTTAACTGTTTTACAGCATAAAGTACTTCAAAAGGTTACTTGCTTTCTCTCCCCTCGCTAGACAGAAAGGAGGATGCTATGTCATTAGTCCATCTGGACTCAAGCAATAAACAACTTCCTGTCATGAGGGCAGAACCTAGGAGAAAAGCCCTGCAAGTGGACTCTTAACCTTACCATCAAGCAAAGGAGACTATCAATGATAAGGTATTAAAGAGCTTTAAAATTTTCATAATTTATGTATATATTGTAATTTTATATTTCTCAATGTCAGCTCCACTGTGAAAGACCACCCCAACCTTCTCAGCAAGCCAGCCCCTTTCCCAATGTTCTGATCACTTTTGTGTTTATTATGATCTGTAACCTGACAGCACCTTTACAAATTTGTCATGTATTATATGTTACAGGTAACATAGAAAGTTTGATTAATCTCCAAATTTTCAAATAAGCTCCTTTCTGCAAAACATTTCAAGTATGATTCTATGCTAATGAAGTGTTGCACTAATAACAATGCCCCAAAACCCATGAAAAAGTTATTTTCTGGTATTCACAACTCTGTATCAAACTGATAGATTATTACAGCACAAAGCCAGTATCAACTGACTTGGGTGCTGAACAGCTCAACAGACTGAATGCACACAAATGTCATCAATTATACGTCAAGGATTTGTAGAAGTCATGAATATTAACTTATATTAATATGAATATTAAGTCATGAATATTAATCAAGGTTCACAGATACGTTTTCAAAAAAGATACTGTACAAAATTAGCTATTCTGAACTCCAAAAACATTTTATATATTTACTTCCCCAAAATACACAGAGAAATTAGCTCTAAATTTTTCTTAAGAGCAGAGTTTGAATATACTGCTATGTCCTAATCTGAAAACAACATGATGTGATTATCTGGACAGATCTGCAGTTGGCAGGAGACAACATGTGACCTCACCTAAAGGAAAAGGGGAACGGGGGACGAGGAAGCAACCATGGGAACACACCACTAGAAAAGTAAACAGCTTTGAGGGACTTAGTCTCTTGGGGTCTGGGAACCCCCAGACTTCCTGTATTATTAGTCATAGAAGTTGTTGGTTTATCCTGATGGGAAAGTTCAGGAAATCACTCACCTGGTGAAGTTATTAACTTGCTGTGACCTTGACATATTTATACTATTCAGTTCTGGTACATTCAAGTTAGATTGGTGTTTACTATGGCAATATGATTGATGTCCTTTATTTGATATTATACCATTACTACAACTTTCAAAACCTAGAAAAAAATAAAATACACCACATGGAAACAGAAACAGTAAATTATTGATTATTTATAAATATTGTTACCATAGTTTGATTTTATATTTAAAAGTCTTTTAGAATCTAAGAAAGTCAACAGATTAAATAGTAAACTGTCTTCAAGAGGAAAATACTCCCCTGTGAGCTAGTTATTATCTCGCTAACATGTGGCTTAATTATTATTATTTAATTATCACACTCTCCCTATGTGGGCAATACAGTCATACACTGTTTAGCGAAAAGGATACAATCTGTGAAATGTATTGTTGCAGGAAGACAGTAGTCCCTCACTACTTTGAAATTCAACTCTCATGGACTCATTGTTTCGTGGGTTTTCAAGAACTATTAATCTAAATTATTTATTGTGGATTTTTTCACTATGTTGTGGGATTTTGCAGTGTCATACAGTATACATATGTTGTTAAAATTATGGAGATTTACAAGTATAGAAAATGGTTTAAGAGCATTAGAAGTATTTTTTAAAGTGTGGGAAAGATAAGAATGTGGGAAAGGCTTATAAAGCCTTAAAATATAAATACTAAAATATAACATCGCTACTTCACTGACGTTCACTTATCATGGAGATGTCTGGAATGTAACTTCTGTGATTGTGAGGGAGCACTGTATGTACTAAAAAATACAGCTGCACTATAGCACACCTAGGCTAAATGGGAGCACTACAAGTGGAGAATAGTTTACTCATCTGAATACTCAGACAGCTAGAACACAATGACAGTTATGTGTGTATTTAAACACAGAAAAGGTATAGTACAAAATACTTGTGATAGGGGTTTTTCAGCCCTGCCTTTTCTAATTGCCGAGAACTACTGCCTTGCATAAGATCTGTCGCTAATAGAAATGTTACTTGGTATATTGTCATATGAACACATTTCACATTTGAATATATCGAGGTTCTGAGTTTGCTCTATGAGGTGACCTTATGACATCTGACAGGGAGCTGGTTTAGAATACAGACAGGAGCATCATTCTCTTTGTATAGGGAAGTAATGTCAGTACACTGAGACACAGTACTGTAGAAAGAGTACACACTGATTATGAGAACAAGCAAAACTTTATGAAAAAAAAGTAAAATCTGAGCTGTTTTAGAAAGTGAAACATACAGATGAAAGAAGAGTGTAGGGAAACACAGCTCAAAGAAATAAAAAGAAATGAACTGAAAATAGAACCATGGGAAGTGATATCGTAAGAGCCAAGAAAGGAGAAATGTGTAATTAGGTGAATACCAAAATCCACAGTAAGACTGGGATAAGAAAGGGAAAGGAAAGGAGAACATGGGACTGTAGAAAGCAGGCCTGCAAGAAGATGCTCAGGAAGGACAAAGAAAGACAGCCCAGCTGGGCTCAATAACTGGGGTCAGAAGATATCACATCCTGGTCATCTTTAAATTTGTATTTCATCAGAATACATATACCTTTTTATTAATAAACAGCAATGATTTAACTTTAATGATAACTCGCTTCAAATGTTGACACATTTATGAAGATTGAATAAGCTGTTCTCAGAAACAGCTCTTTGAGTTACATCCTGGTACTAACAACACAGGACTCTCAGTCTACAATATTTTATCCAAATCATTGTGGAATTTAGTATACACAATTGTAAACCAGCGATGCAGAAAATATTTAAATTTTAAGAAGAATTTTTTGGCTCAAAATTCTTTTAAAAAGAATAAAAGTTTAAGAGTAATTTCATAAGACTGAATCTCACCAGAAGAATGTGTGGTACTCCCTTTGCCTGGTGCTAAGTTGTGAATATTCAGTCCATGGCTGGGGCTCAGACTTGGGCTACTAAAAGGTCGAGGACTAACAGGGTAACTGTCCTGAGATTTTGGACTTCGGCCTCCCAAACACCGTACTTCACTATCTGTACCATTCACCATTTCTATAAACTGACGCACTCTAAAAGAAAAAAGAAAAATTTAGACATAACCTTAAAGTGCCTTTTTGTTTATGTAGTAGCAACAGATTTCTGAAAATATTTCAAAAGCTTATACTTGTCAGAGTTTGGTCCTCCTAGAAAAATCAGAGTATATGGCAAAAGATGAAGATAAAAATAAATCTATAGCGATAATAAATAAAATAAAAATGGACCCCATCTTTAAACCTAAAGGTAACTGAATGCCCAATACTTACACTTGGTGACAAGTCAAGCAGCACCTGAGATGTACGCAAGTGGTCCCTCTCTCACCTTCTTGACCCAGGCACCAGACCCAGGCACCACTCCCACGTCTTAGCCAAAGGGCCCTTGTTTTCACTTCTACTCAGAAGTAAAATAACTGTCATTTGACTTAAGAGGGTTTGTGTTGCTCACAAGAGTTGAAATTTTACCTTAGTAACATCTGATTGATGAAAAATAACAAAGATTCATAAAATAAAATAAAAATATTCCCACCAAATTAGGGTGGCTGTCTTTCAAATAAGAGAAAATTTAGTGTTGGTGGGGATGGTGAGAAATTAGAAAGCTTGTGCATTGCTGGCAGGACGGGCAAACAACAAGCCTGCCGAGAACCACCATATGGGCCAGCAATTGTGCTGTGGGGCAAGCATATTAGAAGGACTGAAAGCAGGAAGTCCAGCAGGCAAATGCACACCTCTCTTCACAGGTACATTATACACAACAGCCAAGTGATGGAAGCAAACTATGGATGTCCCAATGGATACATGGAGTATTACCCATTCATCCTTTCCCATGAAAAGGCAGGGAATTCTGGCATATCTACAACATCAAGAACACTGAAGACATTATGAAAAGTGACCATGCTAGTCACACAACAAACACTGGCTTCAGGGCCTCAGAGAGAGGGAAGAGAGCAGTCACTGCTTGCTGGGCATATAGCCTCAGGTGGGGAGACGAAAAGGTTCTGGGGATACACAGTGCCAATGGCTGCACGAAAACACATGAAGGAACGGAGAGCTACAGAACTTCACACTTAATGGTTAAAATGATAAACTTTATACTTTACCAAATTCTTTTTAAGCACTAGGGAGTTACACACTTTTTAGGACAAAAAATAACATACCCATCTTCTACAAAGGATCTTTACATTTTTAAACACAAGAAAAAGAATAATTAAAGCACATAAAGACCAAATACACAGACGATGCCACCTGCTCTAGTCTTTACAACAAAAGTGGCTTTGTTTTGATTTGAGTGCTGGGTGCTGAACCCAGGACTTTATGCATGCATTAAATAAGCACATGCTCTTCAATGAGCTACACCCAAAGCCCCAAATATTTCTTTTTGGTTTTATGAGACAGGATCTCGCTATGTAGGGCATGCTGGCCTTAAACTAATGGTGATTCTCCTGACTGCTGGGATTACAGGTATGCACCATTATGCCCAGCCCCCAAAAAAGTTAAAAAAAAAAAAACCCAGTACTTAAGTGGGGTACAAAATTATATGTAGTTATTTGGGAAAAGGAAAGGAAAATTAAAACCATGAAAGCATAAGAATGATTTTAATTATATAAATAACAAATATGCATAATGCATAAATATAGTATTTTATTAAACTTACTTTAATGTGAAAAGGAGATTGGGATTTCTTTCAAGTAAACTTGGGTATAACTGTTGTGTTGTTTCAATGGCTTCCCCCATTCTTCCTGCTAACACCAATTTCTGAATTCCTATTAAGAAACAGAAAGCAAAAACATTATCTTTGACAAAAAGAGAAATACTTAGTGGATCCTCAGTAAAAATGTTCACTGAGAGAAGCCTTTAAAATAAATTGTTATTAATTTCGGTCTCATTGAGACAGGTTCTTGGCGTGAACTTTCTCTGTAGCCCAGGCTTGCCCTTGCACTCACAGCGGTCCTCCTGTTTCAGTCTCCCAAGTGCTGCAATTACAGGCATGCGCCACCATGGCAGCTCTTAATTTGTTTCTTTTTCTAAATCAGTTTCCATGAGGTGATTCAAGGAAATACTTCAGACATACTAAAAAAAAAAACTGAAAAATGAGTACTTTATTCTTTAAAAATTGTAAACTAACACACAACAAAGGAAAACACAAATATTAAATTTTAATTTTGATATTAAAATATTTATATTCTAAATATTTACTTATTTTTTAATGTATTTGGTACAGGGTCTCACTACACAGCTCGGACTCATAGAGATCCTCCTGTTTTCAGCCTCTCCAGCTCTGCCGACTTGGTGGCTGGCTCAGTGTGCACAGGGGGTGGAGCAGCACGGCATGTGGTGCCAGGGATCAAACCCTGGTCCCCGAGCTTGCCTAAGCAGGTGCTTAGTCCACTGAGCTATCTGGCCCTAAATATAACATTTAGAAAAATGTCTTAAAAGAAATACATAAAAATGTTTAATTGGATCTCTTGAACAGAGGTATAGAAAAATATTAACCTTTGAAAAAGAGCTGACCTTAACACTTGCTGGGTTCTGACCAGATACTTGTTAAAATTAAAAGCTGGGGTACAAAGGAGCAAGCAACCACCACTCAACAGAACTCGTAAGTCGGGAGAAGGAAGCTCGCAGTGTGTCCCGACCTGTATGCTCGGATCTAGTGCAGCAGTCAAGCTACACAGTTTGCCCAGCTGCTTCAGTATCACCTGCTATCTGCTTGGCCATGACATCACACCTGGCCCAATGGCTGCCAATGGACCGGTTAGCAGGCTGACCTGCCTGTGTTAAAAGGGTCTGACAGTACAGGCCAAAATGAGTACAGGCACAACAAATACTTCCAGCCAACACTACCTAAATTTATACAGCAAACTAGATTCAAAGATACTTCTAACCGACCAAATCATGTCTAAAAGATGTTTCTATGCCCCGGTCTAGGCAGTCATTTAAATTGGGGGTTAATATTATATATGCGGTTTTCTTAACTCAGTTGCATTCTTATCACATCTAAGCTTTGTCATGTCTGAATTTTTCTAACATTGAATCTGTGATATAAAAAATATAAGATGTGCTACAAATTTTATGCATAGTAAACTAAGTTTAACCTATGTAGCCTGTAAAACATTTCTTATAAATTACGTAATTTATTTTTCCATTTCTGTAGTTTCTTATATAAATTTTTGACATGTTAATTGTGATCCATTCTGTCAACATTTATATACTATTTTCTTTAGTGCTTATTT
>PVKA01000610.1:160435-189375 GCA_004027165.1 Ctenomys sociabilis | reverse complement strand
CTTGTTTCTTTCTGTTCTTATAAATAAGGCTGTGCATTTTCTTTTAAGTCAGTAATGTTTAGGACTTTTTTGTTTGTTTTTTGAGAGGGAGTCTCACTATGTAGTTCATGTTGGCCTTAAACTCACTACATAGCCCAGGCTCGCAGTAATCTTCCTGCCTCAGCCTTCTAAGCGCTGGGATTACATTACAGGCCTGCACCACCACACCCTGCTGGTCAGGTATTTTCAATGCTGTAAATTTCTCTCCCTCTTCTTTGTGACATTTAGGAGGTGGAGGAGGTGGAGATGGAGCAAGGAAGAAAGTAAATTATGTGGCAAAGAAAGGTGGTGAGCAGGCATGACAGATTAGCTGTCACTGATGAGGTAGGCTGTTTTAAAAATATTAACTGACTTTTCCCCACAAGGATTTATTTTCCTTTGCTTTCCTGCATCCAAGCAGCTAGATTTGGAGGAACTAGGCAGACAAGAGAACTGAGAACAAAGAAGTCTTCTGGGTTTTGGTTTCTGAAAACCTAAGCTCTTAGGAAAATAACAGTAATAAACTGTTTGGGGGATGAAATCAGAGAAAAGAAAGCATTTTTGGCCCTTCCCTGTCTCTCTTGGAAAATATTACCCAACCTGCAGAGCTGAAATGCAGGTGGAGCCCTGTGTCTGACTTCCTGGGTGAGAGCCCTGGGGAGGGACAGAGCTGCTGCTGCATCTGGCTAGATGCAGCCCCATGACCCAAATGAGGTAAGCCCTGGAAAGCACTTAGCAGAATGTCTGGGACATAGTAAGTGCTCAACGAACCACAGCTATTAGCGCTTTACTGGAATGCTCAAGTTTCACAGGCCTTCCGAGTGCCCAGCTTCCTGTGATAGACTGAGGGTTATGGCCTTAAGAAGGAACAGCCATCACAGGTCCTTCTTCTTCTATGACCCACTGTTAACATCCACAGGACCACATTCAGCTCAGTGTTGGAGCTTAGTCAGGGTGACCTCACATGTAATGAATGACTTCATGGGCCAGCTTGGCTAAGTTATGGTACCCAGAAGTTTGTCAAACATCATTCTAGATGTCTCTGTGAAAGTAGGTGTATGTGTGCAAGTGTATGTATGTGTGTGTGTGTATGGACCTGATGGCTCTCTGTGATGTGCTTAAGGCTCATCTACTCAATTAAAGCAACTCCTAGAAATCAGACTGCACTTCTTAGAGAAAGAAAGCACCCTGCCAATAGATAGGTCATGGGCCTGAATTCCAGCTTTTCCCTGGTCTCCAGTCTGTCTGTCTGCCCTGAAGACACAGCCCTTGCCAGGCTCTACAATCACGGAAGCCAACTCCTTGGAATAAATCTCTGTCAGTCCTCAAATACTGTGGGTTCTGTTTTTCTGGATAGCCCTCACAGGAGTCACAGAAAAAATATCTAGAAGCCACCTGAGGCTTAGGTATAGGAAAAGGGGTTAGGGAACACAGCTCCAGCCCTAACGAGGGGTACAAAGAAAATCAGCACAGTACCAGAGCAAACGGGACCCCAGGGCCCAGCCATTGGATGCCTGGGATAGAGGAGCCCATCATCTTGGTCAGAAGGACCTTAGGTACGGTCTTTCAATGCAGCCATAGCTCCCTAGGGCCCTCGTCATCTGCCTCTGCCTGGGAAAGGGACACATGCCCCCTGCTTTCAATTCTATTTGCCTTCTTTTCATTCCCTTCCCTGAGCCCATGAGAATCTCTTCCCAGTGTTATGAGAATCATTTTCCTTCTACCTCTTTGCCAGAGACATTTTTTTCCATCCAGGGTATCCTCTCCACCCTCACCCCAAGGCAAGGCTTTCAGCACAAAGCAAGCAAAATTTAAGGGCTATTTTCCCATTCTTTCTCTGTGATCCCAACAATCAGGGAAGCTAAGGCAGGAGAACTGCAAGTTCAAGATCATTCTGGGAAATTTAGTACGTTAGCAAAACCCTATTTCAAAATTTAAGAAAAAAAAATGGCTTGGAATACAACTCAGTGTGAAGGCTTTAAGTTCATTTCTCAAGAAGGGAAAGAAAGTGAAAGCAGAGGAGGGAAGGAACAGGAAGAAACTACAGGAAAAGGAGAATGGAGGAAGGAGGCCAAAAAAGGAAGAGAGGAGAGGATCCCTACCCGGAAGGAACCACCTCAGAAAGTTCAGTATTTCCCACAATGCAGAGCTACTGCGCCATCTAGTGGCACACATCACGCTCCCTGGTCCCCTGTGACTGTGACCTCTCCTGACTTCTGACTAGAGGTCTCTTACTTTGCCCTCAGAGAATGGCAGGCAGGATTGCAGCAGGGAGAGGACAGATTGTGGGAACCACTTCCATAAAGAAGACGGAGGCTGAACTTTGAAGGGGGCTTAAAATCTGGAAGAGGCAGCTGCCACAGCCTCCTGACAAAAAGCACACCTGCTAGGTGAAAGCCAGAGCAAGCTCCCTCCAATGAGACTTTCCAGGCATTTGAGAGTCTTCCCAAAGCCTCTATTGCCTCTGAGCATCAGTCTGGGTGCCCCAAGCCCCTTATTTCAGACTTAGCTTTAGAGCTGCAACCTGAGATAATACTGACTGAAGAAGAACCCAAAGCTTCCACATTCCATTGTCCAGGTGGCAGATACAGGGAAACCTGAAGGTGTCCTGAGCAGGAGGGGGATGAGGGCGGAGAGAGTGAATCAGCTGTAAATGGATGCATTCCTCCCGCTCATTCAATGAGGACTTTTCACCTGAACCTTTGCTTTCTGTGACTTCATCCACCCCTTGTCAACTGGGGCCTGCAAATACTGTATGAAGAACTCCCAAAGTAAAAATTCACAAATGTGAAATAACATGTATTACAGTGTGTTCTTATACTTGTTCTAGTTTATGATCCACTGTTATTGTGAATCTCTTCCTGTGACTAATTTTAAACTTCCTCACAGAAAAGAATGTAGAAGAAAACAGTGGTTACAAGGGTTCAGTTCTAGGCTGAGTTTCAGGCTTCCACAGGAGATCATGACACGTAGTCCCTGTGTATAAGGGGTCTCCTATATTTGAACGTATTCTCCAGAGAGGAGATCGAGTTAACATGAGGTCATGAAGGTGAGCCCCAGCACGTTCCTCTGGTGTCCATACAGTATGATATCAGTAAAGAACTGAAAAAAATCAGACCCTAAATTTAAAGATCCAATCCAAAAATGGGCATCTGAGATAAATAAGCACTTCTCAAAAGAAGAAACGCAAATGGCAAATAAACATATGAAAAAATGTTCAACATCATTAGTCATTCAAGAGATACAAATGAAAAAACTCTAATTATTCATCCCACCTCAATAAGAATGGCTGTCCTCAAGATGTCAGCCAATAACAAATGCTGGGGGGTGCTGGGGGTGAAGGAACCCTTCTGCACTGTTGGTGGGCAGGCAGGCTGGACAACCACTGTGGGAATCAGTGTGGAAATTTCTCAAAAAAACTAGGATTAGAGGTCCCATTTGACCCCTCTATTTTCCTTCTGGGTATCTTCCCAGAAAAATTAAAAACATCATTCCACAGTGATATATGTGCACCCATGTTTATAACAGCACAATGTGTAATAGCTAGATCTTGTAAGCAACCCAAATGTCAATTAAGTGAAGAATGGATAAAATAGATGTGCTCTTGTAATACAATGAAATACTACTTGGTCACAAAGAATGATAGACTTGAGACTTTTATAGTTAAGTGGATGCAACTAGAGATCATAATCGTTAAAGTAAATAAAGTAAAATAAATCAGCTATAATGCACATATATTGTCTCCTGGGTGTGAGGAACTGAAAGAGTAAATAGCATCCAAAATGCACAACAGATATTGTGGAATGGGAAAAAAATTGTCCAAAATAATAAAAGGAACTAGGATGGGAGAAAGAAGGAAAAAGGAAAAAAAATACAAAATAGTTCTACTATTTCTTAGTTCATTGAAGAGACAGGTTGTGCTAATATCATTGGGAGCATTTTTAAAGCCCATATCTTTCATACTGATTAACTATTTTAAACACAATGATTGTATTAACTATTATTATTCTCCCACTATATTGTATGAATTTTTACTTTCCAGAAAATAAAAAAAATGACATCATGACCTCAAAATATGATGCAAGAGAAATACAACTCCCAACCTGCTCAGTGTCTGATGTGCTGTCATGTTTCCCAAAATCAAAGAATGAACTCTAAGGAACAATGAAGGTTAACAGTAGGAAATACTTATTGAAGGAAAGGGATACAGCTCTTGAGAGGCAGGAGGTACCTCAGACAGGTTCCTGAGGACCCTGCTTCTCGGGAAAATGGATGGAGCACAACCACATGCGTAGGTACAGCATGGGTCACAGCTATGATTAGCCAGTAAGTGTCGCCCATGGGTGATACTGATCCAATGTTCCCCATAGCAAGTGTACATGGAAAGAACAAAGATCTTTTCAGGAAGGGATGAGTCTGAGGATCTACATCATCTCACCCATGAGGTCTGCCTAGACTTCCTTAGGCCAGCTGCTACCACTGCTCTTGGGCCTAGTCATTCCTCAGTCATCCTGAGGCCTGGCCTACAACTGACGCACCTCCAGCCACAGCTGTGAAGAGCTTTCGTCCTTCTCTGACTCCGAGGACCCAGCCCTGCCTGACTGCCTAGAATATCTCTATGCAACTCACCTGTCTATGATACCTATAAGGAGAAATGGAAGGACACAGAGAAACACCAGGATGTGTGTAGAGAGGAAGAACCATGGAATAAAACAGCAGGACCACAGCCACCTGCAAGCTGGGAGAGACACCTCAGAAGAAAGGAGCCTTACCAAGGGATGGCCCTTGGACATCCAGCCTCAGGAACTGTTAGAAAGTTAATTCCTAATATTCTTGGCTGAGGTGGGCTGATTGGCTCGGTCAGGGTTGGTAGAACATCTCAGAGCTTTGACTAAGTAAGTCTCAAGCACTGTGCTCGAGACTGAGGATCTACAAACAGGTGGCTAAAGCTTGGGAGATATTAGTGAAGACCCAGCTAGAGCCCCTCAGGGCCTGAGCCAGGCTGCACCACTATGTGCTTGCATCCTCTTTCCTTCTGATGTGGTATAAATATGAAGCATCCTCCACGGGCTCATGCATTGCTCCCCAGTGCAGCCACATTCAGAAATGCTTGACTCTGTGAGGCTCAGAGCAGTGACTGGACCCAGAGGGAGCTAATCTCATGGGCGAGCACAGCACTGGGGACCCCACGCGAACTCTTCCTGAATGGTGTGCTAGAGCTGGGGTTCCACGGAAGATGTGTCCGGCCCTGAAGTCTGAAGCCAAAATAAATCCTGTCTTTTCACTTGGCTTGTTTTTTTTTTTTTAAACTCATACATCAACAAATTTTGGCTTAAAAGAAAAACAAGTAACACCTATCGCATAGGTTCACCACTATTGCTTTAGAGGAATAAAAGTCCTTTGTTGCTGGCCAAGAAAGGTCTCCTGATCCTCTGGGAAGTCCCAGTGTCCATATGCTGAGCAACTACCAGTGCTGTCTAGTCTACGACTAAAAGGACAACATGATATTAAGATAAGGCAGTTGGGCTGGAGGCCATGTGTGTCATGTTTTGGCAAAATAAATAAAAATAAATGGTGGGCTAGGTGTGGTGGTACACATCTGTTATTCCAGAACTCAGGAGGCTGAGGCAGGAAGATCACTATGAGTTCAAGGACAGCCTGGGCTACATAGCAAGACTTTCTCAAAAAATCCACTACCATCCCCTAAAAAAAAAAAAAAAAGAAAAGAAAAACTGATATAATCAACCCAGGAAAGAAAATTATCCTGATAGGCATAATGGCTCATGCCTACAATCCCAGCACTTAAGAGGCTAAGGCAGGATGAGCACCACAAGTTTGAGGCCAGCCTTGGCTATACAGTGAATTCAAGGTCAGCTTAAACTCCATAGTTAAGATCCTGCTTAAAAGAAAAAGAAAATCATCCTAACGTTTTATAGGTCTCTAAATAAAAATGCAAAGCCCTTTTTTAAAAAATTGGGGGTGGGGAGATAGCTGAGTGGTATAAGCACCTGCCTGGCAAGTAAAAGGACCTGGGTTCCTTTTCTGGTACCTTATGCTATGCCAGCCCTGGAACCCTGGACACACAGTGCCAGCCACTGAAACCAGGCATGATGACACACACCTGTAATCCCAGCAGTGGGGAGGCTGAGATAGGAGAATAACTTAGTCCAAGCTTCGATGTGAGAACTTGTACCAAATACACAAATAAATAATTTTTTTTAAAAAAGGAGAAAGTGCCTTTTTATGGAAAATACCCTTTGTCATGGTGCCTGCCACGTACAAAGTGTCTGTACACGTGTAGTGCCTTAAAATGTAAAATGTCAGTCCCAAAATCAGAGAAAGTTTTTTGGGGTTTACCTTGCTGATTCTGAACAGTGCACTGAATTCAGGCATGGTGGTGCAGGACTGTAGCTGCAGCACTCTGGATGGCTGAGGCATAAAGAGCACAAGTTAGAGCCCAATCTGGCCAAGGCAGAGCCTACCACAGACTTAGTGAGACCTCTGTAGCTATCTGAAGAAAATGTCTGAGCAGCTAGTTGAGTGGGAAGAACCCTTGTTAACAGGTGTCATTTACTGTAGTGATAGCGGCCTCTTGAGCTCGCTTGGTCAGAGCAGGTCAACAGCACATGCTCAGCTGCTTTCCCACTTCACCACTCCATAACCTGAGGACCTCAGGCACGGGAAGCATCTTTCAGTGACCAAAATGATGTTCAGCTCCATCCAGATGCCTCCAGGGATGTTTCAGGAGCTGCCCACTGTCCCTGATGACCCAGGGTGGATCTCATCAGGCTTGGACACTGGCTGCTTGGAGACTCTGGAGCCCTGAGCTGGTCTCCCTGGGCTCAGCTTCAAGGTTTAGAAAGATCCCAAGGAACCCAGGAAAGGTCTCCAAAGGACCAGATCTTGGGTACTGTCAACTAGCAGGAGTCCAGGACAGGTCTCCTGAGGCCCAGCAACCAGGAACTGAGAAAAACCAAGGCACAGATGAGAAGTGCTCCTAGGCCCAGCTATTAAGGGTAGAAAGACATCAAGGGGCCCAGGGTAAGTCTCACCAGGCCCAGCCAGTGGGGTCTGTAGTGGTTGATACCTTGTGTCAATTGGGAACTGAGAAGTTCAGAAGCTTAGGTAAGTGACTCAGAAGGGGGCCAAGGGAACCTCAGTAGGTAAACACCCTATGCTTGTGGAAAAGGAAAGCAGGGAAGACTGTGGCTCTGTAGCCTGCATACAATAAAAGGAGGAAAAGAGCCTGACTCCCTTCCCCACTTTGCTCTTGCTGCTTTTGCTGTCTTCTTCTGCCTTGAACTGCTTTTCCCTTTGCCATACCACCCCGTGCAACTGATTATGCACTGAAACCTCCCTAAACCATGAGCTAATTAAACCTTTTCTCTCTTAATTTTGGGTGTCAGGTATTTTGTCCCAGAAACGAGAAAAAATTAACTAAGACAGGTACTCAGAGACCAAAAGTAGCTCTGTAGGCCTAGCTACCAGGAGCCTAGAGAGCCCAAGAGGCCAGAGGAGGTTTGCTCAGAGGTGTTCATCCCAGGCCTAACCTTAAGGTACCCACAGACACCAAGGAGTCTGAGGGAGGTCTTCCCATGGGAGGTTTGTTGAGGTGTACAGCCTTGAAGCACCCACAAAAAGCAAGACATTCAGGGGAATTTTCCAAGAGAAAGTATCCCAAGATCCTTGGCCTGAAAGCACCTACAGACACCAAGTAGCCCAGGGGAGGTCTTCCCAGGTAAAGTCTTTCTGGGCCTGAAATGAAGTGCCTGAAAAAAAAAAAAATGGGGAAATTCTTGCAGGAAGGTCTTTCCAGGCCTAGGTATGAGGCACCCACAAAAACAAGAGTCCCAGGGGAAATCATTCCATGGACTAATCATGAAATACAGTCACTAAGGAGCCCATTAAAGATCTTCCTGGCTAGGAGGGACCCAGAACCACCAAGGAACCCAAGGAAGGTTTTCTCATAACCTGCTACAGAAAACCACAGGCACAACATGCAAGGGGGGCACCCTCCAGCACCTGACCACTGTGCAAGGAAGACAGCAGGGAGCCCCGGTAGGTCTTTCCTGGTGTGGCCTTCAGGTACTCAAAGATACTAAACCCTCCTGCTACCAAGTGGGAACATCACAGAAGGGCTGTTGACATCATTACTTTACTTCCTGTGATGATTTGCATGCTGCTCATTTCAACTCTTACACCTAAGTGTCCACGAGGCATTGGCCAACTGTCCTTCTTCAGGCTTTTTCCAGCTCTTACATATCAGATTACCAGAGTCGTGTTCACTGAAAATATCAGAGGCTCTTGCTATTTAGTGCATTTCTCTGTCATCTGCTGTCTTTCATCTTGGGTCCTACAGGTCTGAAACTGGGCCCTCTCTAGGTGATGCTATGTTCCAGGAGGGAGGTGGCAAGCATAGTCTGTCAGACTTCCATGCTAAGAGAGCTGGACTTGATTTGTTGCTGGGGATCTTCAGCAGCACACAGGGAACATCCTGTGTATCCTCTCTACCCAGGGCAAGCATCAGTTTTCTTCTCTGTATGATGCATTGATTCAGGACACATGGGCTGATGCTCTTAAGCCAGAGAATTACGGTACCACCTCTACTTGACAAACAAAATGGCCTGAAAACGGTAATTTTTTCTAAGTATTCCCTTTAGAAACTTAACTGAGACAATCTCTTTTATGCTAGGGCTCTTCTGTTCCCCTCAGGCACAAACCACTAAAGACTTAGTAGTTCTGTCTAAGGTTTACTCTGCAACCCTGCATGGCAACTGATTCCACATCTCCCTGCTATTGGACCACAGAGCGGAAATCACTCAGCTGGGCACCAGGCAGAAATCTGGTGGGTGCAGCTGGTACAAGCAACAGTCAGGCTGTGCTTCCTTGTGCAGCCCCTCATACAAGCTTTCCTGGGCTGCCAACCCTTCTGTGTCCCCTCTGTCCTGAACACCTCCAGGGCTAGCACCTCCACCTGACAGGCCCTGATGATGGCAGGTGGGTTGCACCCTCTGCCACACAGTGAGTGAACCAGTGCAGCTCCCATGTCTCAGCCTCTGTGTGCACCTATGGACAATGCAGTGCTTGCAGGCCCAGCTTGTAGACTCACTGCAGGAGGAAACAGGGTTTCCAAAGCACGTCCTGGGCCTGACATTGGCCCTTCAGAGATGAGAAGACCTGCAGCTTATCCTCACTAATGATTTTCCTTCCCCACAAGCAAGTGCGGTCTCCCCCTCAGTGACACCTACACTTTGGAGAATGTGTTCCCTTTATAGTAAAGGTAATTGAGGAGTTACTCTATGGGCTTTGGGGTACATGAACAGCAAGAGTCTGTAGGGCCTGGCAGAGGACCCCATGTCCACTTATCTATCACGGAAAGAGCTGGTGGATGCCATTCTTCCAAGAATAACATGAAAGCACGCCATGTGCAGACACTTCCCTCAGCACCGAGGATGATCCAATACCAAGCAGAAGCAATCCTGCCCTCCTCAGCATCTGTAGTACTTAAGCGATTCATAGTCAACCTAGACAGCCGACTAGATAGTTTCCAGAGTACAGCAGATGTGGCTGCTTCCCGGACCCCTAGATATGGATGCACAGCACAGAGAAGAACCCAGGGGACACCCAGGGACCTGGGCCAAGAAATGATAAAAAAAAAAAAAAAAAAAAAAACACTGAAGGAAGGGTAGGCAGGACACACTCCTGCTCTCTACTTCACAGATGTTCATGGAGCACATGCCAGAGTAAACAGTCTTTCCTTTCTTCATGGCAGTCCATTCTAGCAGGAGAAGGTAGACAGAGGGGTATCAGATAGCACCCCAGACCTCAAGCCAGAGAACAAAGATAACAGGAATTGTGCTGAGCATGTGGGCTTGTGGAGGGGATGCAGCCGAGTACATAGAGAGCTTCTGGGTTCTCTACGGTCCAGGGACACTCAGCAGTCAGTGGGTGGATGCGGTCTGGGAAGACTTCCCGGGATGGGCTGGATGATAGAACTGCCTCACAGAAGGGACATGGACAGTTGGTGACCTTTACCTTCTAGCTGCAGGCTTAGTTGCAGCCTAAGCTGATGGCCCTTGTGCAGAGCTTGTGCAAGCTCCACGTCACCAACTCTTCTTACCCACCATGTGCAAGGCCCTGGGTTTGATCCTCAGCAGGAAAAAAAAAAAAAAAAAAAAAAAAAAAAACCCTAAAATTAAAATACTCAGAATGACCACATCACTGAGTGCACATCTAGGTACATAGCCAAAGACATAGAAATCATAATCCCAAAATGCACTAAACCAAGACATGGGGTCAATTTAAAGTATAGATGAACAGATAAAGAAAATGTGAGCAACATAGAAGTGTGTAGCTTACAATGAAGGAAACCTCACACACAGCCACTTCTGCATCAAAGAAGGCCTCTTGGGGCTGGGGAGATGGCTCAGTGGAATAAGTGTTTCCCTAGTAGGCACAAGGGCCTGAGTTCAATCCCTGGTTCTGCCAAGAAAAAAAAAAAAAAAAAAAAGCCTCCTTCACAGAGCTCAATACCAAAGCCAAGACGTCCATTATAGTGAGCCTGGGCAACTGTATGTTTCCACCAAGCAAAGTCAGAGAAGTCATAAAGGTAGCCATCCATGTGGGATATTGCCACACTGACTCTGGACATACTTACAGAATGGGAACCAGGTAGAAAACGTCATCCAAGAGAAAATCTGTGAAAAGGCTGTGAAGTTGGAAGGGTTCTTCATGGTTAGCAAGGTGTGGACCACATTTTTTGAGAGAAGCCTGCTGAAGGAGGCCTGTGGGATCTAAACCTGGACTGTCCAGTATGTAGTTTTTTCCTTTTTACCCCTCTACCTCCTTTTCTGCCTGCATGAGTTTTATTTGTAAGTCCTTTTAAAATTATCATACATATACAAATTAATGGTTGGATTAATAGTCCAAAAACATATAAAACATGTAATTATAATAAATCAAGATACACTTCCAAATACATTCTCCATGCTAGATTACAATAATTATTTCCTCTCACTCTTTTTACTGCTGCCTTTTTTTAAATTTTGCAGCTTATTTATGTTTTTTAAAAAATATTTTATTTATTTATTTGGTACAGGGTCTCGCTACACAGCTGTATGGATTCATACAGCTTGTTCCACCTTTCTCAATCTTTCCAGGACTGGGATTACGGCATGTGCCACCACGCCCAGTTTTGGTAGCTGGCATGGTGTACCTGGGGTTCTGGGCTGGCGTGGCATATGGTCCTGGGTATCGAACCTGGCTCCTTGTGCTTGCCAGACAGACTCTTGGACTGGTGAGCTATCTCCCAGCCCATGTGTTGAGTTTTCATATAAGAGCAACTGCGCAATATTTAAGCTTGCATATTTGATTTATTTTTCTTAACATTATGGCCTCAAAGTACATCCATTTCCCTAAAGATGACTCAAGTCTATCATTCCTTATGGCAGGGTAGCACTGCATTGTATATCACCACATTTTTTATTGCTTATTCTGCTGATGGACATGTGGGTTGCTTCCAAGATTTAGTTGGGTATGCATACACCACTGTGATATGATCCCTTTAACTTTTTTGAGAAGATACCTAGAGGAGAAATACCTGGTCAATAGCTGGATAGCTATCTTATTCATTTTCCACAGAGAACGGAGGCTGGGAAGGACTGTATCCCTAGAAATGATGAAGGCAACATCTTCCCCAATAAAGTATTATTGTTGGACACATGGGAAATCACAGAGGTCCTGCTGGATAAGGAGTTGAAAGTCCTTGGCACTTACAACTTCAACGACTTCAAAATTAAAAAGCTCTTGAACACTCTTGGACAAAAATACAAAAGACAGTGATTTATGAGGTCCAAAGCCACCTATTCCTCATCCAAGGGTTACTAACCCAGTACTGCCACTTCAAGGGCATCATTATCATTACCTACAGCCCATTCGCTGGTCTCCACAGACCCTGGACCAAGCTAGAAGACCCTCCAAAACTGAAAGATCCACCATATATTTTGGTCACCTCATGTAAATAACAATCTTTCTATGAACCTTTAAGGAAATTGCTGAGAAGCACAAAAAATCCCCCAGCACCGGTATATCCAGAAGAATCTGGTGGTGGTCCCCAAGGCTGTGAGAACAATGTGCATTACTCAGGTCACTTCAAGTTGAGTGACAAGGAGCTGCTGGTTATCCTCACCTTCAATAGAACCTGGCCATTGTACATTATGCCCAGCACATCTTGTTGGAGGAAGCTGAATCCTGAGATGAGATTACCAGGCGAATGCTATATCTTCCTTGATGTGGAACAGGACTTCCTCTGAGTGCCATTTTCATCAAGATTTTCTGAACTCATGCTGCATTGGGGCTTCTTGCAGGCAGCCCCTAGGAAATGTTGGAGTATGTAGATCCTATGTCCAACCAAAAGCAGACATCCCTGCAGAATGCAACTCAAATAAGCTGACATGTTTTCACCTGTTTGATCTTCCAAATGTTTGTAAATGCAGGAATTCAGGTAACATTGAGAATGCAATGATAAAAATATAGTAATAGCAAAAAAAAATCAGGAAGAAAATCCAGCCATTTGTGACAGCATGGTGGACCTAGAGAACACCCTGACAGATAACACGAGCCAGACACAGAAAGATACATAATACATGTTCTCATTCATACGGGAAACATGAAGTCAACCTCTATTAGTGAGAATAAAGGTGGTAACTATGTTGTGCTTTAACTACAGTTAAAAATCTATCATATACTAAAATTGGCTACCAGAATGGACCTGAGACTATGTGGTCATACAACTCCAAAACGATTACTCCAAAGCAATGAGGTGATATTGTTCATTTTACTAATTGTAGTAAATCTGTGTGCATCAAAAATTCATATTGAATTTTTGCAAAAAAAGAAAACTAAGAGTGTCTCTAGTTGCATTATTGTGGCTACCTTGATGTCTGAATCGATTCAAAATGTTTGCCTTTCTTGGACGTTTGGAAAGATCCAGAAGTTATATGGTGGTGGCAGATTTAGTGAATAGTATGAATTAGGACACACTATAGTGTTCACAGGACCCTATGTTTTTATTGGGTGGCATTCAACTGCAGTATTCACCATATCTTTTTTAATAAGACACTTATGAAGAAGCCTTCAGAAAGTGCTTCAGAAAATGGCAAGATGGTAGAAATGTGTCCAAAGCCAAGGAGAGTACATTGAGAGGGATTAATGGCAATGTGTCTTTTATGTTATTTTAAAATCAAACATTCACCATATATTTTGATCACCTCGTGTAAATCACAATTTTCCTATGAACCTTTCAGGAACTAGAAATTATTTTCTTATTAAAATGTTATCAAGTGCCTTTGATTGTTAATCTTTAGAAACTCGAGTCCCTGTCCCAGTGGGGATGCTGGAATAGAGGGGGCAAGCCAGTGGGATACACAGCCCCACCCACAGCTGCACTCAGTCCTGCATCCCAGTGTCCACCCACCCTCTAAAAGCCTGCTGCTGGGCCTCTGTGAAGCACATTCCTCATCCTCCCTGCCTGAGCCCCAATATGCCCCAGAGGGGTGAAGACTGCTTCCTTTTGATCCTCCTCCCACAGGGGCCATTTCTTTACCTCCATCCAGCCCAAGGATGCCCACACTGCACCTGGGCCAAGGCTCTGTGCTCTTCTCCCTTGTTTTTCTTCTACTTCCTCCATCCCATCTGCTCTGCCATTCTTGCTATCCGCCCTTACCTCCTACTGCCACAGTCCTACTTCACTCATTCTGTGAAATCTCTGTGAAAATGTAGGCTCTCTTACAACTTGTGATGCCTATGTGTTACAGTTTAGAGCTAAAATGGGTCTCAAATGCTCATGTATTTGGAAGGTGACTAGATTATGCGGGCATATAGTTGACTCAATGTTAGGAGGTGGCTTCTGATCAGAAAAGGAGGGGCATGATGGGCATGACCTACATGGGTCTATCCCCTCCCCAACTCCTCTTTTGTTTCTGCTTCCTGAACACCATCAAGGGAGCCACCGTCTTCCACCAGATCCTCCCACCAGGGCTTCCTACCTCAGAACCCACAAAGTCCCCCTCTGTTACATTACTTTATTACTATTTTTTTTTTAACATGTTTCCTCCTGTGGCTGGCTCAGTGGCCCCCTGTGGGGGCAGGGCTGGTGCAGCATGTGGTGCTGGGAATCAAACCAAGGTCCCTACATGCTTGCCTAAGCAGGCGCTTTAGACTGCTGAGCTATCTCGCCAGCCCTAAGTTCATTCCCCTTTTTTTTTTGGTGGAACTAGGGATTGAACTCAGGCCCTTGCACTTGCCAGGGAAGCTCTTATTCCACTGAGCCATCTCCCTGGTCCCTAGTTCCCCTCTTTTAAGTAAGCAGTATCAGGTATTTTGTTCCAGAGACCAAAGAAAAGAAAAAAAAAGTACAGTCACCATTGGAGGGATGGTTTTCAAGCTGCAAAACTGTGAGATATATGACATTTGTGAGATTTTGTACTTCAAATATGTTTCATTTGTCTTCCTTATTTTTCTCTTGTTGCTGGGACAATACCCCGACACTCAAAATTAAGGATGGAAAGGTTTATTTAGCTCACAGTATGTGAAAGTTTCAGTCCACACTCAGCCTGCTCCAAGGCAGAGGGGCACGTGGCAGAGGGCAGCTTTTCATGGTGGCAGAAATCAGCAAAATAGCATGAGAAAAAGGGAGGCATAGCAGCAACAAAGGCAGAGGCAAGCCTCTTTCCTTTCCTTCTATTGCCTTCAGGCTGTTTACCCCAGGGTGGGTGTAATAATTCACAACTATAATCCCAGTAGTACTCAGACCCATAATCCCAGCCTTGGATCATGAATTAATCACTAACTCTAGAAGCCCATCCTATGACCACATGAGGCATTGGGGTGGGGGCGGGGGCAACTAGACCCAAACCATAACATCCTCATTATGTAGTTCAGGCCTTAAACTCACAATAGTCCAGGACAGCCTCAAACTCATAGTGATCCTCTTGACTCAGCTGGGATTACAAGAAAAGTATTTGTGATAAGGCTCTCTCCTTATCTTGTTTTTGTCTGTCCTTTAATTCAAGCTAGTTTCTGAAAAGAAGCCTTTGCAAACCCCATAAACACACCCTCCTCCCCTCAGTTTATATCAATTGATTTACAGGAAAATAACCTGCCTGGCCCAAGGAAGTGAAGGTCCCCCACTTATCAATTAGATAAGGGAGATTAACAGATGGTACTAGATGAAAAGTTTGCTCAGAAATCCCAGTGTGAGGGGGAAGAGGGACCTGCCCATTATCTCACTGTAGCCCCTACTCCTCCCCTAAAGTTCCTCCTCTAAAGCAGCAATTGGTATGAACCTTAGTCTGCTAATACCAGCCAGGCATGGTGGATGAGGTAGACTGCCAACTGGTGGTTAACTGGCTACACCCAGCCGAACTGAACTAGGGTGGCACTGGTTGAGGGAGGTCCATGTGAGGATTGCTGAAAGCAGCATAGGAGGCACAAAAGGAAGCTGTTGAGAGGCTGCTAGGGATGCTGTTTGGAGAAGCTGTTGAAAGCCCCTGGTTCTCTTGGACTATTCTGCTGGGTGAACACATCATGCTCTTTTTCTTTTTTTGGCAGAACCAGGGATTGAACTCAGGCCCTTGTGCTTGCCAGGGAAGTACTTATTCCACTGAGCCATCTCCCCGGCCCCACGCTGACTTTTTGAGGAACTTGGCTGTTCTCACCAGACGAGGAGCTCAGGACGTCACTGTCACTGAGAATGGCTGCAGTTCATTTTAGGGAGCTCTGGTCTTCACCTTAAGCATCACTTCCTGGCTCTGGAAGGAAAGATGGTATATAGCTCAGTCTTGTGGAGAAGCTCATTGTGCTTTCCTGAAGGGAACTCAGCTTTCCTCACTGCTGGAGGAGCTCAGGACCTCACTGCTGCTGAGGACAGGTGTGTTATGTTTTGGACGAGCTCTGGTTTTTACTTTGAATGTTGCTTTCTGGCTCCAGTTCCGATCCCTCATCCTGCTAGCACAGATGCTTCATCCTGTTGGCATGGACTTTCTAGTTTCCATCCCTAACCTTTCAGCCTCTCCAGGGCAGATCCAAGAAACACATCTGCATAAGACACTGCCGTGGGCTCTAGGCCTCTAGCTGGACTCATGGGAAGCATTGTTATGGGAGTATATTAGGATCCAGGCCCTCAACTGGATTCTTTGGTCTTCAGTGTATGGACAGATTTCCTGAACTCTTGTATATGATTCTTTGGGTTATCCTTTATAAAACAATCTTATAAAATGTGTCCTGTTTTGTATCACTCCCTTGGAGAAAACCCAAACCATGACAGTGGTGCAAGTTTGTTATCTAGCACTCTGGCAGGGTGAGGCAGGAGGAACAAAAGTTTGAGCCCTGTCAGAGTCACTGAATGCAATTGTGTATCAAGATTTAAAATTAAAAAAAACTGGAGGTATTTTAAAGTGAAGCCCCTCAATCCAAAAATCCAAAATCCTAATCTTGTGGAATTTACATTCCAGAAAATTTTTAGCTTGACAAAGGTCCTGCTTCTGTTTTCATATGCCAGGAATAAAAACACAATGCTAGGAATGAGTGTAGAAAGGCAAACTGGGCACGAGAAAACCGTTTGCCAGCCAAGCCTCTCATAATATCTATCCTGTTCTCGTGATTTTATACAAGTAGATGGCAATAGGTCCTTCTTGCTTTTAAAAAAAATTGTCTTTTTTTGGAACAGAGTTTTGCTATGTGGTTCAGGCTGGCCTTGAACTAACTGAGAAGGTCTGGCCTGGGACTTGCAGCGATCTTTCTGCCTGGTGTTACAGGTGCGTGCTACCACGCCTGGTCTTAATTTTTAAAGGTACAAGTAGTTTGGCTTTTTTCTACAGATACAGACCTAGGAGGCCAACAAGATGGAGGAACTAAAATTTTTTGCAGTATGAGTAAGATATTTCAAAAAGTCCCTCTCAAGGGGCTGGAGTAACATCAGTGCCTGCCTGGCAAGTGCAGTCCTGAGTTTGATCCCAGGTACCACACACACACACACACACACACAAAAGTCCCTCTCAAAACAGGATCAAAGTGGTTAGGATAGGAAAAATGAATTTATTGCACATCCTAACACTTTTTTTTTTTTTTTTAGCACCAGCAGTCTTTACTGGTTGTCAAGGTCACATGAAGGAGAATTCAACAAATCCAGCTCCCAGGCTGGAGTCTGTGGATCCCCTCGACGAGGCGCTCTGAAAGCCTAACACTTTTAACAAAAGGTTATTTAAAAATGTTTTTTTCAGTACTTAGGGGCATGGGTTATTTCAAGGGAAAAACTCAAAATGGATCGGCATTGGTTAGAGTACTTAAACCAGGTTTGTGGGAGCAGGAGTCTCCCTCTAGAGGCAGTTTCTAGTCTTTCTGTCCTGAGCAGAGAACTGATGAAAACAAGTACAGAAAGTAGTCAGATGTTACACTGATTAAAGGGAGGAAAAGACACAGGCTCTGCAGAGTGAGCGAGAACAGGAAAAGACGCAGGGCGGGGACTGAACTCTAAGGCAGGGGGAGGACTACTGTGACAGACCACAGCTTGATGTGACTGTGCTTTTGGTATCACCCACTCCTCAGGCTGCTGTCAGATCTGCACCTGTCCCAGATGCTCCAGTTCTCTTCAGAAGTCCGTGTGTAGGGCTCTGGGGACTGTTCCACACATGTGGCCCAGGACTTTGCAATTAACAGGTGATGTCTGTTCCCAGCAGCCAACTCCATCTTAATCTGCCTCAGGAAGGCCACTGTTAAACAGCCCACAGATACTGTGCAACTGAACTTTTGAACTGATCTGCTGCTGTGCCCACCCACTATGGTATGAAGTTGACTTTTGATTTTTTTTTGGGGGGGGGGCACTGAACACAGGCCCTTGCGCTTGCCAGGGAAGCGCTTATTCTACTGAGCCATCTCCCTGGCCCACAGGTTGACCTGTGAAACACTGTTATTCTTTGCTGACTTTCTGTAACAGGTCCTCTAAACCACCTATTGACAGAGACCACCACACCCAGGCCTTTTTTTTACAAAACAGCCTAAACTTTGACAGCATCAATCATGATTTCTAATGATGTGACAGCTCATCTCCTTGCAGTTTAAAGCTGCACATGCAGCCACCACCTTGCAAACCTCTCATCATGCTTCTTTATCTTAAAGAGAAAAAAATCCAAATAACAAGAACAAAGACAAAAAGCACCATCAGACAATAAGTGGTACAGGATTTCAAAACAAGAGCAGCAAGTTAACAATGTTTGTAATATTATATATTGTTAGCAAATTTGTGGTTTGGAGAACATGATTTTAAAGTGGCTTGAATGTGTTTTCCTACATTGCAATCCTAATTAGCTCCAAATAAATACCATCCATTGTTTGACAGGGTTGACTTTATCCTAGGACAACTATAATCTAGCCAGTGCATAAAACCTCCAAAGGTCTAAAGTAAAATGTAGTTTCCCTGATCCTTCCTAGCAGGGTTACTTCATGCACAGAATGTATTACTAACAGTAATCTTCCACAGAACCAGTTTCACACTTGAGTACACCTTCCAGATAAATAATACCCCTTTTTTATTTTTTAAATTGTTCTTTATGTGTTTAGTACAGGATCTACAGGGTCTCACTACACAGAGCGGACCTGTAGTGATCATTTTTTTCAGCCTCCCAAGAGCTGGGATTACAGGCGTGGGCCACCGCACCGTTTCATTTGAAATCTTAGCGTGTATGTGGGGGTAAGGGTGGCAGGCATGGTAGGCCAGGGATCGAACCCCTGCCTCCTAACCAGGCGCTTTAATCTGATCAGAACTGTGGTAGGCCCTCCTTTTATTTTTTAAAGACAGTACAAAATAGTATTAAAGCAGAAAAACTACAAGTAATACAGAATTTCACTTAACAAAATAACATGAATTTCACAGTGCATAGTGCTGTAGTGCATAGTGTTGTCTTCATATTACCAGATAAATGCATGCAAAGTTGGAAAAAGGAAAAAGAGATAGAAATATATAAGAAATTAAAATGAAAAAAAGGAAAAACAATTGAAAAAAAGAGACAAAACAAAGTAAACATCTGCTCCTTTCCACGGACCAGCAGAATCCTTTTTCAAAGGGAATCCCCTGAATTTGCCAGCGACTTTAACGAGTTCCTCAGGAACTACCGAAGGGGTGTGGTAGGTCTTAGCTTAGCAAAAGTCACACCATGGAGCATCTAGCCTTGTGATGCCACCGCTCAGCGTTTTTTAGTAGGTAATTCTGTGTGGGGTCTGAAACTTAAAAAAAAAAAAAAAATTACTAGTTTTACCAGCTGCCTCTTCTGCAGCAGTGCTGCTCAAAGCGCTGCCAATACATTTGCTGATTTAAGTACAAACAGCTTAAGTCCAAACTATTCCTACGCTACAGATAAGGAAACGGAGGCTGACAGGTCAAAATACTCAGCTGATAAATGATACAGGTCTCCCTGATTAACCTTAGTAAGAGCTTATTAGCCCCTAACTACTCTTGCTTTTTTTTCTCAAAATCCACGAAGATCAATCAACACGGATTTATATAAATTACAACAAGTAAAAATAAACCCCCTATGCCACTAGTTAGAATAAAGCAAAGCTCTGGTGGTGCTCTGACCTGCCAAAAGACACGGCGCAGAACCCGAGGTGGCAACACTTAACTTTGGGTGTAACTGTAACCTCTGAGGAACAATTCTTTTCCAGGACAGTACAGGACCGCTTTTCAGGTCACTGAACTCTCGGAAGTCCAACCCAAAAGAAGGACAGTTTCCGGAAAAAGAAACTTGACCCGGAGAGAACCGGAATAGGACCCGGGCCTCCGGCTCGCGGCGCTCTAGCCTTCCATCACTCTATGGCTGCCGCCGATTGCCTAGCACCGCGCTGCAAGGCTCCTTTCTATTGGGCAAACAGCGTCCTGTAGGCGGGCCGTTTGTTTCTCGGCGCTCTGATTGGCTGGGCCCGCCAGGAGGGCTGGTGCTGGGCGCACGAGGACGGAGGTGGCCGACTGCATTCTCAACCCAGGTGGGGACGATCGCATGTGGGCGCTGCGTTCGCTGCTGCTGTCCGCGGCAGGGCGCGCCATGTCTCAGGGGCCCGCCCGCCGCCAGCGGCCGCCCAAGGACCCCCTGCGGCACCTACGCACACGGGAGAAGCGGGGCGCGTCCTTGGGGTCTGGGAGTCCGAACACTGTGTACCTGCAGGTGGTGGCGGCCGGCGGCCGGGACGCGGGCGCCGCGCTCTACGTCTTCTCCGAGTACAACCGGTCAGTGTGCCACCCGGGAAGTCCGCCCGAGCCTCTGCGGTGTCCCCTGCCCGACCCCCGGCTGCAACCCCTCGGGGCTCGGTGGCTTGCAGCCCCGGAGCAGCGCGGCAGCACCTGTGCCTTCGCTGTCTCCCACATCCACGCGTGTGGGATTTCAGGGTTGCAGCGGTTCTGCCGAGTTGGCGGGTGGGGAATCCTGACTGCTTACGTCTCTTGGTACTTACTGATCCTGGGGATCTGTGGGGCACTTCTGGCGTGCGTCTGCGCCAGTCTCAGCGTCCTGTTTTACCCCCAAGCCTTGGGCCACGGGCTGACTCTTGGTAATCACGGAGAGGCAGCCTCTCCCATCAGCGCACGGCCTGGGCCTCCTGGTCCGGGTGTAGGGCAGGCAGGTCCCGTGAGAAGCTTTTGGGGAAAGCCCCCCTTACCCAGCCTACAAGTACATGCTCCCACTCCCCCTAACTTCTGCTGAGGACAGCTCCAAGCCTGCCACCCAAATAGCAGCACTGCCTGGGTTTGTACAATACTGATCTTTAGTTGTTTGATTCCTTGTCTCCGGGAAGGCATCTTACCCATGTCAGAGATTTTATGAAATAGATTCTTCTGAGTATCATATTCCTCTGGCAGGTATCTCTTCAACTGTGGAGAAGGCGTCCAGCGACTCATGCAAGAGCACAAGTGAGTCAACAATCTGTGCTTGGGGTGGAGATAATTATGGGGCTTGAATCTTCTGTAAGAGGTGGCTGTGTGTAGCTGAAGTGGTCAGTGGTCAGTCCATTTTGTCCTGCTGAAGTTTTTTTTTTTCCCCTTAGACTGAAGGTTGCTCGCTTGGACAACATATTCCTGACGCGAATGCACTGGTGTAATGTTGGGGGATTGTGTGGTGAGTATAGTCTAGTCTTTGGAGGCTCAGGGCTGGTGGATACCTCCGGTGTTTTAATATGTCCTTCCTTTATTTTGCCCCTCTCCAGTGTCCAGAGGAGCTGGAATTCTTTTTATGCCAGTGCAGTCACCTGCAATAGGGAGCATTGAAAGTTGGGACTTGGAAGAGCCCGTTTTAACATGGAAATTGTGTCCAAGTATTACCATCCACTTGGTCTCTTGGATTGCTGTGTCATAGCTTTAACTGGAGAGGGCAGTGGTGGAGATGAAAGCATAGTCATACAGAGATAGCTACTATTCACGTTCCTCCCCTCCAGGGAAGGGTAAGAGTGTATTACAGTCAGACCCTGTCACTTTAATGACATGGATATGAAGCAGTGGAATACTGGACTAATCCCAATTTTGAGAGCTGAGTATGTGACAGCTGCCAAGGCCTTCGGAAACAAAATGTGAAGCAGTCCCTTCACTCAAAACTGTGAGTGTGGTGCCACCTTGCAGTTGCATCTCAGGTGATCACAGGGCAGTCAGCCCTGCCCTCTTCAGAGGCCTATGAGGAGACTCTTCTATTCCTTCTCTGGTTAGCATCATTGCTGTTCTGTGTCACCTGATGGCTGTGCCTTCACTCACTGAGCGACGGCCTTGATGAGTAACTGCCTTAGGAAGTAGCGCTTCTGTTCCTGGCAGTGACTGCAGGTCAGCTTGGTGAGAGATCTGATGACCTGCTTTTATTTGTTTTTAGGAATGATTCTTACTTTAAAAGAAACGGGACTTCCAAAGTGTGTGCTTTCTGGACCTCCACAGTTGGTGAGTCTTTCCTGACTACTTGTCAAAAGTAATTCCTTTTTCATTCTATAAATAATGATTTTCATTTTTGTAGATTGGTCTTGTTCTTGATTGGTAGTAAAACATTTCACCTTTGAAAGTAAATAGAGGGTCAGGGAGATCAGTAGAATAAGCGCTTGCCTGACAAGTGCAAGGGCCTGAGTTCAATCCCTGGTTCCACCAAAAAAAAAAAAAAAAAAAGAAAGAAAAAAAGAAAGAAAAATAGGGCTGAGTTAAAAATCAAATTGATAATATGATCTTGAGTGAGTTATTTTGCCTATCTGAGCCTTGGCTTCTTCATCTATGAAATGGCTGTACTGCAATGTTTTGCAAAGTTATTGTTAAACATTAGATGAAGTAACACATAGAAAGTACTAAATCACCTTATTAGGTGTTTGGTGCTAAGTCAGCATTTAATAATTAGACAGCTTTTTGTTCTTATTTACTTGTTCATTGTCAGACGTCTTCATGCCAGTCACCAAGTTCTGTTATTTCTGCTTCCAAAAACCCATCCATTTTATCTCTATCTCCCGAAGGCCTTCATTCTTCACCACACCTGTCCATCACAGTAGCCTTCTGCATTTGTCCTTGGTTCCCTCTAATTGACCTGTCATCCAGCACCAGAGTGACCTCTTTAAGATATAAATGCGTATGTCATTTCCCAACTGAAACATTTTCAGCAGATCTCCATTGTAGCATGACCCTTATGACTTGGTATGGTCTGCAAGTCCCATGAGCGCTGGCCCACACTTTTATCTATATCTTTATAGACCTGCAGTCACAGGGCTGGTGTTCCCTTGCCATCCCTTATCCCAGCTTCTGTCTTGAACATCCAGAGATCAGCTAAAAAGTCAGTTTTCTTAACTGTCCTATTCTTCAGACAGGTTAGTCCCAGATTCCTGTTTTATATTTTTCTTGCAAAGCACTTAGCATAATTGTCACAAAATGGTTTATGTTGCCATTTGTTTCCATTTTGTTGCCTCCCTAGGATTTATGAGAGCAAGGACTTGCTTGGCTGTCCTTGGCATCTCAGTGTGTAGTGGACATGTAAAATATTAGTAGAGATGAAGTTCAAAATGCTTCTTAAAATTTTTTCTGTTGTTATCTATTGACCCCACTAACATATTTGAATACTTTGCTATGTTCTGTATTTTAACTATAAATAATCACTTCTGTATATTTTTTAGGAAAAGTACTTAGAAGCAATCAAAATATTTTCTGGTCCATTGAAAGGAATAGACTTGGGTATGTTTTCAACTGTGATTCATTATTTAATATTTTTTCTCACATTCACTCTGCGTTTCAAGCTAGAATCCATTAAGATTTGTCTTAAGGTGCCACATGCCTATGATCCCATCTATTAGTCTGAGACAGGCTGTTAAGATGTTAAGGCCAGTCAAGGCAATTTAATGGAGACCCTGTCTGCCCTCAGTCCAACAGATCATGAAACAAAACAGACTACAGCTCATCTAAACCTTAAAAGCAAGTATTTCATCGTCTTTGCAAAGGATTTTAAAATATTTGCTTTCTTGCCCTGCCTTTGTCTCCACTGCATGCCACAAAATTACCGAGTGGACAGTCCAGGCATCTTACAATTGTTATTTTCTAATTATTTACTAGGAGATTTTGTTTGGTTTCTTTACAGAAGAGTATTTTGTATATTTTCTTTATTATGTACTTATATTACGTTAATATAAATTTTTTTTTAAAAGATGCTGTGTATCTGGAAATGTGCCAGAGGCGTAACAGTATCTCTTCAGGTCCCAAGGCTCCTTCCCCAGCCCAAGCAGTGCTTCTTGGGGCTTTGAGTTCTCTGCAAGAGGAAGAGGGGCAAAGGCATTGTGGCCTCCTTTGTAGCTGACCCTAAGCTCCTGCTGCCAGGTCCTCACAGCCCCTGGTGGGAAGAGGCCCGGCAGAGATTGCCCTTGGTGTGCACTGTGCATCCTTGGCTTGTTAGTGCTCCTCTTACACAAACACGAATATCTTATTTCAGAATGCAAAGTGGCCCAAATAGCTGAGGCAGTAGACTGTTGGGCTTCTTACTCCTGTTTGTTAATGCAGTGCTCCTACATTGGAGTTCAGGAAGTCCCTGATTATAGATGAGCTCTATTCTAGGAGAACATTCCCAATATGGATTCATTTATAAGTCTGACAAAGCGAATCTTAGATGCCCTTGACACAGGCATGCGTTGTGAAGCATAAGAAAACCAAACGTGAGGTCCACTGCATCTGTGAAAGTTTGCAACTTGAATGTTTATCAGAGACTTACTGTACATTATTCCTTTCTATATGTATTTTTCATGGATTCTCCACAATGATCATATTTCTTCATTTGACTGTAAATATGAATGATAAAAATACAGTATTTTCTTAGAATGTTAATTTGCTCAAAAATTCTGGTGTTACTGGTAGATTACCACCGAATTGCTGAAGCAGCTCAGTTGCTTCTGGTTGGTTATCTTGAAAGTTCATTTTCATGTTGGCACTCATGCAGTCTCACTGTCCTAACTTTTTGCTTTCCTGTAGCTGTACGGCCCCACTCTGCACCAGAATACAAAGATGAGACCATGACAGTTCATCAGGTTCCCATCTACTGTGAGTATGAAAGCCAGGTTTCACAAGAACAGCAGGCTGTGGGTCCCAAGTATGGGCAGTGTGGGTGAAAGCAGAAATTGTTTGCATACTTGCTTAGGCTACCCTACGTTGTATCTTTTGTATGTTTAGGAGACAACTGAAGTATTAAGGTTTGGTTCCTGCCCTTAAAGAGCTTAAGGTCTTGTGAATAAATGTTGTATTCATGTAATCATAGTGACCTTGCCTTATGTAATCAGTTTCTGTCAGAAAATAGCCTGATTTGTAAATTCATTGCTTGAGAGTTAAGGGTTTGTTTGCCACAAATACCAATACCCTCTTTTGATAAGAGGATTCTGGAGGTTTTATTCACATTGATAGTTTTTAACAACTACAGTGTAAGAGTGTCATCAGAGTCTGAGGAACCCCAGCAGAACTTGTCAGGTGCTAGGGCCAGATGATGGTGTTTCACATCAAAATGGAGGAGCTCTGTTTGTCACTGTGGTGCTTGCTTGTGGCGCCATGCTTCGTGTGCAGTTTTCTGTACGTGAGAAGGGTAGACCTAGTAGTAGTAGGGACATTTAGCGCTTAGCACTATCTAGTATAAGCTTCCCAAGTCTGACAGGCAATGGGCAAGAGCACTGAGCCCAGAGAAATCCACAGGAGATAAGAAGGGAAGATTGCTACAGATAGTCTCAGCATAGTGACATTCTTGTACTAATCCCAGTATTTGGGAGGTTGAGGCTGGGGGACCACTATGAGTTCCAGGCCAGCCTGAACTACGTAGCGAGACTCTCAAAAAACAAAACCCAAAAAATATGGCTGTGGGTAGAAGGGAGTGGGAGGAATGGGCTAAAGCCATGACACAAGTGCCTGGAGACTAAGAGATGGTGCTCTGAGCAGCCTCTGCCTTTTCCTGCCTACTCCCAGCTAGATGTTTTAACCTGACGTGTGCTAACCCCAGCCCCAGCTGTCATTCCCCTCCAGCCCTCGTTCCTTCCTCCGTAGCACTTTGCAGTGCATATGCTTTTGTTGTTGTGTGGCCACTGCTTAGCTGACTGTTGCCGATCGCTGAGTGGCTCTGTTGAGTCCAGAGGCTGTCCTTCTGCTTCTCTGAGCAGCTCATTTTTGCTTGGCTTTGTGGCCTCACTGCCCAGTCTCATTCCTCTGCACAGAGACAGGTACCCTGTGGACCGGTTTGTTTTCTGAAGGTGATGGGAGTGAATGAAGCAGCCTCCAGCCTGACTGCTTTTCAGTCAGCCAGCACTGTTGAGTCCTTACTGTGGGCAAGGCTGTGGGCTCGGTGGAGACAAAAGGACGAGTGAGCACTGCAGTGCATGTGGTGCGCAGACCTCACTGTGCTCCAGCCTTCCCGTGCGTGACTGGCCTGTGGCTGTGAGCTCTGCTTGTGTGGTATGTGGTGTGTAGTGTGATGTTTTCCTGTGCTACCCAGGTGAGCAGGGACCTGAAAAGCATCAGCCGTCACAGAGCCCAGAAAGGTCTCACAGGCGCAGCCCAGACCGGCCCTCAGACTCTGGATCAGCTGCAAATGAGCAGCACCTTCTCGATGACTGTAGTATAATCAAATCCTGCCGGAAAGGTACTTGCATTTTGTTATGCTTTGCTGTCTTGTTTAAGATTAAATTTATTTTTCATTGCTGAAATAATAATTGTGTATATTTAAGGGGTACAAAGAGACTTGATCTACGTAGAAAGAGTCAATCAAGCTAGTTAACTGTCATCTTCCCTATTTGTATTTTTGTTTTTAAGGACTGAACCTTTGTACACATAGATCAACATCTCCACTTTTCCCACCATTTCTCTTTGGTCATCTTTCTTTTTGTTTTTGAGGCAAGGTCTCACTGTGTAATTCAGAACATAGGCTGGCCTTAAACTCACAGGGATCCTCCTGCCTCAGCTTTCCAAAGTGTGGGATTTATAGGCATGCACAACATGCATGGCTTTCTGGTCACCTTTGTACTCTGTTTTATGACCTCAGCATTGTTACTTTTTTTAAAAATGTATTTATTTATTTATTTTTTGTGCAGGGTTTCACTATGTAGATTGGACTCAGTGATCTTTGTGTTTTCAGCCTCCCCAGTGCTGGAATTATAGGCATGCAGTACCATGCCTGGACTAGGTCACCAGTTCAGCCCACCTGGGGGTGGGGCCGATGTGGCAGCACCGGGGATTGAACTCCAGTCCCTGCGCTTGCCTAAGCAAATGCTTAGTCTGCTGAGCTATGTCACCAGCCTGACCTCAGCATTTTTAAATTCCACGTATAAGTGCGATCATAGAGAATTTGTTTTCCTGTGCCTGATGCTACTTCATTTAGCATTCTGACTTTCTGTTTTATCCATGGTGTTGCAAATGATAATACTTTTTTTTAATTTTAATTAAATTTTTTTAAATTTAATTTAAAAAATTTTTTTTTTAATTTTAATTTGCAGTATTGGGGACTAAGGTCCTTCAATTCCTCTTATCCTGAGGTGTGGCTGGTCTGGTGAGCAAGTGAAGATAGGCCTTCAGTGCTAACCTTTTTGGCCAGCAGGAGATGAAGACTGTTACCTATACTCTTCTTACAGCTTTCCAACGTTTGTCTTATATTGCATGTTTGTTTATAAATCACATTGCAATTTATTTTTTGCTGTCTTCATGCTTAGGTAAAATAGGTCACTTAAATGAGTTATTTTCTAAGGTTTTCTGGCTGAAATTTTTTATTTACTCAGCATAAGCAGTACAAAAAGAGAACAGTTTGGGGCCAGGGAGAGATCTCAGTAGGAGATAGCCTGAGTTCAATCCCCCATTCCGGGAAAAAAAAAAAAAAAAAAAGAGGGAGAACAGTCCTACTGAGGAATATTAGGGTCGTCTTCCACAGTTGTGTTGGGATGATAATGTCCATTTAATTATACAAAAAGTAAAAGTAAGTACCAAGTGGTGTGAATTCGTGAAGCCTGTATAGCCTTCAGCTTGTTATAACCAGCTATGTTTCCCTCAGGTGTTAGCCAGAACAGCAGTGGCAGGGACCCTTCCTTGGTTGTTGCTTTTGTATGTAAGGTAAGAGTGTCTTTCTAAGCTCTGTTGTGAATGAGTGTAAGGCCGGTAACCAGGGTGTTGCTGTGGTTTGGAGCCTTTAGTCAGTACTTCTGCAGTCAGGGGAAGGTGGCGAGCGCCTCCTAAAGTTACCTTGTTCTAGGAATGTAGATTCCATTGATTTTTATATCCCTTCCACCTTGATCTCTTCCCCATGTTGGGTCAGTCTGCATAGCGTTATATTTGCCTGTGACTGGATCTCTGGGAATTCAAAGTTAGTTACAGGAGGCTGCGTTTATTTTCTTTCCAGTCAGCCAGGCATTTATTCAAATTTACACAGTTTTGTTCTCACTTTCTTCATGTCACTGTAGTGGTTACAGTATTGGTATCAGATAGGGATTAGTACAGTGTTTCTACCCTTCATGAAAGCCTGGATCTATAATCTGAATAGGTGAAATTCCATTAAGAATGTCTATCACATCTGGGAATGGTGACACACAGCTGTAGTCCTACCACTCCAGCTAGTCCTGATCCACCTAGTAACTTAGTGAGACCCTCCCTCAAAAAGCAGAAAGGGCTAGTGTGCTAAGGACTGAGTGGGTGGGGGATTTTCTTTTTTAAATCTTGTATTTCTTTATTTGGTGCAGGGTCTCACTATGCAGCTCAGACTCATAGTAATCCTCCTGTCTCAGCCTCCCCAGTGCTAGGATTAAAGGCATGTACCACCATGCCCAGTTTCTGTGGCCTGTACAACACACATGGGATCGGGTGGGGGAAACATGGCATGTGGTACTGGGAATCGAACCTGGGTCCTTGTGCTTGCCAGGTAGGCACTTAGACCACCAAGCTGTCTACCTGACCCAAGGGTAGGGGATTGTATTACAGTAAGCTGTTTCAAAATTTGACTAATGACCTATATTTAGTAGGACTTCATGTTACAATTTTGTTTTCTAACCTCTAGCAAATATTTTTGCCTAATTTCTGTTAAGACTACATTATTCTTTTGTATATTTTGATGGGGGGGTTGTTAAAATAATGTCAGTTTTAAAATATACTTGGAATTTAGTTACAGGATCATTGCCAGTATAATGTCTATCATCCAGGATCATTTCTTTTTTTTGGTGGAACCAGGGATTGAACTCAGGCCCTTGCGCTTGCCAGGGAAGTGCTTATTCCACTGAGCCATTTCCCCAGCCCCATCCAGTATCATTTCTTTTTTTTTTTTTTTTTTTTTTTTTTTTTTTTTTTTTTTTTTTTTTTTTTTTTTTTTTTTTTTTTTTTTTTTTTTTTTTTTTTTTTTTTTTTTTTTTTTTTTTTTTTTTTTTTTTTTTTTTTTTTT
>PVKA01000610.1:0-160335 GCA_004027165.1 Ctenomys sociabilis | reverse complement strand
CTCGAACTCACAACAATCCTCCTGCCTCAGCCTCCCTAGTGCTGGGATTACAGGCATGCGCCACCACGCCCGGCTCCAGTATCATTTCTATCAGTGTATTTAAATAAAAATTATAATTTTTATACAAATTAAGTACTGTTAGTAGATGTTCCTTGGGTGGTTGAGATTTTAGACTCAAAGTTAATCTTTTAACCTTAAATGGCAGAGACTGGGCATGTAGGCTTGCGCCTGAAATCCCAGCTCTTGGGAGGCTGCAAACAGGCAGATCACTACAAGTCCGATCTAGCAGTGAGACCTTGAACACCCTGTAGACCCTTCCCTAAAATACAAAAAAGAAAAAGAACCTTACCTGCTGTCGTTCAGTTATGTTGGATGTTCTTCATATTCTGGCCTTTGGGCTATCCTTAGGCAGCCGTTTGGGAGCCCTGAGGCCATGCAGCTGTAGGCTGCTCGCCCTGGCTTTTCTGTTCCTCCCTTGCTGCCTGGTGCTGCTTCTGAAGGTTCTCACAAGTCAGCCTACTGCCCCCGCTTTTCCTCCCAGGTAATTTGCTGCTTTGTAGCTAAGGTTTAGAAAGCAGTGCATTATGTTAGTTCACGTTCTGGAAGGTGAGAGGAAAGAAGCTCTGGCTCAAGGCCTGACAGATCCCTGTGGTTTAGGTCACTCCTGGATGGCTCACAGGTATTGCTGGCTGTGTAGTTCTCGTCTGTCTTCTGCATTGTCTGCTGTCCTCATTCAGGGGACAAGTCTATATGGGTGATATTCAGTTTGCTTAGGTGTGTAAAATCTTTTAGCATTAGAATTAAATGAGAAACATTTAGTTTCCAGGACCAGTGAGATAGCTCAGCGGATTACAGCACCTTCTTAGTCAAGCACAGGGACCATGGGTTCCATCCCCGGTACCACATGCTGTGTGGGCCCCAGCAACTGAGACTGGGTGTGGTGGTGCATGCCTGTAATCCCAGCAGTAGGGAGGCTGAAAACAGAAAGATCACTATGAGTGTGAACTGCATAAATGAGACCCTGTACCAAATACATGAAAAAAGAAAAGGAAAAGAAACATCTAGTTTCCATCCTCAGACCCATTTGAGTCTGTGGAGAGGATGCTTATTCCATAGTGCTGGTCAATTAATGTCATCTCTGGGTGATTCACACACAGTGAAGTATTTTTCAAGAAAGAGGGAGAACTCTCAAGTCCTGAGAATGAGACCCTGGGATCCAAACCTGAGAGTTGATTCTGAGAGTAACTTCTTAACTTCAGAAAGCTAAAACTAAACACAAATAGTTTATTCAGATTTAAAGAAGAAAATGAAGATCAGATATAATTCAACAAAGATCTATTAATGTCTTAATGCCATTTGGACTTTTATGTTTGTGAAATATGTAGACCCTGGAAAGTATTTTGACAGAAGCACCCAATGATTGTGAGCTTTGTGATAGGATTATTGTTAACTTAATAAGAGCATGTTGGGCATTTATTATTATAACTCTTCTCCAGTATAAAACCAATGACATTATATTGCCAAATATTTGAAAAATATAGGTTTAAAAAAAAAAATCCATTTGGTTACTCTCACTGTTGTTTGGATATTGTGTCCTAGCATTCTGTTTGGTCATTGCCTTGGTAAGTGCTGCCTTGGTAGCATTGTTTTTGCCTTTAATGGATGAATGCAGGATGAAAAACACAATCCTAGTGTCCTTGTCTTTCTCCTGAAGGAAACATGAGAAATACTCCTTAATTTTGATATGGAGAAAAATATGAAATATAGTTTGCTTTTTTTTTTTTTTTAGTCAGAACCGTGCTCAGTAGTTTAGGTTGGTCTCGATTCACTGTGTATTGCAGGCTGCTTCAGATGTGCAGTGATCCTCCTGCTTCGGCCTCCCCAGTGCTAGAATTATAAGTGTGTGCCATCATACACAACAAAATTTGTTATATTTATAATGAGTTAATGTTGGGCAATAAAACACTGTTTTAAGTTGTTGAGATTTTAGTTCTAATCAGTTCCATAGTTATATACATTATAGAAACAATAAATTACATTTTAATTGTAAGAAAATCACATTAATTCAGGAAACAAGAGGCACTTCTAAGAAAGCTGACAAAAACCAAGCCTCTTCATCAACCTGACTGTGTTCTCTGTGTTGCAGCTTCACTTGAAGAAGGGAAACTTCTTGGTGCTCAAAGCAAAGGAACTGGGCCTCCCTGTGTGAGTGTCACTCAGGGATGAGGCAGCTGGGGACTCGCAGGTTACCACTGCTCTTAAAGAGAACACATCTCACAGGGGCCTTGCATCTTCCTTGCAGTGGGACGGCTGCCATTGCGCCCATCATCGCTGCTGTCAAGGATGGAAAGAGTGTCACGTACGAAGGAAGAGAGGTGAGTCACAGGTTTCCATGGTGACTGCTGACCCTGCTGTGGAAGGGAGCTGGGCAGCTCGGGGTTCAGGCACTTGTCTGCCGTGGCGCTCTTCCCTAGACCCATCCTGCTCATCGGCAGTGCTGTGATCGGGCACTCTGTAGATTCCCGTTTGGCATCTGGGGTCCTCATGCATGCACGGGTCCTTGTCTTTGTACTTGCAGTCAGGATAGCACCTAAAAGCAACCTGTGCAGATGGGCTTTGGGTACATGGCCCAAAAGAATGCCGCTGTGCTTTGCTGCCTTTTGGATTTGGTTTTTTGTTTAATTGGTGTGTGTGGTTTTTTTGTTTGTTTTGTTTTTTTGGTGCTGAAGATTAAATGTAGAGCTTTATTTCCAGACAGACTTGCTAAGTTACCCATGCTGGGCTTGAACTTATGATCTGCCTGCCTCAGCCTCCTAGAATGCTGGGTTTAGAGGTGTGTACCACCAAATCCAGTGAGTGCCAACATGTCCTTTTTTTTTTTTTTTAATCTTTTTTGAAACAGAGTCTCACTGTGCAGTTCAAGCTGGCCTTAAGCTCACTTTGTAGCTCAGGCTGGTCTCGAACTCACAGCAATCCTCCTGCCTCAGCGTCCTGAGTGCTGGGATCCAACATGTTTTTTATCAAGACTTTTCTGGTGTTTCAGGCTGGGAGAACCAGTGCCTGTAGTCTTAAACACCAACCCTTGTTTTTTTAGCCACTCCTCACTTGAAGTGTCCCTGTAAGTTACTAAACTTCTGTCTTTCTAAGTATGTAAGGAAAGCAGGGAGTGTGATGGCACTTCAGGTGAGTTTCGGGCCTAGGATGTGTAATGTTGCCAGTAGTCTTGCTGGCCACTCAGGGAAAGCAGCGAGCCCACCGATCCTGCTCTGTTGGATTTTGCAGATTTTAGCTGAAGAGCTCTGCACGCCCCCAGACCCTGGTGCTGCATTTATTGTGGTTGAATGTCCAGATGAAGGATTCATCCAGCCCATTTGTGACAATGCCACCTTTAAGAGGTAATGATGGAGGATCTATGGGTGGCAGAAACAAATGCCCATGTGCTTGCGGAAGCCCAGCCCAGCAGGGCTCCAGGGTTTCAGGGCCTGAGTTGGGTCTCTGCGGAAGGCTGTGGTCCAGGTGTTAAGTCCATGTCTGTCTGTCCTCTTGGCAGGATTTATCTCACTACTGGTAGTTGTACATACAAAATAGAAAACATGGACAACCACAGCCACCGAGGACTAGAGAATTAACTAGGATTCTTGTTTTCTGTGGAACCAGGGATTGAACTCAGGCCCTTGCGCTTGCCAGGGAAGTGTTTATTCCACTGAGCCATCTCCCCAACCCACTTAACTACAATTCTTAAAGTTTTAAGTCTAGAATACATTCTAGAACCATCTGAGTTCTAATTGGCCATTATTTGCGTTGTTTTTGCCTGCATGAATTTCCTTCATTTACCTACACCAAGCCTAATGAGGTAGGGCAAAGTGTTTTGAGACCATGTGGGTGAAGAGTTTATGGTAAGGCACAGAACTGCAGCCTGGGAACATCCTTTTGGGCCTGAGAGCCATTTTATTTTGTCCCTTGGAAAAGGTGGCCAGTTTTGTGATTCAGGTTTGATCCAGGGTAGCATCTGTGAGGCCTGTTCTGAGCCTCCTCCCAGGACACGGCGTGGGTGTGTCCGTGTCCTGAGTTTGCATCACTGCATGAAGCAGAGGCCTATTCACTCTTCCTTTGTCCAGGTATCAAGGAGAGACCGATGCCCACGTGGCCATGGTGGTTCACATAGCCCCTGAGTCTGTGCTTTTGGACAGCAGATACCAGCAGTGGATGGCGAGGTATGGAGCCAGGCCTGCTGAACATGAGGCACTCTTCTGAGTGGTGCTGTATCCCTCAGAGTTCAGTACTCTCTGCCTTCACTTCTGCACCTGCCAGCATTTTGTCTGAGAATCCTGCCTTAGGATTTGTGTCCCTTGGTACCACTGTCTAGGGGAGAATCTACCACTAGGTGGCGTGGTGTGTGCATGTATCCCCCTTGTGCAGGGCTTGATTTCACATTGTTTTATATCCTTGGTACTCTCCGTGGTGTCTGAACCAGAGAGCCTTCTTTTGGTCGATGGTGCCACATGTTATCCTAAGTCAGAGACTTGCAAATAGGAGAGCTTCTGATCATTGAATAACTGCTGCATGTCAGCCAGTGTGGTATATGCTGGACATTTCATGTATCCTAGTCCTCCCAAATCCCTATCTGAACATTCTGGGTTTCTTGGATTTTCTACCACTCTTTCCAGCTTACCCCACATGCAGCAGTGGTAGGCAGAGAACACTAGACCTTGTGACAGAAGAAGCAGATAATGCCTGCCCACATATTCATTATTTGGGGCAAGTAAGAGATGTCTTTGAACACTTCCATCTGTGTTAGGACCTCCGCAGTGCTGCTCCTTGGGTGCCTTGGTCTAATGGATGTCTTCTATGGTTGGCTTCAACCTAGGTTTGGGCCTAGCACCCAGCACTTGATCTTGAATGAAAATTGTGCATCGGTCCACAACCTTCGCAGCCACAAGATTCAAACGCAGCTCAACCTCATCCACCCAGACATCTTCCCTCTGCTCACCAGTTTTCACAGTAAGGTAATGTCCAGGCCTGCCCATGGCCGCCCAGCTCCTGTCCTATCGGCACTACTGAGTGTGTTCTCATCTCTTCCAGGAAGGCCCATTCCTCAGTGTGCCCACTGTCCGGGGTGAATGCCTGCTTAAGTACCAGCTCCGTCCCAGGCAGGAGTGGCAAAGGTCTGTGCTGTTCTGAACCTGCACAGTTGTCTAGGTTGGGCAGGAAGCTTTTCCATAAATAGGCAGGTGATGCATGTTTCAAGACCTTTGGGGCCACATGGCCTTTGTTGTAAGAACTCAGCCCTTATACCACAGGAGAGCCATAGACAGTATGTAACTGACTGGGTGTGATTCCAATCCTAGTTTGGGTCAAGTTAAAGGATTTGGGACCAGTGATTATACTTTTCAGGAATTGTTCTCCATGTTAATAGCTATAGTGATGATCATTTTATAATATAAGTGTCTGCTGAAGGAAGTCACCGATCACCCTGCCACATAGAGAAAGAGACTTAACAGTCTATGTTTTTGCAGAGGACTAAGTGCCTGCTTAGGGAAATGCAGGGACAGGTTTGTCTCCGGAACCATGTGCTGCACTGGCTTCACACCTTGGTGCCGTGACCAAGTCTGGGTGTGGTGGCACAAGCCTATCGTCCCAGCCTTGGAGAGGCTGAAAACAGGAAGATCACTAGAGTCCAAGCTATGTAGTAAGCCCCTATACCAAATTTATGAGGGCTGGGGAGATGGCTCAGTAGAATAAGCGCTTTCCTGACAAGTGCAGGGGCTGAGTACAATCCCTAGGTCCACCAAAAAAAGAAAAAAGAAGGAAAGAAAAAGCCTGTAATTTGTTTGGGGCTGGGAAGATGGCTCAGTAGAAGAAATGCTTCCCTGGCAAGTGCAAGGGCCTGACTTCAATCCCTGATTCCACCAAAAAGAAAAAAGAAAAAGAAGGAAAGAAAAAGCCTCTGATTTGTTTGGGGCTGAGAATATGACTCAGTAGCATAAGTGCTTTCCTGGCAAGTGCAAGGGCCTGAGTTCAAAACCTGGTTCCACCAAAAAAAAGGAAAGAAAAACCCTCTAATTTGTTTGGGGCCAGGGAGATGGCTCAGGAGAGTTAAATGCTTCCCTGGCAAGTGCAAAGGTCTGAGTTAATCCCTGGTACCACAAAATAAAAATAAATTTATGGGGGTGTATTTAAAATACGTGTATGTGAACTTATGACTTGGTTTTTGTCAATTTTTTAATATATCATTAGTGTCCAGTAATGGATTTTATTGGTACTTCAATTATAAGTATTAACTCCTTTACTCATGCTTTGAGGAACTCAAGCTGTTCAGATGTTTCCAGTTTTTGCTGTCTTAATGAAAAAATGTCTTGTATGTAAGTCCTGGAATAGAACTCTGTCCCTGAAGGCAGTTTATGAATGTGGGATTGTCAGGTCATAGTGTGACCATTCTTCATGCCCTGGTAACTACACTGCAAGCCAGAGAGCTTCTTGGCCAGTGTTCTTCAGCCAGGAGTGCTCCACGATTTTATTTTACATTATGAACTCTGAATCAGGAGTCCTTTAAGTTTCCTAGCCATGGCCCAGGGCCAGTATTAGGAAAGCCTGTGATCTGGGCCATGGTGGGGCACGTGTATAGCTGCACTTGGCTTATGCTCCTGGTGAGCCTCCATGGTAGGGTGGCCTGGCTCATAGGCTTTCCCTGTCTGCACCTGCCAGCGACTCATCTTGTGCTTGGGAGACTTCCAGTTTGGGGATCTGCCCCAGACCTGTTGAAATGGAATCTTCAGAGATGGCTTCCGTCTTGCTTATAGACTCCTGGTGGTTGTGAGAGCCATTTGTCCCGGTGTTGCTGCTCAGTGTAATAGGACAGTGGTGCTAGCATTAGCTCTAGCTCTAGGATACTCGGCTCCTTCCAGAGCTCCTGAGTTGGTTCTGCATTTTGCCAAGGTTCCCAGCAATCAGCTCTGTGTACTTGGTTTGAAAGTCTCTCTTTAGGACTCAGATTTTCAGGAGGGGCCACTTGGCAATGTCCAGAGGCACTTTTGGGCCATTGCAGTATGGGATGGAGTAGTGGTCAGGAAAGGACAGCTCCCACCACAAATGCTTGTCTAGCCCTGAGTATCAGTAGTACCCAGTTGTCTGGCTTTGAGCCTGAGAGATGCTCCGCGGAGCTTGAGCTCTTCAGAGTCCATTCTGAGATACCCCACATAGCTGAGGAAGGTTCCAGAGGCAGCCAGCCTTGGCCTGATGGAAGGCTTAGCATATGGTCCCCTTGAATGATGGTGGCTGAGCCAGCTCTCAGTGAGACCACATATCCCATTTTGGTCACTCAAAATGCCTCTTTCTTGGCAGGGATGCCATTATTACTTGCAACCCTGATGAATTCATAGCCGAGGCTCTGGAGCTCCCCAATTTCCAGGAGAGTGTGCAGGAGTACAGGAAGGGCGAACAGGATGGCCTGGCCCCCACAGGTGAGTGGGAGACCACAGGGCAACCTTCTCCTGGGAGTCTGCCAGCGGCTGTGGACCTTGCAGCACTGAGCAGGGTGTTCACAGGCCACATCATATTAGCCAGGGCTTCTCCACTCTGTCTTCATTAGTTACAGTGTTTAGGGTAAGGTGGTGGAGTTCAGGAATCCCACAACTGCTTCCCATCCAACACTGACTTTGAGGTGGTGCCAGGGTTTTTCACAGGGTGCATGTATGTATTGTTTTTAGGATCATCTGTGGGATCCTGCGGAGAGATCTAAATGTAGACTGCTCTGACTTGAGATCTAGTCCCAAGGTTGCTTATAAGTGTCCACAGCATACCTGGCCCGCTGTCACTTTGTTGGATTTTCCTTACCCATTGGGAATAGTACTGAATTTTATTTGTGTGTGTGTGCGGAGCTTGAGCTCTTCAGAGTCCATTCTGAGATATCCCACATAGCTAAGGAAGGTTCCAGAGGCAGCCAGCCTTGGCCTGGTGGAAGGCTTAGCATATGGTCAGTACTAAATAGACTCTTGCTATTTAGTTTAGGCTGCCTTCAAACTTCTCTGTGATCCTCCTGTCATAGCCTCCCCAGTGCTGGGATTATAGGTGTGAGCCACCATGCCCAGCTAGTAGTTACTGAATTTTATGACCTCTGTGCTTACTGGTTTTTCTGATGTTATTTTTAACCAGTGATACCCAAAGAGAATGCCAGGATTTGGGATTTTAATTTAGCCAAATTATTTTTCACCAAGCGTGCCTTCCTCTGTAGAGGTCAAAACAGTTGGCAAGCCACAACAGAGGTGGGCAGACTGTCACTGCTTCCACCCCTGTATGTTTTAGGAAGACTGACTTCCCACAATTCCTTTCTCTGCATGTTCGATTGGCTGTCTGATGTGTAAGTTAGAGACCCACCGAGTTCAGGGATCCTTCAGACATATACAAGGACCTTTCGGGCCAGGTTAGGTTGAGAAAAGGATACTGACATCACTTAGCTCCCTAGATTGGACTCCTGGCTCTGCCTCTTCCCTTGTGTGTGGAGACCTGGCCCTCTGCACTCACTGTAAACTTGCTGAGTCGCACAGGCTGGCCATGAACTCATGATGTTCCTGTCTCAATGCCTAGGTGGTGGGAGGACAGGTGTACACCACCACATGGATCAGGCTGTAGCAATTTTTTTGTTTTTGTAAAGGACTGTAAACTGTATTTGCTCTTTCTTGTATGCCCCTTTCTTGGTGAATAGCTTGATGGTCTCGTACCAATGAGGAAACCTTTCTGGGGAAGGTGGATGCCAAGGCCCCCCAAGGGCCCCTCTAGAAGCTTGGAGTAATTGCCTTGCTTGTCTCTCAGAGCTAAATGCTGGCTCACTGTTGGAGGCTGTAGAAAGGAAAAAGGCCCACTACTCCCACAGGACACACTGGCTCAGATGACAGGCTCTTAGGGCTTCAGAGAGTTTTTATCATATTAGCCTGGTCAGTGTAGGACAACTATTGTTTGAAAAATAAGTGTTGACTTATTGTAGAGTTCCTGACACAGAAAAAGACTGTTGTGCATGTATATTCCACAGAGAAAAAAAAACAGTATCCAGAAATCGTCTTCCTTGGAACAGGGTCTGCCATCCCTATGAAGATTCGGAATGTCAGTGCCACGCTCGTCAACATAAGGTAGTACTGCTTCCTGCCAACAGCCATCTGTCACAGAGGACACTTATTTTTTAAACAAGTTCTGTTCTACTCACAAGGTTAATAATTGTCCACTATCCTGGGCGATGAGTAATGGGCCTTACTCCCTTCTGTAGCCTCAAGCTAACTTCCTTTTGGTAATTAGCAAAACTTACCCACCCGAATATGAATTTTTATAAAAGAAAAAAGAGCTAATACTACTGTCTGATTTGCCCTTGCTAAGAAAGTCTCATTTACTTTTTCCACTAGTTCTTAGAAGTGGTGAAGAATCTTACTAATTGGTAAATTGTAAGATTGATACTTAGAGATTCCTTTCTCTGTAAGTCCATAGCACAGTAAATAGCAAGTCTAAAATTTGAACTGGTATCTTGTATTGTCTAACTTCTTACTGCTGCTGTGTTGAAAGGGTTTTGTACATTGATTTCATGTCCATCTGCTTTATTAGATGCCCTTGAACATTTTTTCTTTTAGTTAATGTCTTAGGTTTGCTTGGGGGTCATCTATCTGCAGAGATAGTCAGAGGCCATAATCAGTGGCCTTATAAAATGTAGGTGGTTACCTCTGCAGCGAGGAGGAAGACTGAAATCCCAGAGTAGTTTAAATTTCACTGTGTCATCTTCCATGCTAGTGATGGAGAAATAATCGCCAAATCATGCAGTAAATGTTCACAGTGATAGGACGTACCTGAGACTATGACTGAGAAATGTCAGGGCAATTGCCAGCTTGCTTGCCACACAGTGGCTTTCTAGAGAGAGGATAGACAACTTACATTATGGTTAAGTTAACTGGCTTTTTATATAAGCTCCTCAAAGAGATGGTATGAGAGATTATAGAAGATGGAGATTTCCCCAGGCTCCGCCTGTTCCCCACTAAACAAGCCTCTGCACAGCCTTTCTGCTTGGGGTGAGTCTCTCACTCTTCTTCCATAGCCCTGACAAGTCTCTGCTCCTGGACTGTGGTGAGGGCACATTCGGGCAGCTGTGTCGTCATTATGGAGATGACGTGGACAGGGTCCTGGGCGGCCTCGCTGCAGTGTTTGTATCCCATCTCCATGCAGACCACCACACGGTGAGTGTAGGGTCAGGCCCAGAGCGCCTGCCTATGTGGAGGTGCTGTCTTCCCTCTTCCAAACTTGCAGGGAGTCTTTGCTAGGAAAAGGCGTTTTATAAAACCCCAGTGCCAAGCAAAAATGCCTTATCTCTGTGCTTGCTTTTTCATGTGACTTTACAGGTTTGGCTTCTCCCACTCTTCAATCTTGCCTTTTCCGCAGCCTCCTGGAAGAAACTAGTCAGACATGTGAGAGGTGGCTCTGAGGCCTTTACTTGGGTAGCCCTCGGGGTTCCAGTGTCCCAGGCTGTTGTCTGTCTCTCACGTCTCATGCATCAGCATGGGTCACGTCCTTGCCACGGCCCTGCTAGAAGGCTGGTGCCAGGCTAGAGAGATCAAGGAACTTCTGTAAGACACAGAACTCAGCATGGTGAAGACATTGAATTTACACCTGGCTGATCCATATCTTATTTTTCCCTTGCAGGGTTTGCTGAATATTCTGCTGCAGAGGGAGCGTGCTTTGGTAAGTCCATAACTTCAGCGACATTTTGAGTATCATTGGTTTACACATGAACCTAACCTCCTGCCCCTCCAAACTTTTTTTTACTGGCATGTTCCTCCGTGGACTCAGCACTCGGATCTCATTGTTTCAGGCATCTCTGGGAAAGTCTTTCCACCCTTTGCTGGTGGTAGCACCCACCCAGCTCAGACCATGGCTGCAGCAGTACCACAACCAGTGTCAGGAGATTCTGCACCATGTCAGGTAGGTGTCCTGGGCTACCTGACCCCAGGGTGCTACCACCTCCAGAAATTCAAGGTTGACACCAGGACAGTTGACACTGTCCCTGTCAGCCTTGGCCTTGTGCCTTGAAGCATTGCTTCCCATCCTTGCTTAGTTCTATACTGCTTCCTAGATTGGCATATCTTCATGAGATAGTTTCAGGGACAGGGACCTAAGTAGAGGCTACTCAGCCCGTTCACTCGAGGCAGCTAAAGGAGAAGGGGCTGCCTCAAGTCTCAGGAGGCAGCCCATCCCCCTAGACAGCTGTGGTCTGTACAGCCTGCACAATGGGGTCTTACCTATTAGATTTCTTAAGTGAACTGAAGAGTGGACTTGGCTTTTTGCTTCCTGATCATAGTGACTACAATTTTAATTAACGCTTCCCTGGCAAGTGCAAGGGGCTGAGTTCAATCCCCAGTTCCACCAAAAAAAAAAAATAATAAAAGATAATAATAATAAATTAAAAGGCCAGGGAGATGGCTCAGTAGAATAAGCGCTTCCCTGGCAAGTGCAAGGGCCTGAATTCAAGCCCTGGTAACACCAAAAAGAAAAAAGAAAAAAAAAAATAAAGAATAATTGGAGGCTCTTGCTAAAGATCTGAATTTTGATTCTAGGTGTTAAATGATCTTTTAAAAAATGATCATTTTAATTATTTAAATGTTTCATCTTGGCAGTCTGATTCCTGCCAAATTCCTTCAGAAAGGGGCAGAAGCCTCTGACCCCGCCATTGGAAGTCGCATCAGTTCACTGTTGGAGGCATGTGACTTGAAAGAGGTAAGGGCCATGGGTTGTGGGTGGTGGACCTGGGCACAGCAAGAGCGAGCTCCTAGCGCTGCTCCTTCAGTTTCAGACCTGCCTGGTCCGGCACTGCAAGCACGCGTTTGGTTGTGCAGTGGTGCACACATCCGACTGGAAAGTAGTATACTCAGGGGATACCATGCCCTGCGAGGCTTTGGTCCAGATGGGTAAGTAGAGGAAGAAATGACCGCATGGGGCTTTGGGTAGCTGGCGAGGCCTGCGGCTAAGTATGCTGGGGGCCTGTGGAAACATCACATGTGGGTGCTCTGGCTGTTGTCCTGATGTTCAGATAAGTTGCAGGGCCTGAACTTAAATGCTCTGGGAGCAGAGCATTTCTGGATCTGGACACAACTCGACCCTTGGCCACATGCTGCTTTGCCAGGACTGCACCTTGATGGCCATTTTTCTCCTCAGGAAAAGATGCCACTCTCCTGATCCATGAGGCCACTCTGGAGGATGGCTTGGAGGAGGAGGCAGTGGAGAAGACACATAGGTAGCAAAGGGTGTGGTTAACTACCCTGTTAGCCAGGCCCAGGCTCGCTCTGGCTCTCTCAGGTGTGCTCCCTGATTGGAGGCCGACAGCCAGCTGACTGGGTAAAGAGGTGCCAGTTGAGGATACCCATTGGCTTCCCCTGGGTGCCCTGGGCATTGTGAGGGCCAGAGTGCAGTCTTGCCCCTGGCTCCGTCAGCTGTGCCGTGTTGTTTGCCCTCAGCACCACCTCCCAAGCTATTGGTGTGGGCATGCGCATGAATTCGGGCTTCATCATGCTGAACCACTTCAGCCAGCGGTACGCCAAGATCCCCCTCTTCAGCCCTGACTTCAATGACAAAGTTGGAATCGCCTTTGACCATATGAAGGTCCGTGTGCCCTGTGGCTGTGAGGGTTGGGAAGCTGACAGGGAGAGATGGGCCTCCCTCCCTCTCATTTCCTATTTGTTCAGCCCTCCCCACTTTCCCCAGGTAAGAGCTTCTTCCCATCGCTCAGATGGAACACCTGCCTCCTGTAAGGACCTTCTAGATGTTGGTCTCAGGTTTACTGCTTGCACCGTTCCCATAACTGTGCCTCTGCTGCTCCATGCAGCCTGAGATAGGTGCTTGAGGCCCATAGGTGGTAGAGCCAGGCCTGACCTTTTGGCCTTCTTTAGGTCCAATTGGTTTTACTGCCTTTAGCAAGGAGGTGTGGGGCTTTCCTCTCCCCACCCTTCTGGCCCTTGTTTCTCAAGCTGTGGTGAGCTGACTGGCCAGAGGGTGTGGGAGGAATGAGGGCTGGTTCCTGTTCTCTAAGCAATCTTGGCACTTTGATCACCTTTCTCCACCTTGCCCCTCTGAGGCATGTCCCTGTCCTCTTTTCTGGCCTTCCAGGTCTGCTTTGGAGACTTTCCAACAGTGCCCAAGCTGATTCCACCCCTGAAAGCCCTGTTTGCCGAGGACATTGAGGAGATGGTAGAGCGCAAGGAGAAGCGAGAGCTGCGGCTGGTGCGCGCTGCCCTCTCTCAGCACATGGCCAGCAGCCCAGAAGACAGGGAGCCCCTGCCGAAGCGAGCCCAAGTGGAGGAGCCCCAGAGCCCACAGAGCAAGAAGGCCAGAGCCTAGTGAAGGTCTGGACCCTTCCTGAACCCTCACGTCTGTATGCCTTGCACCCACATGTGCTCCTCATCCTGCCAGGAGCAAGAGCAGGATCCAGCAGGAGGCAGGTCACGGTCTGTGCAGCTGTGCTGTGTCTTGGGCTCTGGGCAGCACCAGCCTTCCAGACATGTCCTGTGGCTGGGCCTGGCATGCTACAGGACGTGAGACTGCATTAACCACAACTCCACAAGTCAGTTTCTAAAGTCATGGAAACATGAGTGGCACCCCTTGCCTACTACCGAAATGTTTTCCTCTGAATCTCAGAGATAAGCCAAGTGATGATGGAAATGCTGGATCTAAGTGTCCCAGACTCAAGGATTAAACTCTCCAAAGAATCAGGCGCAATGAAGATTGCGCTTGGAATTAGGAGTTTTTCAGCTTCGTCTTGGCACTGCTTTGTAGCAGTCTCCTACCTGCAGGGGCCTAGGAAAGCTTTGCAGGCAGGGAGTGAGGATCTTGGAGCCTGTCCCTAAGGTCTTGATAGCTGAGTTGACAGGAGTCCAGCTCATGGAACCGGCTTTATCTGTCCAGGGAGACTAGGCCAGTTCAGTAGATCAGGGACACAGATTTTCCTGAAGACATTCTATTTATTCTTGCTTATCTCTTGAGAAAATGGCACTCTACCTTTGGAAACACTGAAAAATATTTACAGTGGGATGCAGGATTTTAAGAGGTTAGTGCTTGAAGTCCAGGAGCATTTTCAGAGTTGAGTCTATTATCTACATGTTCTCCCTACATAGGAGAACATGGGAAGAGCTTTAGAAAACCAGGTGACAAGAGCAAGGGTGGCCTTTCCCTAGTGACCTTCAGCCTTACTCTAACAGCACGGGAGATCGGTAACTGTCCACGGCTTCACTCAAATGAGAACATGTGCCAGGCTTCGGGATAATAAATCTATTTTAATAACATTACATTTGACAACGATTTTTACATGTATTTAAAGGTAACTTTCAACCCCTGGGCTCCATTACAAAGTGGGGATTAAACTGCCCTTGCCAGGAGGTGAGCAAAGCTGTAACATCAAAAGTCCTCGATCCCACTCTCAGAGAATGGTGGCTTTACACTGTGTTGGGAAAAATAACTAAGTATTTAAGTTTTTTCATTGTGTACCTGTACATTGGTTTAGATTGAATGGCTCAAATTAAACAAATATAGAGATTTCATATATACAAATATTATATCATGTATAGGTATATTATATCTATTTTAAAAGGATAAAATTTTAAACTCTGACTTTGCATGCATGGTCCAGATCTGTTTCTGACCCCTGTAACCCTGAAGAGCAGACCGGCTCCTCAAGGCTTCCTGGTCCCCGCCCCAGCGCTGGGTGGGACTGGATGATAAGGGATGAGCCACAGATGCTGGTGCGCAAAGCAGGCCACAGCATGGCCAGTCACAGGGCCAACGCCTCCATGGGCTGGTTTCACTTCTACCTGCTTTGGGTAACAATTATTGCTATTCCGCTGTAGCCTCTAGAAAGAGCAGACGGTTACTTTCAGATGTCTGATGTGTTTGGAGCATGGGGCACTGACATGGTCAAGGCCCTCTTAAATTCAGAAGTACAAGGTGATGCGTGAGGGGAGCCTTCAGTCACACGGGGAAGGGAACGGAACTGTTAAGTGAAGCCATGTGCTCTGGAGCCCTCTGATTAAGGGTGACCTCAAAAAGGTTTCCCCTGGGCTGACCGCCCCTGCACAGCAGACAAAAGCAGCGCCCAGCTGCAGATGGAGTTCACCCCACAGCTTCCTTTCTGGCCCATTAGATATTACTGGACCACAGCTGTTCCTGGCAGGGCGGCATCCCTCAGGTGTGACCAGGGAGCTTAATCCTTTCCTGTTCCCCTATCCCACAAATAATTTCTGACAAAACCTTGGGCAGAGGTGGGTGCTGCTTGGCATGGAGGCTGAGAATGGATTGAAATAGGCACAATGTCAAAAGGCAAAGGTCAAACAAAAGGCCAAAGTCACCACCCAAAAGGAACAAACAAAATCTGCACCACCTACATTTGCCACACAGACCAGAGATGGCGATTTTATGCCAAACCCCAACCTCATGTTGGAAGTGACAGGAAAGAGCCAATGGAGAACACTCGGCAAGCTCAGGGACCCCGCTCCTGGCGGTGTGTCCCGGGGCTGTGTCTGTACACGCGTGTCAGGTGGGAGCCCATCACAGGGCAGTGCTCTCGGACTCCTCCTCCGAGTCCCTCTTGTCGGTCGCTGAGTGTCGCTGTGTGTGCTCCAGGGGGCTCAGGCGCAGTGTCGATCCCAGCTCTATGTGGATGGAGGGAATATCAAAGTGGACAAGATCTGCAATCAGCAGAGAGAGGGAGGTGAGGGGCTTCCGGCTGAGGGGCTAATGGCAGGCAAATAGTTAGCGTTAGAAGTGGGGGCAGGTTGGTTATTCTAGGTTGAGTTGCTTAGAGCTCAGTCACTCAGTACCACCCAGGCTAGGTCTGCTTTGCTTCTGCTGTGAAGGCTGGGGGAACCAAAGCCTCCAGGTCCCGCCACAGCAGCTCAGGGGGCAGCCCAGAGGAAAAAGGAATGTGCCCTGCACTTGACTCCGTAAGTAGTACCTGCGTGTTGCAGGCAGGGTTAAGATCTTTTGGGGACCTAGCTCAGGCTCCATGCATTGTCCCAGGGTCTGGGGCCACGGGATGAAACTGGAGGGTAAGTGGAAAAGGTCACTGTCCTCACTGAAACGTGGCACATAGAGCCAGGGGAGCCTTCCTTGGGACGCTGCTGCTAGCTGGAGTAACCTTGATTCCCTGTTTGTAGAAAAAAATACCATCTTCTGGCCACATCCTTATTAGGAGCACTTCCTGCGGAGATGAGCAGGAGGAATGTGCCACAAGTAACCAGCTCAACATCTGTGGATATCTGTGAGCAGATAAAGACAAGACGGAAGTCCTAAGAGTCAGCAGTGTAGGACAAAGCTCCAGCAGACAGATCCACCCTGGGATTGGCCCTGGAGCTGCAGCTGCTGCCCAGCTGGGGCCTAGAAGGCCCAAATGGCCAACTCCCTGGGGCCTGTAGGTGAGTGAAGTATGATGGAGACTGGATTCTTTACTCCTGGTAAGGTCATTTCCCTGTGCTTAGTTTCTGGACCTCACTTAGCCATGCTTCTCATTTAGGCCACAGTTCACACTTCAGGTGCCAGAGGATGGGAATCTCACAAGGGAGTAAGCAGTGGCCCACAGTGGGAAGATGGGCTTTTGCTTTTCTTTTTTTTTTTGTAAAGCAAATGTTCAGACTGAAGAATATGGTACTGAGTATACAGACATGCACTTGGACATTGTCCTGAAAGACAATATACAGACACAGAAGCTCCACTTTTGCCCAGACAGTCCTCAAAATGTCATTCCAGCCTGACTTCAACTTGCTGCCTGATGGAGGATTTTAAGGGTCAGCTCAGGCAGTGCCATTTGCACCCCACCAATCCCCAGCAGGTAGCCCTTGCGCCTTGAAGAATATCTACCGCACTGGCCTTCCTCTGCAGAGGCATGGGGCTGTGCCCAAGTGGGGCCTCAGTGACAGCGTGGGCTTGGACAAGCTTCTTAGCTACCCTGTGCCTCAGCAGGCACATGGGAGTAATGGGAGTGAGGAGGAGAGCAGACGTGCCACACAGGACCCCGCAGAGAGCCAGGACACTCAGAACTGGCTTTAGCGGAGATGACCCCAGTAGCACTCCTGTGAAAAGGGAGGGAGTGATTTCACTGTGCATGGCTGTTAGGCCTACCGGAGGCCATCAGGTGCCCTGTCACTAGTCTCAGTAGGATCACGTACTAGACTGAGCGGGGCCCCTCCTTTCTTACGGAGGCCAAAACACCATATTTTTCTGGTTTCTTTCAAGTTCTTGTTTCTGGCTTTAGCTTTTGACATTTATTCCTTATGGGAGGATGGGATATAATAGACAAGTCACAAAATAAAGTTACTGGTTTGGAAAGGAAAGATCTGGCTAGCTGTTACGTGGTTGGGGAGGATGGATTCTAGAACGACAGCTTCTTCAGAATTTTAGCCTAGGTGAGCACAGGCATTGCAATTTATGTCTGACGGGATTGCTGGTGGGCAGAGCCACAGACTCCAGCGGTGGACCCCATGTGGGCCACACCGGGTAAATCATCTCCTGGGGACAGGTTCCTGAACAAAGGTGCACTGGTTCTAGGGGACTGGGCACAAAAGCCTCCTCTGATAAAGAAAAATAGATCTGTCACTTGTAAATCTAATCTAGGGGAACAAGCAGGTGGGACTGAAACAAGGTGACTGGAGAGAGAAGGAGGGAAAGAAGAGCTAAGACATTTGCTGGGTTCCTCCCTCAGATCTTTCCAATGAAAAGGAGAGAAAAAGGCCTGTGATATCCAGAAGCCACACAAGCTCTTAGACAGATCATCCTAGCTGAGGGTGGGGAAGGCCGGAGAGAGGCAGCCATGCGGTTGTTGGTCTAGCCACGTGCAGAAGGGAGGTTGCTGGGGCGGGCGGGTAGCTGGGGCGGCTGGCCTGGCTGCAGGGAGTGGAGGGAGGTGAGGCCGGGGCCAGCTTACCCTGAAAATCCCCCTCACACGTATCCACACTGCGTCACTCATGTCAAACAGCTGCAAGAACACAATGATAGGATTCGGAGAGAGGAATAAACATGAAACATGAATGTAACAGAAACACTGGGCCAAGTGTCACAGTCCCCGGTAGGCCACACTGAAAGCATTACAGATTCTACACTGGCTCAGTGGCCCGCACATGTGCACGAACAATGGTATGCCACCAAGAGAACGCTAGACAAATGGGATGGGGGCCAGAGGCGTCAGAAAACCATTCTGTCACAAGCGGTAGGAGCACTGTCCCTCCCTGCCTTCTCTAGTCCGCTTTGGCTCCTGAGGTTCTCATTCTGCGGTTGCCTGCCTCTCCAGTGACATCCTCTGCCCATTCCTGCCATGGGCAGCAGGCGGTCAACAGACTCACAGCGCGGGAGCCTTGCTGAGAGCTGCCCGGGCAGCTGTTGCCCCTCGCAGGGGCAGCAGTGGTCTGGGCCCTCATCACAGCCCATTCAGGAAACCAGCATCACCCTGGAAACTGCCAACAGGGCATGATGCTGTCACTGCTCAGGAAGCATGGTCCTTAATTCAATAAGCCTCGGGATAGATGACAGTAGCTACACATTCAACATTAATCACATCCAAAAATAGAGAAGCCAAATCACCAGATGGGTCTTTCCCATAATAGTGAAATTTCCTGACCCATCACAAACACTTGTAAATTTGACTAGCATTTTTATTGGCAGCAAGGAGCCGAATTCCACCAGCCCCGGGCTTCCATCTTATCTAGGAAAGAAAATCTTTTCTCAGAGGACATAACTTGGGGAAAAGGGCAGAGTATGTGTGAGTGCGCACCAGGGCACCCTAGGACCTAGCACATTTTCTGTGATGTACAGTATGTATTTGAAAATATTTAAATTTTTAAAAGTTTATCGAAGACACATTGCCATTAATTACTCCGCCAAAGCTCCTCCTCACTGCAAACCCCTATCTCGTCATTCTTGCACTTTCGGAAGACTAAGGAAGTTCCCTTTCTTGACTGTCTCCAGTCATGCTGTCACGGCTGCCTCGGTACCCTGACTGAGGCAAAGCGTTCATCTTTCACGGCCATTTTAGCTCGGGAGGAGGGCCAGAGGTCACAGGGTGGCAGATCTGCTGAACAGGACGGGCAGGGACGCCAGCCCCTCCCCTGAATGATGTTCAGGAGCAGCACGCACTGCAGTATTGATCTCATCTTGTAAAGAGACTTACGAAAGAGGACTTTCAGAACTGCTTCAGAAATTGCAAATGATAAGTGCACCTGAAGCCAAGAAGAGTGCTTTGTGGGGTACTAAGGGCACTGTGTCTTTTGCTGTAATAAATTTTTAGAAATTTAAATATTTACCATGTAGTATGAGATTGATGTATGCGGATTTATGGTTCAGTCGGTTATTGTTTGTTTCTTGTGTTGGTGACTGAACTGAGGACCTTGTGTGTGCTAAGCACACACTCCATCCTGCAGCTGTACCCTCTGGGTATCTAGTTTATGTGAAGTATGTATGAAAATTAACATGTGTGGATGTGTCTGTGTGTGGCCATCTGGGTGGTGTGTACGCGTGTGCAGGGGGTGTGTGGCATATACACCATGTGTATTTATCTGCGATGTGTGCTATATGTTCTATGTATGGTATGTGTGGCAATACATATGTGCATGTGGTATGTGCATGGTGTGTGTGTGATGTGTCACTGTATACATAGGGTGCATATGTGGTGTGTATGCATGTTATATGTGGGTAGTATGTGTATATACATGGGACAAGTGTGCATATGTGTGTTTATGCCACGCCCAAGTTCCTTCACCTTGTGTTATCTGATGCAACACTCCACAGATGTGCCCAGGCTCTGCCCTGTGTTGCATGGGCTCATTCTCTTCCAAGATGCAGCACCACACTCTGCCTGTCTCCCTGAATAAGGAAAATGTCCCACGAGCTTTAGCATCTACAAGTCTGTCCTGGACTTCATAATCTTTTGTGGTCAAAGTGTCTGGGAGATACTTCAAACATATCTGCTCTGAGGAATAGACTTTTGCTACAGGTCGAAGTGTTTTCCTGAGAGAAGATAGCTCCATTTTAGTTTTAAATTTGAAGCAAACCTTCTATGTCATGGTGGGTTTGCCCAATTAGTTGCTGGAGGAATCAGGTAGAAAGGGAAGGGAGAAAGGCACACACAGATCTTTTCTGAAAAGGACTCTTTTCTAAATATACAACTAGAAATACTTTTTTTCAAGATGGATGAACTTGATTCTTTCCATGATTCTGGTCACAGACTTGAGCTGGAGGGGAACCAAATCAAATCCGATGTGTAGGCTCAGTCTTCACTTTATGGGAAATCTGATTTGGTTCTCATCCAGTTCAGTTTGTGACCAGAATCAGAGAGAGTCGAGTTTGTGAAGAAACATTTTTGGTTCTTAGTCCCTCTTCTCCAAGCATGCATGCCTTTGTACTTGCTCACTGCATGGGCTTGGTCCTGGGGAGCCCAAATCCAGTATCTCACCTGTGTGTAACAGCTGTTCTGTGGTCATAAACAGTTTTCAGCTTCTGAGGAAGGTGAGGCCCAACTCTAAAGAGGCTAGGGTACTCAACCTTCAAATTAGGACCTGAGACAAAGCCCTTGGCTGGTGGGCTCAGATATATCCAGTGAAGTATTTCTGGCCTCACAACTTGATTCTACTTTGCACCATTCATTCCCCAAGACACCACTGTGCAGGCACTCCATGGCATCAGCATGGCCATCTCATGGTGAATGGATGTTTGTGAGCTGGAGTGACTGGTCCCTCCCCGACACCTGCTACTGAGCTTCAAAGGGAAGCTCAAGGGCCCATGGCCTAGTTACCTGTAGACATGCTCTCCCCGGGGGACATGCCATCCAGCATGGGGTGCTCTGTGGACTGAGGGCTGGAGGCTGAGAGGCTGACCGTGGGAGGCTGAGGAGGTGGCAGGGTAGGTCTCTGCCGGGGCTTCGGGGTGGGCCGAGATTTGGCTAAAGTGCTTGTGAAAACAGAAGGAGAGACCAGAGGAGGAGCCGCAGCTGGGGAGAGCTGGCCTGAGGCCAAGGAGTACCCGGGAGGGTAACTGAGTCCATAGGGTGATGGGGTGCTCGGTGGAGTTGGAGACAGGCTAATTGGGGATGGCTGGCCAGTGGACTGGTCAGTGATAGCCCCGGGCTGGCCAAAAGGAACCTTGGGTGGAATTGGTGCAAGCTTCTTTGAAACTGAAAGAGAAAACAGCACAACAACAAAACAGGCTGTTAAACGCGGCCTGCCAGCATAGCCTATTAGCACATCCTTCTCAGCTAACAGGGTTCACCAGCTCCGTCACCCACGCCACCCCCCTGCCCCCAGCCTCCTGCTGCCTAGCAAGCCGCCAATACAGTGTTTAAAAATGAACCTGGAATTGTAAGTTTTCCTATCTTTCCATCTGTTAGCTAATTTCTCCTTTCTTCTGGATTCCTGCCAGTCTATACACACACACCCAGCCAAAGTGGGGAACAAATCTTCCAACCACAGGGGTGGGCTCGATTCCCAGTGCAAAAAGATGCCACCACTGACTTCTGGGACAGAGTGAGGCTCAGAGGATTCAAGTTCAAGCTGTTGTGTGGACCCCTAGCCTGGGGCAAGTCCTGGGGACCAGGAGCTGAGCTGGCTGCACCCGCACAGTGGGGTTTGGCTTCCAGCTGTGGAGTGCTGGCGGGTCCTCTGGTCATGGACACCTCCTGCCTGCATTTCTTCATGTGTTCTGCCTCCAGCCTGTGCACTTGCCTCATGGGCCCTTTCTTCATTTCTTACAATTGGCATATTTGTACTTATTTATGAGATATAAGATTGCGATTCGACACATGTATACAGTGCAGAATGATCAAATCGCAGTAACTAGCATTTCCATCTTCTCAAATGTTATGATTTCTATGTGCTGGAAACTTTCCAACTCTTTTTGCCTAGATATTTCAGAACGTGTAATTAATTGCTACAGATGCTAGTTACACAACTGTGATCCTGACTGCTACCACTGCTCCCTCTTTTGCCCCACGAGGTGTTTCAGCACTTGTTGTCCACGCACTCGCCTCCAGCCCTTTCCTTCTGCCATCTCCTCCACAGGCTCTCATTGCTTTTCCCCCTTTTTCTTATAAGAATTGTACCTTTGGGCATAAGCACAGACTGACTGCAGTTTTACCCCCGCTGCCTCCTTTTGCAGCACTGGGATGGAATCCGGGGCCTCCCACATGCTAGGCAAGTGCTCCTCCACCGCACAACTGCCCCAGCCTGACTGCACTTTGAAAGCACATCGTGGCCTCAGCCTCTTCTTCATGGCCTTCATTTTCCTTCATGTACTTAATCCCTCTGAAGAATGATACACTGAATGGACGAGGAATTAGAAGAAAAAAAAGCCCCAAAGGCAAACATTCAGCAGCTCTACCTGCTGGGCAGACATCTTGAGAAAATGGCCAATCGGTGAGAGGTAACGGCTGGGTACAGATGCCACTAATTCTGCCTTTTGAGTCCTTATGGAGGTGTCAGGGCCTCCTCTTCCGTTTTTGCTCTTCACACCCACACTGCCCACTCCTATGTGGAACAAAACCTACTCTACAGCTATTTCACATATCCCCTCGGCTCATATAGCCTACACTATGGAAGCAGAAAGGACACAGTCCTCTAGGTCCTACCAACATGGGTTCAGATTTCTATCTGCTACCTTGCCTGAAGCATCATTTAAAATTATTAATTTTTTAAAAGAAGCTCTTCTAAGCCGGGCATGGTGGCGCAGGCCTGTAATCCCAGCACTCGGGAGGCTGAGGCAGGAGGATTGTTGTGAGTTTGAGACCAGCCTGAGCTACAAAGTGAGCTTAAGGCCAGCCTGAACTGCACAGTGAGACCCTGTCTCAAAAAGACAAAAAAAAAAGAAGCTCTTCTAAACAACAGGGAGAATAGTATTTTTCTATTGCACTGTAACAATTAAATGGAATCCTTTATAGAAAGTGGCATATAACCACAATCTATAATAAAACCATTTGGTTTTCCAATTCTGTTTCCCACCTTTATTTTGTGAGTATGGCCTATGTTTCTCAGCAGCTGCTACTACAGCTCTTGACAGTGCTTGGGCCGCAAAATCTGGTCAGGCCCCTGGATGGAGAAAATATAGGCCTGTGCATCAGTACCTGAGAACATGTCTTGTACCACATGAGCTGCCAGAGAGGAAAGTGACCTGGCCATGCCTGGGCTGACACCACATCCCAGAAGAGACAAAACCAGGGTATGATTGACTTGCAGGCACAGTCAGGAAACTAAAGTGTCTAACGAATAAAAGCTAAATGTCCCACTCATGGCAATGATGAATCATGGGAAAGAAAATAATGTCTCTCAAGTGTTAGCTCTGAGTTACTGAATGCCATTTGAGAAAGATATCTGAGCCATTTTAGGCTACATTTCCTGCATAGATTCAAAATTGAACAGTGCTTCAAAAACTAAACAGGCCATGTCATTGGTATTAGGAAGCTGACTGACAAAAACAAGACCTGCACAGCCTCTAATGGACAAGCAATGGCTTAGCCTTTACTCCTAATTTTTTATTATCTAAGTTCACCCCTTCGTTGAAAAGCTGGGGAGGGGTTATAAAGTGAGACATGCCAAACAGTGCAGTGTCTACACCACAAGGGAACCTGCTGCTGCTGAGGTGAAGCCCTGGCATGCCAGAGTCCTACCTCCATTGCTTTGGTTCATTCCCTACTTGGCCTTAAATGCCCTTTGCTCTGGACCACCCACTCTATAACCTCTATAACTAAGTCTGGACAGGGCTCCCCATGTATCCCACAGGGTCCCGATGTCCCCTGGCATAATGGTGCCATCTCTGTATCATAGCTGTACTCCACTGGAAAGCACAGAGCTCTGCACATGGCCACACCCACTAAATATCTGTAGGATATTCAAGGCATGAGTGTGGGATAAGCAAGATCAAAGCGCCTGGTGAAGACACACTAGGAAGAGGAACTGTCATGCATCTGGAGCTAGGAAGGCTGCACAGGGCGCTGCACAGGAGATGCCGGTCAGAGACAAACTGGCCCTATCTAACCAATCCCGGAATTAAAGCCAATCCTAGAAACATGAAAGGTCTGAATGTAGAACAAAGTAAATGGCGTATGATTTTAGATGAGGGAAAAACTTTGCTGGGGGATGACAGAGGTGGAAATAAATCAGAAAGGTCCAGATTGGAACACATAAATGACAAGCCAGCTTGTCATTTATGAAATGCCCCAGTGAGGTACCTTTAGCACTGGACAGGGATGCTCTGAAGACAGTCACTGCACCTGTGCCGGGCACAGCAACACTCAGCAACTTGAAAACGGAAGTCCGGGAGGTTGGGACTGGTGGAGAGCAATGATGCTGCCCGCCCCCCTGGCACTCTGAGGGATCCTGGGAGGAGACAACTTAGCACAACCAGTGTGTGTGTGGGGGGGGTGGTAGGCAGGAGCTCACGGACATGACCCCACAGTGCTTTTTAAATAATGAAGATAGAGCCTGGCAAGGGCATGGAGGACACATGCCATTGTAGACAGTGACTTGTGCACTGGGGGCACCACGTGGAATGGGAAAGCATGGTTCTATATAAGTCCCTCATGAGTCTACTCTTGGAGGAGCAAACTGCAGAAAAATGGCAAAAAGACCCCCACTGAGCTTCTCTTTTCTTTTGCCTAGACTGGAAATTGCTCACGCAAGCCACAGGATTTAGTTTCTAAATAACCACACCAGTGAGGGCAGCAGTCTCAGCTGAGGCTTGCCTGACCTGAAATGAAGTGGTGACTCACCTTTCCGGAGGGTGTGAGGGCTCTGGTCCGCAGGTGGCTGGCTGGGGGTGGAGCCTGGCTGTGTCCCTGGACAGCTTGCTCCCTGGCCAGAGCCTGGACTTCCTTTCTGCCCAGAGCCTGGAGATAATTCCTTGCTTTTAGCAGTGCTGAAACACAAGCACACAGGATGAGAGAGAAGCCCTGAGCTCAGTCACCTGCAGTTCCAGGCTTGTCAGCTGTGACCCGCCACGTCTTCTGCTCATGCTCAACTCCACCTAGGCCCTGAGCTGTCTCCTTTCCTTACTTCAGCCTTCAAACATGCCCCACAAAGTGTCTCTTCATAGAGCTCTGGTGGCTAGCTCAACTCTGCTCTGCGCGCCTGGGACTCGCTGCCAGCATTCTCTTCACGGCTCTGCCCTCAGGGAGACTGGAATGATGTGAGGCCAGGCACTCCGAGCTTTCTTACTGCATCCTGTTGTTAGTGCAGCAACTCTAGGATGCCATGAAGCAGAAGCACCAAGGCGCTCTCCTTCCTTCTTTCTCTATGGGACACCAGAGCCAAGAAGACTTGGCATCGTGTGCCCAGTGAGGGTGGATGCTGCCTAGCCCACGGCTGCAGGGTCCCAACTGCACATCGTCCCCATGGAGGGGGAGGGGGCATTCTGGGTGCCATCCTCTAGCTCAGTAACAGGTCCTAGCTGGACCTAAGGCTGACACTGTGACCCTGCATGTTAGGTCAATTCACATCCCAATGTTGTAGGCCTGGATTGGGTGAGTGTCATAAAGGGACCCTGGTCTCCATAGGACCTCTGAGGAGACAAAAGGACTGGAGGATTCACCCTCACTGCAAGGCTCCTTCTCAGGCTCTCTGAGAATAAAGTTCATGTGAGGAAACATTCTAACTCCAGCACAGAGAGCAAGCGTGACCAATCCGGGGCACGCTCCCATCACCCTGTCAGTGGCCAACGTGCCACCCCGGGAATAGTGCCCACAGCCCCACCTACTCCCTCCTGGACATCTCAGTCTTCAGCAAATCAGTCCAGGAGACACTAGTCAGGAGGCGCTCTGATGCTGGGAGCGTCCTGTCATCCTAGGTGAGTCTTCCCTGAGTTCTGAGGCTCTTAAGGCATGAGGAAGGGGGTCTGAAAACTGCAGTCTCCCTCAAGGTTTTCTTTACCTCACAAAAAGTTCCTATTTCTTCCTTAAACTTATTTAGAAAATCGAAATGTGACTATGGATGAAATGCTGAAGGGAATACACCATCCATATCCAACAGGGTACACTGAGAAAGACTGAGTAGAAAACTGGGCTAGAAGAGGAAATATCATCAACGACAAGTAGTTCTTCATAAGGGGGGGAGGGCAGGGGAGGGCAGGGAAGGGGAGGGGAAGGGAGGGGAGGCAGAGGGGGTCACATTCAAAGTGGTGCTATTTTTCCTTGCAGGATAAGCTCTAGACCTAACAAATTCTCCAGAGAAAAGTTATTTCATCCAAAATGACCAGAAGAGCAAAAATTTCTTTATTCTGTTAATGAAAAGCAAAGGCAGAAAACTCAGGTCTGTCAGCCTGGATGAAGATTCTCTTTTCATCCTTCCTTAGTCTCAAAGTCACTAGGCACCTGATTTATGTCAAACATCTATTTCCCCTTCTACCCATCTCTGTCATGATCAGTTAAAACAATCACCCAAAGAAAATGCCAAATAAGCAAACCAGAAAACTGCCTTTTGAGGGATTGCAGACTCTTTCTTTCTGGTGGTAAGGTAAGAGATCTACCCAGGAATCAAAGACTGACTCTTTCTGCCCCTTCCTACTGCTACACTTCCCAGCACAAGAGCATATATTTATTTACCTATGGAGCCTGGCTCCTCTCTCACCAGCACGAGTGTGGGTGACCCGAAGGGAGAGGTAGACGAAGGTTACTACAAGTGCTAGATGATGGAGGCTTTACTGCACAGGGTAAGTTAGTCCTGGGGGCACATGGCTCAGTCAGCTGGGTGCCAAAGAGCAAGAAGCTGCTCTGGGATCACTGTTGATCAGGATGTGGAGGGAGAGCCTGGCTGGGCAAAGCCATTGGCCTGGAAGGGAGGGAGCCAAAGGTAAGCCTGGGGCTGGGTTATGGCTATGTGCTGGTGTCTCCCCAAAGCCTCATGCAGTCAGAGGGCAGACTTCTACAGTTTGTGATTAATCCATGATCCAGGGCTGAGTTTACGGGCTGAGTGCTACAGTGAGTGGGTGTTACACCTGGCTGGGGGCAGACAGCCTGGATGCAGTATAAGGGGGAGGCTTGCTCTTTGCCTTTGCTCCTTCCTGTTTGCTCTTGCTGTTTTGCTGTCTTCTGCTGCCATGAGCTGCTGTGCCACTCTGCCTTGGAGCCAGCTGAGTATGGACTGAAACCTCTACTAACTGAGCTGAATAAACCTTTCCTTCTTCAGTTTTGAGCATTAAGCATTGTGTCCCAGCAATAAGAGAGAAGTAACGAGACAGGCTGAGAGTGGACGGAGAGCCTGCTATCCTCAGGGGAATCCTGCAAATGCAGGAAGCATCACCTGTGCTGCAAATGTCTAGAAAACAAGAAAGGAAGAGAGGGATCCACACAGGGAAAGAAAGAAGGCAGAGCAGGACAAAAGAACGCACCCACACCTGAAGAAAAGGAGAGAACCACATGTCCAGGGAAAAGAGCCCTATGCTGCCAAGTGTTAGGCTTTTCAAATAACCCATGTGAGTGCATGGCAGTCCCTGCCCATGAGTGACTACAAGCCCACCCTTGTCTTTCCTAGATGCCTTGAGAGCCCAAAGAACTCCATCCTCAAGAGGCACTTATTGTGTTTTAGAAATATCATTTACATGTCAAACACCATATGAGTTGAGTCTCATTTCAACGGAAAGTCAGAGCTAGGCATTGTGGTACATGCCTATAATCTTAGCTTTAAGAGGCTGAGGCAGGAGGACTGCCACAAGTTCACGACCAGCCTGGGCTACATAGTGCGTTCTCTCATCAGGAAGATCCTATCTCCAAAGAAAAAAGTAGCCAGAATGACAGCAGTATTGTAAGAGGGGACTGTGTAGAGGCCACCTCAGTCAACATGCTGTCCACATGTCCCTTCTGGTCAGTCTGTGTGGCCTGCCCCTGACAGGATCCGCTTCTGCTGCAGCTTCCTCCAGCCCCTTCTGCACCTCTCAGGTGGACCTAAAGCCTGGCAAAGACAGCAGAACCTCCTGGTGTCCCCGAGGTCAGGTCTATGTCCCAAAGTCTGAAACTATGAGACTATCTTCTATTTATCAAAGAGGAAAAAGAAAAAAGGAGGAAAGGAGGAGAAGAAGAATGAGGAAGAAGAGAAGAAACAACAGGTTTGCGGTTCCCTACATGGGTCTGGAGAGTGAGCTTGTGTGTTGCGGGGAGGACTGAGTTAAAAAGTTCGGCTTCCCCAAGTCTCTGTGCCTTCCTTCTGGGGCTTCCTAACCCAACACAACACACAGCAGCACTTCATTTTATCAGCTTTCCTGCTTCTCTAAATTGCTGTCAGAGAACAGATAGGGACACGCAGCCAAACTGGTTCATGCTGCAGCTGTCATTTCCAAAGTCCCCATGCTGATGCCCACCAAGCACAGTCTCCCTCACTGGGACCCCTGGGTGTCCTAGCCCAGTACTGCTGGGCCTGCTTACCCCCTGCAACATGAATTCCTAAGGGCATTGATCAGGTCTTATGTCTGTGGACAGAGACAGCCAGTTCACTGAATGTGCCAGGGAACAAGCCTGCTACCGCTCTCAACTTCCTCTAAAAGACTAGGAATGGTACCATGTGCTGTGCCGCAGAGGTCACCAGGCCCAGGGAGGCCACCACCTCCACTGCATCTTTGATCTGCATTTACTTTATCAGCAAAAATGACCACCACAAACCCAAAGGTAGAGGGCAGAAATGCTGGGACTCTCAATTTCAAAATATAGAAATCAGAAAGGCATAGAAGGCGGGCATAGGGAGCTGGAGAACTTGAGATTATTCACGCTGCTTTAGCAAGCTCCTAAGGATTCAATGTGGCAACTGAGGGGGCTGTGGGGGACTGATATGGTGCCAGGATGATGTAGAAAGTGGAACATGAATGCTCGGAGTGGGGGCAGGGTGTGCAACCCATGCAAAGAAGGCTCCAGTGGATGAGCCCAGACACCCCTAGCAGCAAATCAGCCTGCCCTTGGACAGCAGGGCCGGTGCTTACCTGGTGTGCTCAGCTGCAGGCTGCAGACCCCCGCCAGCTGGAGAAAGCGTGGGCACCACAGCCGCTGCAGGGCTATCCGGGACCTGCTCCGGCAGGGGTGATGGCAGAGGCGCAGCCAGCTCGGCAGGTGGGACAGGAGGCTGCATGGAGGGTGGGGTGCAGGATGCTTTCCGGCCAGCCGAGGAGCCTCTTCGAGCCACCCAAGATGTGTCCATAACCCTCACACCCATGCTGGCGAGGGACACAAAGACACCTTTTTACAAATGCATGACAGCTGACAGGCTCCCTTCCCCCCCAAAGCAGAGACATTCAAGCAGGTCCATGGTAGGAGAAGAGCAGCGCAGGCTTAGCACCCTTCCAGGCCAGGGAAGCGGTGTGCAGCGGGCGGGCAGGGATTGGCCAGCAACTCCCCTAGGGCTGAGACTGCTGGGGCTGCCTAAAACACAGCCCCTGCAGCCCAGGCTTGGCAAGAGCAGCACTCCCACAGCGGCAGTCTGCAGCAGAATGCACGCAGCAGCTTGGGGTTCCCCAGGCTGTGCTCTACCCTCTGCCAAAGCCAGCTGGCCTTAGGACAGAGGGCTGCCAGGCTCCATGGGTGCAGAATCCAAGCTGTTCTCCGAGCAGAATATAGCCTAAGGAGGGAGCAGGGGACACTTGCTCCCCCTAAGTGTAAGGGGTGGGGGGAGATACCATCAAACTAGAACACTGAACCAACCAACACAGGAGATAATGAAATATGAATGCTCTTTCTTGTTAGATAACTTGGGGCCCAATCCCAGCTCCACCTCTGCTGGGGCACCCCGGCCAAGTCCTCTGTAGAGTCTGCAGACCACACCTGCTGGTCTGTACAGCAAGGAAGGGGCTGCTCACGCCCACCATCCCTCCAAGGTCTGAGTTTACTTTAATGATAGGCACACAGCTTCAAGGAAGTCGCCAGGCAACCCAATGGCACATTCACCCTCTCACAGAGCTCACTAAGACACAGCTCGCTTAGTTTAGGAGCTTGTATGTGGCCCTGCAGGTACCAGAGGATACTGTACCTTTGGATTTTCCTAAGGCTGCAGGGACAGAAACATACAGATATTAGTGTCAACAAATCTATGCCTTCCCTTGGACATAAAGGTAGTCTTTCCGTAGGACTGTCTTGCCAAGGTCAGATTTGTGGAGTAGGTTTTTTCTTTTTCCATGAAATCATTACAGTTTAGTTGATAGGGTTGTTTGGTGCGTGTGCCATGAAATCATTACAATTTAGTTGGATAAAGTAACTTTTTTACTCTTACAAGTAAAAATCACACAGATGAATGGATGGAGCAGCTAAAGAACTGATGTGCTGTGGGGTAGGTGGAGGGAGCCGGGAGGGAGACAGGTAGGGAGATGGAAGTAGCTCTCTGGTCACTTCCAAGTCACCTGGACTGGAGCAGTTAGTGCCTTTTCCTCTGGCCTAGGAGATAATTGATTCTATGGTCCTGAGAAAAGGGCTTTATAGACTGAGCAAGAGCTCATATAAGGCAGACACATTTGTGCAGGGTGAAATACACTCTGGCCCAGCATTTATGTACTGTGGCATAGAGACAAGAGATTAGGAGTTTGTGCTCTCTTCTTCTCTAGTAGGTGGTCATCCACACTGGTCAGAAGCAAAAAGTTATACCATGAAGTCCTGCCCACCTAAAATGATTACACTGGCCTTGCAGAAGTACGGCAAGATTAAAAAATATTAAAAGTTCAAGTACAAAGACTGGATGTAAGGGTTGCAATTTGGGTCTTTTGAGGAAACATGGTCTGCGAGAGACTGGCAGAGAGGGACACGGTGGGGCATGGCTGCTAAACTGTTTTGAAGGACAGCTTCCCAAGCATTTCTTCCTTACTACTGCCAGGAAGCCTTCCCCATCTAGGGCCATGGTTGGTAATCCTCACCTCCTCCAATGCCTTTAAGGAGTACCTTGGAATAGAAGAATGGGGAAGGGATGTCTCCCTCCACAACCCATTAGCTTTCGCAATGGCTTGGGTATGAATATCAATAAGCAAACACCTTCTATAGCATGTGCAGAAAACCTCTTAGAGACTACTCAGAACTCTGGGACCGAGACTGTCTGTGCTACAGGGGTTTAACCCAGGATGCTCTCTGGTATGAGAGCACATCAGGATGAGAACAACAAGTCTACTATTACACTGGAGGAAGAGACCTTGATCGAGCTATCTCTTCATTGGAATGGTTAATGAGGATAGCAGGCATTGAGATACTTCCTATGGTGATAATTAAAAAGAGCCCTGAATGGTGTTGGCCCACTCCACCTTCTCTTCCTTCCTCTATTCTCCCTTGCTTAGTAACTCTTTCCCACAGAGTACAGCAGAGAGGTCAAAGGTGGTGAGGGATGCCTTCTACTTCCAATGGCAACTTCCAGGCTCAGTAATCTCAGAGTTGAGGTCACTTTGTGATTTTGTTTAGCAAGAAAAAAAGCCAGCATGGACCTGGTGCAGTACTGGCTGAGTCCTGCTAACCTTCGCTGGCAAAGCCACCAAAGAGAACTACGAGCTAAACACACACTTCTGTCTTTGCTGAGGGGCTGCGGAGCTGTGTGTGATCACCACTGCACGAGCTGAAATGACTTTCTTCTGGAAGGCAGTGTCAAATGCTCACAAAGAACGCATGCAACCAATGTTCACTGACATTTTCGCAGTTGCATAATCCTGACAGAGTGAGTCAATCACAAAGGTTGGAGCTATGCTCTTAGAATGGGAGAGTCAAGCCCAAGACACTTGCCTTTCACTTCTCTCTTCTAGGGTTGGAGATAAAGACTGGGCATACAGAGTTGGGTCACCGGGGACCCTGCCCTTGGAAGGAACTGATGTAGTTCTAACCGGGATTCTGGTTCTCACAAGAGCGTTGTTATAAAGAGCAAGGCTGATCTTAAACCTCTCTCTGAGAGTCCTTCTCTCATGTGAAACTCCTGCTGTGACGCCACCTCCCACATACCACAGTCAAGGAGGCCTTCAGAGCAGGGCTGATGGCACTGAACTTACGGATCTGTGAGCTAAAAATCCTTTTCTTTTTACATATTGCTTGACCTCAGGCTTTTTTTTTTTTTTTAAATAGCAACAGAAAGCAAATTAAATAGATGAGCAACACAGATGTGGAAGAAGCCTGACTGGCTAAGCAAGTGCACTGTACAGGGCTGGGAGGGCGGAGGCTCAGAGAATAAGAACACAGCCCGAGGGAGGGAATACAAAGGCTGGTATCTGGTTTGTGCGAGGCTAATGAGCCCATCCACATGTCTGCTCAGCACAGCATGGTGGGCTGTGCAAGCACGGAACTTTGAAGGTTTTTTTTTTTTTTAACGTATTTAGGACAGGGTCTATCAGATCTCATTACACAGACAGGACTCTAGTCTTCCTCCTGTTTTCAGCCACCCAAGAGCTAGGATTACAGGCATAGGCCATCACGCCCAGTCTCAATCACCATCTTGGTGCACCCCGGGGGCAGGGCTGGCACAGCAAGTCAGGGTTGGAATCCCATCCCTATGTCTGCTTAAGCAGGTGCTTTAATCTGCTGAACTATTTGGAACTTGGGTTTTAATACCAAATTCCCAATGGTTAAACCCATGATATACATGAGCTACTTTTGACCATATTGTGTGAAATGGAAGAGACAACATATCTTTCTCCCTTAGGGTTGTTGAAAAGAATAGAACAATGTACATATGATCCTGTGCCCTAAGAAATCAGTGTCAATTAAACATTCATACTCTGAAAGTTCAAAAACAAAAATGCTCCACAATCCCAAACTCTGTGAGCACTAATACGGTACCACAAATGGAAAATGCCACAGCTAACCTAAGAGATGAGTCACAGCCAAATGCTGGTATGGTTAAAATACTGTATAAAGTTACCTTCAGGCTATGTACATAAGATCTGCATGAAACACACATAAGCCAAGGGCTGAGTGGTGGGTCCCACCCTCAAGAGATCTCACTGTGTATACCAAAATATTCTACAATCTGGATAAACCCAAAAAGAGACACATCTCTGGTCACACATCGTGGATGAGGAACGCTCAATCTGTAGAAGCATCCATGACGATGCTGCTCTATCCTTGTAAAGTCCAACCACATTCACTTCATCAAAAAATAAATCTACTTGGACAAAATCAGAGTGTGAAGCCAAAGGTAAAATACGTTTATGAAAGGAGAGAACCAATGCTATGTTGAGGAAGCGGGGACAGCATGAGAGGGAGATAACGGGAAGATGCCATTCTGGGTCATGGCATTAGGTCTACCATCGGAGTTCTTCCGGCCCAGCAGTGGCACTGAACATCAAAGAGATTTGGAGTAGCCTCCGGCAGAAGAAAGAAGGGCACCAAAAATAAGGATAGGTAATTCAGACATCATCTTCTTTGGGTTGTGTCTTGCTGGGTTCTGGAAGCTAGAGGTGCCAAGATGGGTTTCAGAGGAGGGGATACTGACCACCTAGTTAGATGATGTTAGAATTAAGGAAAAGAGAAATACAGGCAGGATCAACACAAAACTCCCAATGGTATAGTTCAGAAAAATACACTGCAAAAGCCTGTGTTGAAGGCTTACTCTTCTGCTTGTGGCAGTATTGGAAGGTAGGGAAATGTTTGGAGGTGGGGAGGAAGTTGGTCACTGGGGTGCCCTTGAAGGACACATTAGGAGCTGGTTCCTATTCTTTTTCTCTTTGTTTTCTAGTCACTGTGGAGTGGGCAGTTTTCTCCACATGTTCCCATCATGATGTGCTGCCTCAGCAAGGCCCGAAGGCAACTGGGCCATGGAACAATGGACTTAAACCTCTAAAACTGTAAGGCAAAATAAATGTTTTCTCCTTATAAGTTGATTATCTTAGTTAGCTGAAATAGAGAGAAAGCTAACAGACATCTAACAAGGAGAAAACTGTACAAGAGAAACTGTTATTTCTCAAACTTCCTTTGAAACTACCTAGCTCTATAACTGCTTCATGGCTTTGTAATTACTTCCTTGACCCTGTAACCATGACAGCATGCATACAGGATGCCTGATTGTACCACTGTGCCAAGCTTCATAAACTGATGATCATTAATCCATCCATATAACTGGAGCTAATCAGAACTGCCAGGCTGTGCTATCTCACATTGGTACCTCCTTTGTACCTCCTGCTTGTGCATCACATAAGAGTCCTAGACCATCACAGATTGGGGCCTGATATTCTGAGAATAATCCTGGTCAGTGCCGGGAGCTGTCTCCAAATCCTGGGAGTTGTTTCCACACTTCTACTGCCATTGCAGGACAGCTCCTATACCTTACTACCAGCCACGTCATGCAGGCAACAAATGAGGCAAGAATAAGAAGTGTGGTCTTGACTGAAAAGTTCATGGAAGAAAGAATCTCCTGCAAACTCCACCTATCTTTGACCAGTAGCTTCTAGTCTTCCTATGTTGAGCTGTAGAACTAGCTCAACTGACTCTGGCACTTCAAAGACAAAGAAAATATTAAGTACTCCATGTGGCAATGAAAAGGCTTGGTCAGGGTGCTTCATTAGTGGATGTCTTATCAGTCATTTTCCCTGGCAATGAGACACAATCCCAAGACCCAGAACCTAAAAGGGCAGGGCTTTATTTTGGCTCATGGCTTCTGAATCTTTAACTCACAGTTGGCAGGCTAAAACAGAAATGGCCTGTGGGAGGGGTGTGCCAGAGGAAAGCTGCTCAGGATAGGGTGGTCAGGGAGCAGAGAGAAGGGGCGGCTCACACCCACAGGGGCCAATCTTCAACAGGACCCCATCCCCTAATGGCAAAGTGACTATTAGGATCCTACTAGGGATCATCCATCACCTTCCAAAAGCTCCACTTCTTAACACCTGAGACTTTTGGGGAACATGACCTTAAACCAAAAATACCAAGTTGTAAATCACCTGAGCATATTACTTTAAAAAGATCTTTATAGACGTTATTAAAATGAGCATTTTGAAACATGGAGTTGTCTCTGGATTGCCAGAGTGGGCTTCAAAAAATATCAAATAACTTAAACCATAATACTAGAAAACTAGGCTCAGAACACTGACACTTTAATGACACAAAGATGTTTCTAAAAGTTCTGATTCACAACTAATACACAGAGCCACCAAACTGCACTGGTTGCCATTTCAGTGCTCAGCTGCAGCTGAGAGGTGGGGCCCTGATATATCTCTAACGGGGCTATTTGGATTTCCCTTCAATCATGGTAGGTGGATTCCAAGCATGAGTGTTCTAGAGACACAGGAAGAACCCAAGAGGCTTCCCTGGACTTGGCCTCAGAAGTCCCAGAACACCTCTGCCATATCCCTGAAACCACATCACCAAAGCCAGCTCAAACTTAAAGGAGAGCAATGAGGTACCAGTGCTCAACCGGAGGACAACCACAGCATCTGCTGCTGTCTTTGCCACAGTGGTCCTCTCATGTGGCTACAGTATGGTTGTACTAGTTTCCCGTGGTGGCAATAACAACGGCCACAAAGTTGGTGGATAATACAAATGTATTCTCCATGTTCTGGAGGCCTGAAGTGCAGAACTGGTACCATGTGTTGGTGGGGCTACGATTCCTCTGGGAGCCCTAGGACAAACCTTCCATGCCTCCCAGACTCTGTCTGTTGCTGACATTTGTTTTTTTTTGGCTTGGGGCAACCACACACAATCTCTCTCTGCTATAGCTCTACATATTCTTTACAATATAGTAAACTCCCCCTCTGCTTCCCTCCTGTTAAGATGTATGTGATGAGTGTAGGGCCCACCCTGATGATCTGGTGTCATTTTATTTCAAATCCTTGTTTTAATCACATTTACAAATATCCTTTTCAGGTGCTATGTACAGGTTAAGGGTTTATGACCTATTATGTTTGTAGGGGGCAGATCATTCTCCTTACCACAATGATCAAATATGTATATGTGAAATCCTGAATCTGATCCCATTATTTCCCATGACAGCTTCCTCAGTTATGAATCAAAAAGACATGAATATGAGGGGGGAAAATTTTCTTTCAGTAGTATCTAGGACACAAAAGCTCAGGAAAAATGAAATGCACTGAAACTGATGAGGAACTTAACTGTTTCTATCAAGTTTTATCCAGTTTATCTGACCAAAATTTTCTTCCTGTTCATTAAAGTAACCACCTTACTGATACGTAATTCATATTTTCTTTCTTAACCTCTCCAAAAAACTTCAGCTATGTGAGTTTTAATTTGTTAGTATTCAATGGGTAGTTTGAAGACTTTAAAATGTAGTTCCTGTAATTCCAGCACTCCGGGAGGCTGAAGGAGGATCACAGAGCCAAGCCTAGGAAGGGCAATGTCTCACTTAGTGAGACCCAATCTCAAAATTAAAAATAAAACACAAACACTGGGGGACACTGCATCCTCAAGGCATCTCTCCAGTACTCAGCACGCACAAGGGAAGGTTCCTCGTCCCAGACACAAGGAGCTAAACACAATAAACAGCAGGTCAGTGCCAAGTCTGCTCTTGGAAACCCATGGATTACAACCATGTGACACAGAGGGGAAGGAGCCAGGCTGAACACCAGATCCAGAGTGAGCTCTCTCATTTCCACAAAGGTCAGAAAATGTGAGAACTATGGCCATGGTTAGGGGAAGTCCTCTAAACCAAGGCTGGGAATCAAGTCAGATTCTGCTGGCTGGGAAGATAAGTGTTTGAGACAGGGTCAATTTTGTTTTACTGAAGTACAAATATCAATGAGAGAGTTTTAAGATACCTTGACAAGATGGATTTGATAAATTAATACACTGCAAACTGTTTTCATAATGTTTTGGTATCACAGAAGGTGCATACATGATATTATACTTACAGACATTATTATACCTTATGTCTCTTATCAGTAAATAAAGAGTGCAGCTGTTTGCGCATCTTATTTTTTATACCTGAATTACATCAAAGATTCAATAATTAATACTTTCTACCTTGTTTTTTTCCTAGTGGTTGTCCATAGTATTAGAAGCTGACATAATATCCTGTCCAACCACAATTAGTACAAATCTTGCCCCTCATAGAATTATGTAGAAGCACAGCGTTATCAATCCCAACTGTACTGTCCATTCACACACATCATGATTCTTCCATTCTATACCACTTCCTTTGTCTATACCTATCAGAGATGGGCACTCCAATGTCATTCAACTAATTTAGGTGCTTGATCTTGACAACACAATCCAACACAGTCCAGCATTCCACAATAGTGAGTTACCGGAAGAAGTTGTTGACCACAGCCATTTACAGCTCAACTTAATATTATGGCCCTGTGATGTATACTTCATTTTTATACTTTTCTGCTGGATGGTTAAGACCTAGATAGAGCAAGACTTATATACCAACACATGTACTTTATGTTTCTTATGAGGTCAGTGAAGTCCCCTCAGGGTTTATCTTGTAGTCTTGTACCTTATTCTGTAGATCCTTTGTCTGTGTCATCCATGTGGATGAGTCACAGCCAATGCTTGACCAGTTTGCTCTCTGTGAGAGCCTGAGAGAAAGTTTTCTCTCCATGTGACTCTCCTCAGGCACACTATAGAACTTCGATCACCTTCCTCTGTGGCTCCATGATCTCCTTGTTCAGAAAACTTGGAGCTCAAGTGAGTTTCATGATGTTGCAGTACAGGCTCTCCTATGTCCTTAGGGATTGACAAAAGAAAAGATAGGACAGGCTGGGGCAGAGAACACAGAGGTTTTCCCCAGCACAACAGGAAGCAGAAGTCCAAGGACACTGGTAGAAAGTGAAGGAGAGATTGGTATCAAGGAAATCATGTTATATCCTCCTCTTCTCAAATTAATTGAGGTAGTCAGATCCTGGCCTGAGGCAAAAGACTGCCTCTAATCATGCACAGTCTGCATCAAGAAGGTGGGCTTAGGAGAACTGTGCAGGCCATTAGAGAAATCAAATTAAATAAGATTTTATCATACTTCAGAAAGAATAGCTATCATGAATAAATCAGATAATAACAAAAGCTGGTAAGGCTGGGTTGGGGGAGAAGAACTCTCTGCATCATTGGTAGGCATGTAAACTAGTACTACTAGTTTACATGCCTACCAATGAATAGAAATAAGTATGGAGATTTCTCAGAAATATAGAGATATTCTGTTTGACCCAGCTATTCCCCTTCTAGGTTCCTTTTGAGAAAACTAAAGATATCATATTACATAGATACATGTATACCCATGTGCACAATTCATAATAGATAAAACTTAGGAGCTGCCTGTGTGTCCACCGATGCACAAAGAAATTGGTATCTACACATAACAAGATACTACTTGGCTTTAAAGAAGGACAGGGGCCAGGGAGATGGCTCAGTGGAATAAGTGCTTCCCTGGCAAGCGCAAAGGCCTGAGTTCAATCCCCGGTTCTGTCAAAAAAATAAAAAATAAAAAAAATAAAGAAGGATAAATTAGAGATGTTTGTACAAAAACAGATGTACCCTGAAAACATAATATCAGGTGAAATAAATTAGATACACAAGGTTAGAGATCACATGGTTTCTCTCATATGAGAAATATAAAACGAAGTAAAGAATAAAACAAAAAACTGATAAATGGCAACAGGGAGACAGATGTATTGCAAATTGGAAGGAGACCAAGAAATGAGAGAAAGGGTGGAGGCATAAAGACATCTAAGATGTACGGGGCACAGTTAACGTGAGACTCAGCAGACACAAACCGCTGCCCAGACATTGCAAACCTCCACAACCTTAAATTGCTCTGAAAGCCTGTTTGGAAGTGCTCACCATAAGCTCATGGTACCTTAAAATGTATACAGTCATGGGCCAGCCAAATAGCTCGGCAGATTAAAGCGCCTGCTTAGGCAGACTCAGCACCTGGGATTCAATTCCCCCTGAGCCTGTGGACCCACCCCCGGGGTATGCTGAGACAGCCATTGAGATTGGGCATGGTGGTGTGAGCCTGTAATCCCAGCACTTATGAGGCTGAACACAGGTGGATCACTATGAGCCCGATGTATGAAGTGAGACCCTGTAGACCTTGTCCCATAATACACAACAAACAAACAAACAAAAAAAAAAAACATATATGATCAAACATTGCTTAAAGATACACTCAGAAATATGTCACTGGGTGATTTGTTGTTATGAACTTACACAAACTAAGACAGTTACACTACACCAAGTGATACAATCCTATCAGACCACCATGGTATATACAATCCCTTACTGACCAAATGTTACTGATGAGAAGACTTACATATTGATGGTGAGCCTTAGGTAGCTCTTTGTGAGTTATCCTAAACCAGGATCTTCATTTCAATTTAATTGGGACTATATATTTTTAAATACATACAGTATCTGCTTTACTTCTTATAAAACAATAATTTATGTAGCTGGCAGCAGTCTCAGTTCTACATCCAAATGGCATTATGCAGTGGGCACCTCATTTACATAGTTCCTTAAGGGCACTTCGTCAGGGATGTGGTATCTGTTTATAGTATCACTGTCCACGTTTCAGCAACTGCCTGCATCCTCCAAGGAGACAGAGGACTCGGATTATCCCAGTGGTCCTGCAGTGACAATGCCCTCATCAGAGCCACCTGGACTACCTTTTGGGGGCAACAGGAACCTATCATCTCGCAGGAGAAGGAAGGAGCACGCCATGATGCAGAAGCACCCGAGCCCAAATGTGGAGTGTTCTGCATACCCCAGAAGGCAGCACTTGTCCTTCAGGGCATCTCGTCCGCCCAGCAACCTCACATAGGAACTGAACTCTACTTACAAGACTTATAAACAAACTCTAATGTACTCTAGTTTTCTGTGTCTTCCAGATTCTAATTTTGTTCCTTTTTATAGATACAAGAAATTTCTTCCTTCCTTAAATATGTGAGAATTTCCACTCTGCATCTTTCCACTGCATGAAGAACAAGCAATAGCACCACACATACCAATAGCCCCACCTTCACGGCACATACTGACCCTTGGATACAGGGACAAGTAGGGACACTTCCATACTCAAGACCAACTATAGTCAAGGGCAACAGGCTTAGGTTTCCTGTGCTAATTCTGGTCTCCGATGCCAACTGCCACACAGAAGAGGAGTGAAAAGGAAGACTTCTCCAGCTCTGCAGTGCTACAGTGCTGACCCTAATTCCTAAGCCTTTCAAGCATATCTTTGTGGTTATCCAGGGGCTTATAACAGGAAGGTTTTAACTACTTATGTGAATTTCTAATATGCTCACGGAGAGTTTTATGTTCCCTTATATCCTGAAGGAGCAGTTGCTAAAATGTATTTTATGATAGGCTCATGCAATCATGGGGCAGCTTGTACGGTTTGTGATTAGTTTATGATCCCATGTTAGGATTATGGGTATGAGTGCTACACTTGCCCTGGGCAGATAGTCTGCACTGCAATGTGAGGAGGGTAAATAGGCTTGCAAGTTGCAGGAGCTGCTGCCCCTCCCTTTGCTCTTTGCTGTTTCCCACTGCCATGAACAGCTGCTCCTTTACATGTGCCATACCTTGGAGACAGCAGAATATGGGGACTGAAATCTCCACTAACTGTGGGCTAAATAAACCTTTCCTTCCTTGATTCTGGGTTTCAGGTAATTTGTCCGAGCATTGACAGAAGAGTAACTAAACAGAATTTGATACCAGAGAAGTGGGTGTGTTGCTGTGGCTAAATTTGACCATGTGGATTACAAAGTTTTAGAGATGTTGCCTATAAGAGAAGTGCTGGAATGCTTTCAGCTGTTTTGCATGGAAGATTCTGGTCACAGCTCAGATGACCAGAATGCTGATAGAAATCCTGCTGGTAAAGCCCAGGATTGTGGGGGCTGGGGGTTCTTCTGGGAAGGACTGCATTGGTTGTTAGACTCCAGATGATTTGTGTTATGGCTTCTAGAAAGTTTGTCTCCGCTTTGGACACATCCAGAGATTCTGCACGAGACTGAGATTAAGCACAGTGGACTGGTTAATCTGGCAGAAGAAATTTCAAGGCAGTCAAATGTTGAGGCAGTGGCATGGATACTGTTGAGGGCTTTTAGTCAGATTTATGTTGAGAATCAAAAGCAAGGAACCCAGTGGGGTGATTCAAAATGGTGTGAGTTTGGCGAGACAGGAAACTCCAATAAAACTGTGGAATGCAAAAATAGAGCTGAAAGGAACTCCATTGCTGAAAAGCAACAGGAGACTAGAAAAGATGATGCCCAAGGATATTAGAGGAAGTGGCAGGTCAATACCCTTTGCAGCCTCCAAACAGTGAAAGTGAAAGACCGCTTTGAGGAGAAAGCTGAACAGCACCACATTCCAGAATAGAACAGAGAATTTGTTCCTCAGCATCAGGGTTAGAGTAATCAGAAATCTAGGGACTCAACTCCCACAACCAAGAGAGAAGAAAACTTGGCTACTGCTCCAGCTGACACCAGACCTTGGCATCATCCACATGGTGTTGCTTTTAGGTGCATGCAGAATGCAAGAGTTCTGAGGTTAAGAAGGTTTCCACCTAGATTTCAGAAGGCCTGGGAGGCCAGGCAGTGTGTGAAACAAACAGTGAGAAGCCAAATGGGCAGTGGAAATCCCAAAAAGTTGGAAAAGCCAGGAATGTGGATCATCCGAGGAAAGTTACCAGAAGGGAGCAAAGCCAGCAAAAGAGAGAAGCTGTGGGAATTACAACCAGCAGAAGTACTATACATGTGGGGCTACATGGAGCTCACAATTTGCCACAGATTGCTTCAGATGTTCCACATAGAACTATGGGACTTAATGTTGACCCTTCTGGATTTGGGACTTGCTTTGGTCTCAATGCATGGTATCCTGTTTTGTACCTTTTGAAATGCTAATGTTTTTCTTGTGCCACTGAATATTGGAAGTGTTTAACTTCATTTATACAGGGGCTCACAGCTAAGAGTTTGCCTTAGATCTTGGGACTTGAACTTTTCGGCAATAGTGAAACTGTAGGACTTTGGTAAATCTTAGAGATGGACTAAAATGATTTTTGCATAAAGGGATGTACATGAGTTTTTGGGGGGTCAGGGATGGAATATTAAGGTCTGTATCTTGTTGCCCCCGCCTCCCCCAAAGCCTCATGCAGTCATTCACAGCTTCTAGAGTTTGTGATTAATTCATGATCCAATGCTGGGATTATGGGTATTAGTGCTACACTTTCCCTGGAGCAGATAATCTGCATACAAATGTAAGGAGGGGAGAGAGGCTAGCTAGTTGCAGGAGCTGCTGTCCATCCCTCTGCTCTTTTTAGTTTTCCACCATGAAGGGCTGCCCTCTTCCATGTACCACTCTGCCTTTGAGCCAGCCAAGTACGGACTGAAACCTCCACTACTGTGAGTCAGCAACAAGAGAAGAGTAACTGAGACAGAGACCTATTAATGATGCACTTAGCTGGCTGGACTCATTGAGGTCATAGCTGAGCTGTGGTTGTCATAGCTGAGCTGGTACTTACTAAGAGGCATTAGAGCTTATTATGCAGCTGTTACTTGTTATAAGAATCACATTATGTAGTTAAACATTATGTAAACTGACTCAATAGGAGTGCAGAGAGCAGTTCCCATGTACACTCATATGCTGAGTGGAAAGCATTCATGAGTCTCTTAACTGCATCAAAGTAGGAATAAGTATTAAATAAAAAAGGAGGAAAAAATCTTAAAAACAGAAAAATTTTACTCTTGGGCTATATTAAGGTTTCGTGTTTTTTTCCTACATTAAAGCAACTGAAATTGGGAATGCAAAACAATGAATTCGAGATACTGTGTATCAGGGAGATGCTCCTTAATGATGCAAACGAACAGGCCTATAATCAAAAAAAAGCCAAGGAAATATATAAAATAAATAAACAAACACAATTCAAGAATATGTGTGTATGTTCTATCACAGAGCTATATTTCACGGCTCCATTTTTATACATTTTGAGTCAAAATAAAGTACGTATGTAGTTTTACTAATTCCCCTCAATGACTTATTTCTTCCGATGGCGAGTTACCATTTTTGATCACAACCATGCCACTAAGAATGCTGTATTCTCCTGTGGTTTAAAAGAGGTAAGCCAAAGACACTCATCTCAGACAGGGCTGATGAAAAATATCAAAATGAGGCCACAACTTCATCACCAAGTCACCACACAGTGATGGTAAATCGAGCCTTCGTGCCAATCTCACCATCTCCCTGCAGCTTTCCCATCCCCCCCACTGAAAAAGGGGTATTAGTTCATACCCATCCTTCTTGTAAAATTCCAGCATCATATTATCTGTGGCGACGCTGAGCGGCCGGCGGACCTGCTCGGGCTGGCGCCGGTCAGCAGGGTCCATGTCTGGGGAGGGCATCGAGCTGTAGTTGGCATTATGGTTCACGTGTACTGGACTCCCATAATTGCCTGTAATGTTGAACTCTATTTCTGTAGGGAAGAAGGAATCAACACACATGATCTCTTGGTGCATCATACTTTCCTGGTTGGAGAGAGATACTTCACCATTAGAAAACCCCACCTTTCAGCTCTACACTAGGTCATCGTTGTTATTAATTCATCCTGCTCATACAATTTATCTCACTAATAAGCCAAAGAAGGGAAGATATGTAATGATCTGGTTTGACAGCGAACATGTCCATGATTGGGTAGTGGTTCTTATGTCTCACTCCTGGGCAGCTTGTACCTCCAGTGGTACGTGTATGACTGTCACATCAGGTGGCATTTATCACTCAACAGAACCATGCTGTGCTGTTCAGTAGGACAGTCACAGACAAGACACTACACGTGGTTTAAGCTACTGGGAATATGGTAATAATGATTTAAAAAATCTTAATAATGTAAGAACAGAAACACGAAAAAGACAAAAGTGTCTATTTCATACTTCTTGCTTTGCCGTAAGACTCCTGAATAGTTCTAATTCAGGAAAATAGCAAAACTATTGAAAAAAAAAAAACCCACTATGGTCACTGTCAGTTAACATTAGCTTATCCTGAAACCAAAGAAAATGAATGGAAAGGATTAGAAATATTAAGAGGGTCTGCTAAGGTGTTTGCTGTTCCTCTGACAAATACATCCTTTCATAGTGATGGCAGTGGGTGAGCTCTACACACCCTGCCTGTCCAGCCAGAGTGAAGAAAACACAGACAGGTCAGCACTGATCGATCACAGAATGATTACCATTTTTTCTCCTGTGTGTCAGTGGTTGTTGCATGGCTAGAAGCTGACCAATTTTCAATTTTCAGAGAAGTGGCAAACACATTTACCATAACAACAGGTATTTCTTTATAAAGCTGCCACTGTTGAGAGATATACTTCAGTAATGTGGCATGCATGGCTCAGTACAACTCTGAAATGTCCTCCAAGGATGCTGTCTTGAGAGCTTGATTTTAAACTCTGTCTCTGCCTTTGAGCCTCACCTGTATACACTGAAAGGCAATGCAAAGGGCATAGCTTAGGACACCAAAACAAAACTAGTCAAGGTGATCCATGAGCACTGAATCAAAGTCCCATGCACTCAGGTTCAGGATTCCTCTGCATCTCCAAATCAAAGTTTGGAGCAGAACTTTCTCTCCTTTCTATAGGAGCTTTCCATGATTCACGGACATGGAGAAACCATGATATAGACACCAGACCAGCACAATCCACTGATCTGGGGTCCCTTTGTGCCAGAATTTCCCTCAGACAGGGATAAGGAAGAAGAAAGCTGCCAGAACCCTAATACCTGTGCATTTGTGGGACTGTCTAATTGTGTGTACGAAGACTAAAAACAAACCCAAAGGAAGCCTGGGGCAGTGGTACTAGGTTTCCAAAGCTCCGCACTCACAGCTGTCTTCCTGCTCCTGCCTCTGTCCCCTCTTCACCCCCAGCAGGATGCTGCCACATACCCCCAGGAAAGAACCAGTCTGCGTGCTGGATGATGGGCTCGATGATCCCGACAATCTGCAGTGAAACCGTGGTCATCATCTCGGTGATGTTCCTGCAAGCATGGAGTGGGAGGGCGGGGTGTGGGGTTCACCAGCCCCGGAAGGGTAGCTAGGGAATCCCTGGTCCTCTGGCCACCCAGGCCATCAGTGGGCCATGGACTGGAACTCCATAGGCCGAGACATGTGAGCTGGCTTTCTCTGGGATGGGTGCTTCACCTTCCTGACTGAGTACAACACCAGGGCAGTGAACAGCACCCATGAAGGCACTTCAACACAGTGTGGCTCTCATCACTGCCAGGCCCATCCTCTTTCCAACTCTCCCGTCTCTTTAGAAACAACTCTCCAGCCTTTCCAATCCTGATGCTGGAAAGAGGACAAGAGCTGAGGGGCCTGAAAGAGCTTGTCCTGTCCAGTGCCATCATATCCTTCCCTCCTTCCTCCCATCCTGCAGTGATCAGCTCAGGGAAGGTTCTTCCTCTACCTTGCAGCTCTGTAGAATTCTCTGCCTCTTCCTGAGCTGTGACTTGAACAATAACTAGGACTTGGAAAATACCCAAGACTGAAAATGATCTGCAGCCTGGCCATCCTATCCCTCCTGTGCACCATAGGCCTCTCTTAGTACTCACCCTTCTGCTTGTGGCCACAGGAGGTTGGGTCCTAAGACAATGGCCATATTACTGGGAGTCATCTTGTTGACATCTTGATATTCTGATAACTTGGATAAAAACTTGATCAAGTACCTGGAAGATAAATGGAAGAACGTCAGATTTAATAGGGCTTGACAGAAGTGTTGCTTCCCAGGACTGCACAGAAGCATCTCTAGTGTAGTGCACCTTATGGATACCAGAACTCACACACCACACAATATATGAAGATGGATCATGTGTCAGAAAATGGGAATTCTGCATCCTCTTTCCAGTGATAGACTCAGATGTCCCTGAGACAGAGGCCAACATGTGCTTTGGCAAATACAGGCCAGGAAAGGTCTCCATCTTTCCTCCTGGCTTAGTATAGGATGCCTGAGCCTCTTCCCTCCAGTCAAAAAGGATAAAGTGTGTGGGCAGTGCCAGCAGTGGCACCTATATATGAGGACTGATGCCCTGTTAGACTGGGTTTTCTGGAAAGACCCTATGAAGAAAATGTTGAACACAGGCTTAGTACATGACCTAGTAATTGTACTATACCTGAGATAAGTCAGTCCACACATAAGCCAGTACACTTATGTTCAGAGCAGCATTATTTCTAGTAGTCAACAAGTAGAAACCACTGAAATGTCATCAGGGGATAAATATGAAACACTATATAGCTAGGTCCCAGAGGTTAGGCGAGGCATGAGGAGTGCCTGCTAATGAGAACAAGGTTTCTTTCAGTAGTGATGAAAATGAATAGTATGGACAGGTGCACAACTCTATGAATGTACCGAAGCCACTAACCAACACACTTTGAAAAAGCACAATGTTGTATGAATGACCACAACAAATTTATTACTGAAAAGACTTAGTGAAGAAGCTATGTATGAATCAGGTATAGCAGCCATTAGAACCCATTAAGCCATTAGGTCCTAGCAAGAAACTTCAGACACATAAGCTTTCTCTAGGATTTTCAATTACAAAAAGCTGTGGTCCTAGCTCCAGTTTGCTTGGATCATGACAGAATAACTTCCTTGCAGGGTTTTCTCTTTTCCCAGCCTCTGTCAGATCAGCAGAAAGAGGAACTCCCCTCTCGTCCTACCAAGCAGTCACCATGCTGTCACTGTGTCAACTCTACACAACTTCTCCTAACCATGTTTTAGCCTTGAAGAGGCCACATAGGACTCCATGGGATTTGGGGCAGCTGAAAGTAGTCAACCCACAGGCTGGCCGCGTGACCAACGGACCCGGTCATCACCATGTGGTGAGCTGTACTAACTGGACTTTGCTGTTGGGATTTTTTTTTTTCATTGTAGAAAAATACACATGTTTTACCATTTTGGAGGTATGCCTTTCAGTGGCATTAAGAACATTCAATCATTAAGCTTCTTTTCTGGAGGGTTAACAACTTAAGTTTGCAGACCAAAAATTAGAGAAAAAGAAGGGCTACAAGGATAGCCAACATTTTGGCCCAAGGTCAGTGAGAAATCAAGACATAAGAAAATCTGTACTGTAACATCCTATAACTCAGTGGTGTTCCAAATTTTCTGATCAAGGAGATTATGGGGCCAAACAGGACAGTGAACAGTGATGCAGAGTGTGTCTAAGAGGAGTTACATGGAGAGAAAACATTCTCTCAGGCTCTCACAGAGAGCAAATTGGTCAAGCAATGGCCATGACTTGTCAACATGATCTATAAACTGCGGTATAGGGTTTCAGGGTAAATCCTGAGGGGCTTTAAATGACTTTGTCAGATACAAAAGTGACATTTCTTGTTATATAGGTCTTGCTTTATCTTGGTCTTAACCATCCAGCAGAAAAGTGTAATAACGAGGTATAAAAAGTAAAGCCTAAGCCGGATGTGGGGGTGCAGGCCTGTAATCTAGCACTCCAGAGGCTGAGGCAGGAGGATTGTTGTGAGTTCGAGACCAGCCTGAGCTACAAAGTGAGCTTAATACCAGCCTGAACTGCATAGTGAGACACTGTCTCAAAAAGGCAAAAAGAAAAAAAAAAGTAAAGCCCTATATATACTGAACTGTAAAAGGCTTAAGTCAACAACTTCTGACATTGCCAGTCCTATGATAACCAATGACTGGACTATATTGGATTATTTTGCTGAATTCTTACACCTACAATATTTAAATGGCAATGGAATACCTATCTCTGACAAAACTAAACAAAAAAAGGGGGATATAAATGAAGGGCCATTTTGTAGTGATACAAAATAGGATAGTTACACAACTACTTTCTCTTCAATAAGAAGAAAGATTTGTACTAATAGTGTTTAGACAGGATATCATGTCTGCATTTTGTACTATGAATAACTTCTATGAAGACAACAATATGCAATGTATTAATTATTGTAACTGTCCTACTAACCTATTTTGCAACTGTCTCATTGCTATTTGTTTTCTCAATGAAATAAATAAATAAAAAGAATATCCATAGTGTTGGACAACCATCAATATCATCCATCTCCACAACCTTTCTTTTTCCCAGATTGCACCCATTGTCTCCCCTCAGTGTCCTCCACTCCCACCCACCCTGGCAGCCACCACTCTATTGAGAGTCTCTGTAAGCATGGATTTTCTAGGTAATTCTTATGAGTAGAATGATAAGCATTTGCATTTTTGATTCTTGTTTGTGTCACTTAACATCATTTCCTTAGAATCCATCCACACTGTAGCAAGAATCAGAATTTCATGTTCTACTGTAAATACACTAGATTTTCAATCTATTTTTTGCCTGAAGTAACTTGGGTTGCTTCTACTTTTGACTAATAATGCTGCTTTGAACGTGGTTTTACAAAACAAAAGTGTCAGAAAGCTGGATGTGAAGGAACAGAAGCCAGGAACAAGATCTCCAAAGCAGGGGGAAGTAGCAAAAAAAAAAAAAAAAAAAAAAAAGTGAAAGATGGACCATGCAAATTACTGTGCAGCATAGCAAAAACACATAGCTCACACTCCCCTCCTCATGCCTTCTCTTCCACTGACACATCTGTCTTCTCAAGCTCCAATGGTCTCACTGCCATTCACACTGACTAGACAGTCATCTTCAATACTGAACAGCAACAAGCTAACTTTGTAGCTGACAGGTTCTTCTGTCTGTCCAGTAGCATCTATTTTTTATCTTAAGGCCCCAATACTTTAAGATATTTGCACAGTCAGCATGGTGGTTCATGCCTGTAATCCCAGTACTCTTAAGAAGCTAAGACAGTAGCTTCTCACAAGTTTGAGCCCAGCCTGGGCAATGTTGGAAACACTGGGACCCTCAAAACTAAAAAACAAAAACATACAAAAAAATTTAAAGCTACAGATGTAGTTTAGTGCACACATTCTGGGTTCAATCCCTAGTACACCCCTCCCCGCAAGACACTTGTATACTACACTGGTCCTCATAAACCAAAGAACTTGACTGCACTACCTTATGGTTGGTTACTTAGTCTCCAACATGCTATGGCTCCTTGGAGGCTATTTTTTTATCTGAAAATTGGCAGTAACTATCTCTGCTTTACTTCACAGACTGTTTGAGGCTCAAAACATTCATGATCACCCAGACCACACAAAATGTTGTAGGTGTTAGTTACCACGACTTTCCCCTAAGAGGAAACTTCATCGAAGACCTACAATGACCCTGACCAGTGTGTTCCCAGCCCTTACTTACCGGATGTTGTTATGATTGGCCTTGGGCAACTTCTCACAAGCATTCCACAGAGCCTGAAGCCTCTTGTCTTGCTCCTGAATACTAGGAAATTGACAGGAAAATCCACAGGTTGGGTGTGAGCCAGTGAGGTCTCACTGTCACTCACATTGATTAGTCATTGTCATACTGAATAGTAATGAGCCAACTAACGTAGCTAACTACAGCAGCAAGCTAGCATTCAAAGTGTTTGGTTACTGCATTTCCCTGTCTATACTCTTCTTCTGTCTAATCATATGCTATTTTAATAAAAGTTGCTCTGCACATACCACATGTCTAGGGAGGATGTGCCAGACTACTTCATGAGGGTAGGAGGGCAGAGCCAGAGACATGCTCTGGAGGGCAGGTATAGGGCTAACAGGGTACAGGATACCAGTCAGGGAGCTAACTCTTCCTGCAGACTGTGAGGACCATATTAAGTTCTTTGACATCTGGCAGATAATAAATGCTGACTAACTTTTGAATAAATAAATGATATAAACATAAAGAAATGTGACCCCAGTAACCATAACTCTGGAGATGAATAGTTCCCATTACTTGAAGGATTTTTCAATGTACAAAGTGATTTACTATAAGGAAGGGATTCTTTGTTTATAAAGCACATTGTTTACAAGTTTCTTTAGAAGCACCTTCATAAGTCTGTTAGATTTCTTCATTCTCCTCTCTCTCTGTAAATATTTATCTTACAGGGTTACATTTTTACCTAAATGTACATTAAGGCCTACATGGTAAGAAAGCATTACAGTCAAAGAACTTTTTCTCCTGAACAAGAGAGATATAAACACTAGTCTGATGAGGTCCCAAGGATGTGGGCTGGATACTGCAACATTATCTCATCAATCCCGACAGAGGGGAGAAACATCCTTTCCTTGTGTCAGCCTTCAGAAAGAAGCAGGCATTATCCACATGGAACTTTAACTAGGAGACCAAGGAAGAAACCAAACACTGCACTTAGAAATGGTAAGTTAACAGAGTAACGGGAAAATGGAAAGCAATAGGCTGAAGCCTGACCAAGATGTAAGGAGCCCAAGATGCAGCTCCATCCTCCGTGATCTTGTGCCAGTTCTTCAGCTTCTGAAATCCACTTCTTCCTCTCTACAATGAGGTTCATAACAGTGCTTCCCTCACAGAACTTGTTAGAGCCATGTAAAGGAGAGCCTGTACAAATGCTTGTTTTTGCTGCTTGTTCATTAAAAGCTTGCAATCCAAACAAAATGCTGGCATTTGTAGCAGATGTTGGTGCCATAATTGTCCTCTGTGTCATTTGCTAAGGCAACTTTATGACACCCAGCCCTACTCCTCATTTTGCTGGAGAACTTTTCTTAAAATAATAGGTGTGGGTACAGTTAATGGCAGGCCACTGCTTTGGACACATTTCAGGCCCTTGGTCCCCGAAGACCAAAGTGAGCAGCCCAGTATGGCTCACTTGTGCCGAGTATCATAAAATCAAACTGAACTTAGAAAGGTCCAGTTTTTCAAAAGCAGGAGATTCACAGCAATTAGATGAGGCCTAATTTTCCTGAGATAGCAGGACATGAAAGTCCCCTGTGCTTTAGCCCTATAAGAAGGGGCACTCGGAAATGACTGACTCACTGTTTGTTTCCCATTTCTGCCGCTTTAGCTTTTTCTGCCTGTAACACCAGCAACACCTGGTGCCTCAGTCACTTTCCTGGTCACTGCAGATAAATCATCTGATACTCACAACTTAAAGGAGGGGAGGTCTGTCTTGGTGTATGGTTTTTAGACTATTTAGTCCCCAGTCAGCTGGCTCTGAGGCAGGAAAGGCATGGTGGAAGGGCAGGGTGAGCAGAGCTGCTCCTGGTGTGGCATGAAGGGAGGAGCCAGCACGGGAGCTATGCCCTCTGGGTCACACTCTCAGTGACTGGTGTCTTTGAACCAGACCCTACCTCCAACAGCAACTCACTGAGGAGTAGAGAGCCTCAGGATCTAGACATGTTTCAAAAGGCCAGTATCTGAACACACGCGCCTAAACTTTAACACCTGCTCGGCCCATGCAATACCCCTTTTACAGAGCTGCCTGCCATCCAACTCTAAAATTAAAAAGCTAATGAGATCTTAAAGTAAATTTGTAGTGATTTTGCCCCTGACAAAGGGCAGATGATATTCAACCTTTTATTTAATGAACATCCCTAAAGGTGAACCAAGCCCCCACTGTGTGTCAGGCACTATCCTGAAGGTTTGGAAGTATGCAGGAACCAGAGTACTCCTCAGGTTATAATGCACCGAGCAATTCTCCTTCTCATTTTAAAGCATCAAAATTATATATTCAGTTAAAAGGGGGGCAGTTTCCATTAAAGATTATGGTCTCCCTAGCACCATAGTTTTGTTCTAGAAAAGCACAAGCTGCTGTGGTTGAGCACAAGGACCCCTCGACCAGGGCTCCTTGAACTCAAATTCTCACTTGGCCATGTATTAGCTAGGAAGTAATCTGCTGCTATATACCCACTCTGTACCTCTGTAAAATGATGAGGAAACTATTCACAGAGTTATTGTGAAAACCAAGTTAAAATGTATAATGAGCTGAGAGCAGTGCTAAGCCTCTAACAAGCATTCAGCAAATGGCACCCCTTATTAATATTATCATAGAATTCACTCTATCATCACAAAGAAATAAAATAGTATCCCATATTCAGCCAGCCTTATTATTTATTTATTTTGGTATTTAGTATAGGGCCTACCAGGGCTCACTACACAGATCGGACTTGTAGTGATCCTCCTGTTTTCAGCCTCCCAAGCGCTGGGATTACAGATTTGCGCCACCAGGCCCAGTCTCCAGGTTGAACTCAGGCCGCTGTGCTCAGCCTAAGCAGGTGCTTTAGTCTGCTGAGCCATCTGGCTGGCCCAAGCCAATCTTTTAGAACAGCATTTTAAAAGGTTATGGAATGCAACTGGCATAGCCTTTCTTCACTGCAGATTGGGCTTCAGTCATTAGTCCTGCTGAGTCTCTCTCAGCCCTCAGTCCTTCAAGGAAAGGACCAACGGTGAATGTTTGAGGTGATGGACGTGCTATTTCCCCTGATTAGATCATTGTATAATGCACATGTGCACTGAAACATCACACTATGCCCCACAAATCTGCACAAGTAACATTTTTTATTTTGTAAATAAAATTATAAAGGATTCATTAAATTGTTTTCTTCAGATCCACTCCCCAAGGTTCTTTCTAAGCAGCTAACCCGTTTGTCCTGGATGACTAAGTCCCGTGACTGGAGGTCTCTAGAGATTCTGCTCATAGCATCACTCCAGACCTCCTCTCAGAAAAATGTTCTCTCCTTCCTCTCTTCTACCTGGATGATCTTTGTCTCTGCCACATCACTCTGGTGCCAACTCGCCTGCCCCAGTGTCGTCTACTTCACGTCTAGTAAAAGTAGATTACTGCAAACAACAGCACTTACTTAAGCAGCTCTTACCTGTGGTCAAGCAGAACACATCATACCTTCCTAAGGCATGCAGAAGCTGAGGAAAGAAGCCAGGAATTGCAAAACAAGACAACACCATAGGCTAGAGGACTTGGTGGAGTGGTGGCTCTGCCTACAGCCTTTGCCCCACTGTCCACTCTCCTTTTTCTCCATCATCCCAAGCTACCACAAGGTCATGGGCTTTGTCCTGTCACTTAGGCGCATCTTCAGGAATGTGGGACAGGGTGCGCTGCCTACGTGCTCTGTTTTTATATTTTCAGTACTTATTGCTGAAATATGCCTATTAACAGTTTAGTGGACAGACCCCTCATCCCACTGTCTGCCATTCTCTTATCACTGCCACTACCCGAGTCTTTCAGAACCAGCTTATATGCACAGTCACATTTCTAAAATTCTATTGTCTTGAGTATGGAAGGAGCTGATTTTTCTTTTTACAAAAATAGAATACTGTATGTGTCCTCATTAACTTACTTAATTTTAGTCTACAACAAATTTCCTTATCTTTTCATACTGGCCTGAATAGCTTTAACTGTTTTTAACCACCCCAGAGTACACCACAGGGTGCACACACTGCAGGGTCCTATGCTATGCCCTCTCCAGTGACATCATCCAGAGGACCTTTAGTGCTTTCTCGATTTCTGTTGCCCCCAAACAATGCTGCAGTCAGCATCCTTGTGCATGTCTCTTTGGCAACACATCAAAACATTCCTTAACACTGGATATCACGAAATAGACCTGCCAGCACCCAGGCTATAAGCTTCCATAATTATTGTAAATACACTCAGCCCTTTGCACTGCTTGGCTCCTCATCCACAGATATAAGCAACTGTGAACTATACACAACGTTGATGGTGACACCTGTACTACACATGGACATTTTTTCTTATAAACAATGTGGTATAAAAACTATTTACATTTACACTATATTAGGTACTGTAAGTTATATGAAATATGTAAAAGGATATGTGGAGTTGTTTGCCAATGTTACACATTTCACTTAAGGGACCAGAACATCCAGTGTTTCTGGAACCAGTGGTTGTCTGATACTCAGGAACAGCTGTTATAACCCCATAAGCTCTAACTCGCAAGGTACAGCGGCACAAGGTACTCACTTGGAAGCCTGGATCCACTCATCATAAAGTTCAAAGGTCATGAGAGGTTCTGGCAGTTCTCGGAGGTAAGATTTCAAAGCCCCTGAGCATAAACACAATGACATCTATGAGGCACTAAGGCACACTTGCCTGCATTATCCACATAGGCCAGGCACAATGCTGGGCCCTGCGTGTATGCACCTGAAGCAGGAGGGAAGCCACTTTCCCAGCCACAATGGGTATGCTCATCCTTCCCTGGAGTCCCTGCTGAGCGCACCCTGCTCAGAGGCCATGGGCACCCACCTGCAATGGCATGGGGGTCGGCTGAGTACTCCTGCACATCCACCACACAGCAGTCCAGTGCAGCTTTCAGCTTCTTCAGCTTGGAGGCAGAAGGAGCTACACGGAAGAGGCCCTACCAACAGGACAGGGGGTCAGAGCACAGCCTACAACTCAATGACATAACAGCTAAAAAGAGAGGTGTAAAACCATCAGTGTAAATTTTGCCCAACACCACGCATCAGCACTGTGACCTTCCGGTTCCTCCCTTCAACATAAGCAGCCTGAGAGTAACACCTGGGTCTCTTTTTCCCACCGTGCAGCTTTCAGCAGGTAGTGTCAACGTGGCTCACTGTACTTCTTGTTCTCATTTGAGAGGTATTGAGGTCTAGCAAGGGAAAGGGCCTACAGGTGTACACACACACACACACACACACACACACACACACACACACACACACACACACACTGGGAGGCTCCAAATAAAGAACCATGTAGAGTCTATGAGCCTAATACAGTCTCTTTCTCAGAGAAAGAGCAGACTGGGGTTGGTGTGTGATGGCATCTCCCTATTCCAGCCTTTGCTATTTTGAAATTCCTTTTACTTCATCCAAATGAATTGCTGCACTTTGTAGAGCAACAGTAAGCAATGAACAGAAAAAGGAGGACAGGAATGTGCAGAAGATAAACACAGGTCAGGACTGGAAAGGGGCGGCCGAGTCCCTGAGAAGCTGGACATGAAGCCCTCTTGGTCTATTCCACCCTGTCAGCTCCAAGCCTTCTGGGATGTAACCCACAGACTGAGAAATAAGCCAGTAGACTACTCCTTCTGCTTTAAGCTTCTAGGCCCATGAAGCCTTCAAGGTCCTTTAGAAGACAATGCTCCTGGTCTGGAATACTGAGGTTTTGGCTGCTACAATGTCTCTTTTCAGCAGAGATTTTGTCAGATAAACAGGTGTCCAAACCTGCATGGCATGAGTGGGCAGGTCATGTGAACATATTTGGAAATGTATCTGCAAGCCTGTTATGACAGAAACAAAAAGAATGGGTTAGCTCTTCAAAAAACCATGCCACTGTCAAGCAGGAAGAGCCAGGAGTATGTAGTGATGGACAGTGCAAGGACAGGATGCAGAGTACCAAATGTTATAGCCACCTCTCACGTTAACTTTCTACAATTCTAAATACCTACGGCCAAGTGCAGTCTGAATATACTAAATGGAAAATTCTAGAAATAAGTAATTCATAAATTTTAAATACCTTATTGTAATGCAGTTACAACTACTATACTAGATATTATTATTGTTACCTCATATTATGCTTAATTTCTAAATTGAATTTTATCACATAGGCATAGGTACAGAAAAAAGGACAGAGTCTGTAAAGTCTGGTGCTATCCACGGCTTCAGGCATCCACTGGGAGCTGTGGAACGTATCCCCTGTGCAAAGGAGAGAATGCTGGGTAAGCCTTTAGATTTTGACTGTGTAAAATCAGAGCACACTGTTCTAGCAAGGGAAGAATGCTGAGACAGGGAGTCCAGGTTCTGAGGGAATGTTAAAGACTGAGAGCAGACACAGGCGTGGAGCCCCTCATGGGCAGAACCCTCACAGAGGCTGAAGTGAGGCTCCAAGAGAAGATGATCACTCTGCGAAAGTGTAGGGTACACAGAGAGCTGATCCCAGGTTCTGGTCACAATTAGCAGGAGCCTCAGGCGGCTGCTGCTTCAAAGACAAAGAAATCAGAAACATAAGGTGCTGGTGCAGCTGGGGTAGTGGCAACCGGGATATCAATCTGGCAACCTGGGCTCTTTGGGGTCACGCCCCTGGGGATGGCAGTTTTAGCTTGGAGTGGAGACAGAAGTGATCCCAAGGGAGGAAGGTCGGGAAATAAGTGATGTCAAAGATGCACAAGAAGCAAGTCTTCAGAGTCACTTTAAGAAAATTGGGCAGCATAAAAACACCAGTGATCCAAGGAAGGAATATGAAACTGCACATTGGTTGGAGGAACAATTTTTCTTTCTCGGCTACAGGAAACCTAAACATATTTTTCACAAAAAGAATTAATAAAAAAAATAGAGAAACTGGAAAATAGGAAGGAGGTAGAGAGAAAAGGAAGGAAAGAAAGAGGCAAAAGGAGAGAGAGGGAAATGAGAAGACTAGGACACAAGAAACCATTCTTCACGAACCAATGTAGGTTGATTAGATGTTAAACGATGCTAATAAATTATTATAACAATACTATAATATAGTATTTGAATTTTATACTACTACTAGAGCTATATTTTGAAATACTATCAGAGATTCCTGGTGTGACTGACAGATATGGCGAATATTTACATTTTTAAAGAAATACCACAGTAAAAGACACACTGTCATTCATCTCCCTTGAAATACCCCTGCTTGTTTCAGACACACGACAGTTCTTTTTTGTCTTCAGTTGTGATGTTATGGGTGCCTTCATGTCCCAGATTAATTCAAAATGTTTCCCTTTCATGGCAATTTTAACTTTAAGGAAGAGCCAGGAGTTAGGTAGCACCAGATCTCATGGATAAGGTCGAGGAGAAGACACTGTAATGTTTTTGCAAGCCCTCCTTTCTATTGGATGGTACATAGCAGAGCACTTACTATGTTTTTGATCATTCCTTATAGAGACACTCACCATAGAAGTGCTTTTCAGGGGCTGGGGAGATGGCTCAGTGGAATAAGAACTTCCCTAGCAAGTGCAAGGGCCAGGGTTCAATCCCCAGTTCCGTCAAAAAAGTATCTCTTAAAAGCAAAAGAAGTGCTTTTCAAAGTGACAAGAACCAGAGGATAAGTAGGTTTGAAGTAATGGGAAATATTTTGAGGGCATGAATGGGCAATGTTCCTTTTCCATTATTAAGGTTATTTAAAAAATTGAAACAATGATTATATTTTGACCATAATGCTTATATTTTACAAGATTATAAAAGATAGAATGCCTGAAAGTTGTTTCAAAATATAAAATGCAAAGGTTAGGAGCAGAAATGGAAAAGGACATAAAGCAAAACTGACCAAGACCCAGACATGAAGCTCATGATTTTTACATGTATAAGTTTTTCTATAATTATAGAAGAATGATAGGGAATGCAAATTTCCTGCACAAAACTATCTTTTTGGGGATTATAGAGATCTTGTTATTCTGTATTTGTAAAAAATGCAAAAATGTTTGACAAATAAAATATGGTACAAACAAAACAAAAAAGCTAGCACAAAAAACACCCTAAAGCTCATTCCTTTTTGAATGTCCAGCAGCTTAAACAGGTCTGGCACACAGTGAGCAGCTATCAGAGGCCTGAGCGTCCTCTGGCTTCCTTTTCTGTCATAGCCCTTGGTATGGTCCATGTGTGGTAATACTCACAAATCATAGTCTGCTTTGGATTAACCAGGTTTACTGGACTGATGCTAGACTCATCTCTCCCATCTCGCTCTTAGACTTTGCTCAGTAATACATGTATGACATCTTCCAAACAAGCATGGCCTGGCTGATCTGGGCACAGACAGACAGAGTAAAGATGCTGACACAGCCTTTGCAAGAAAGCAGAGATGGATCTACCTCCCAGAAATTGATTTCAACAGCAACTAAAACTGTCACCAATTTCTCATAGACTTTTTTTTTTAAACACAGCCATCTTACAAAGCACTTCCTTAATGTTTCTATTAATCATTCTGAGGATCTTTATTAAAGAGGTGTGATAGAAAAGGTTCGGAGCCCTATTTTGAAAATTAGAAAACTTTTAAGCAGGAAGTGGAAGAGGACAAGGGAGGAAAGGGGAAGGAGGAGGTAGAATTAGTAGTAGTGGTGGTGGTGGTGGTGATAGCAGCAGATTGTGAAAGTCACCAAATCTTATTATACATGAAGAAACAATGGGTGCATATGGTCATATTCTCGACATAACTCAGACATATTCTCATGTCTTACTTTTATCAGTCTCCCATGATCCTCTACTCTCCCTATAAAAGTGACGGTTCAGGGGACAAAGCAGGATCAGTGAGTGTCTGTAGGAGATGCCATTTGCTGCATCTCTATGTGTTGGATTTGAGAGAACTGGAGCAGGACTGACACAAGACTGAAGGCCTCATAGGCTGGGTCACCAAGGAGAGATCTGCTGAGGCAGGGTGTGGCCAGCTCTGCCCTACCTCCTCCTGCATCCCACATTCCAGCAGCATTGTCACACAGGCCTCGATGGGGAAGGCAATCTCTCGGCCGCTGATGGTGAGGTGCTCTTCTAGGGGCTTCCCAAAGGAAGGCTTCTCCACCCAGGCCTCTGAGGGGCAGGAGCAAGAAAGGGGTCAGTCTGAAGCTTGGGAGGCCACTCACAGTGAAATCTTTCTTTTCCCCTACCACCTCGACTCTCTTGGGGCTACCGAAGAAACAGTGGCACTCCTGAATCTTCACTCTTATGGTTTCAGGGGTGGGATAAGAATCAAAAGCAGAGGTGGATGGGTGCCCAGCTACATCTGGTGAGGTGGGGCAGAAGTAACCCACCCGATTCATCCCCAAAGAGAGGCAGTGTGCATGGATGGATGTGCTTGGCTTCACTGTAACTGGGTCAACAGCAGTTTGGGATGTGCTGGTGATCCTGTCTAAACATGTCCATCAACAGTGGAGCAGCAAGCAAGCCAGTTCAGAGACTCGATGTCATCTGGAGGGCAAGCAGCACCCCGCCTCCCCCTAAAGCCTGCACTCACCTTGTTGTGCTTTTATTTGAGGCAACACAGCCTGTAGTAGCGTCAGTGATTTCCTGTGGTATTCAGCTTGCACTTCTATTAGCTGAGAAAAGACAAGGGCCAGCATTACTCTCTGCCAGGGCAAGGGCACAGGCTGTGGTGGTACAAGAGTGCTTACTCACGGGAAGGGAGCTGTAGCCCTTCCCTGCACCTTCTCCAGTCCCTACAGTCCTGGGCATGTTCCATCCTGTGTCACAGGGGAAGCACTGGATGCTGGAATTTGTGTAGCAGGACAAGCCTGAAGAAACAGGGCAGCCTGCCGGGGCTGGGACCTAGTGTGGGGAACTTGCTTTGGCCACCCCCACATCACCAGGCACTCCTGCCTTGAAGCAAAAGGCAGCAGAGAGGAGGGGGAAAAAAATAAATTCTGTATTTGCAGTCTGCTCAAACAACCAAGAGTTCTGGGCCCACCTTCCCCTCCTGCCTGCACCAAGGTTTTGGCCTGGAGAGTTTTTGCAGTCTCACTTTATTGGATCCTTACCGTTTGAAAGTAGTTTGCATAGTCAATTTCTTTGGCCACAAAACTGTACATGTCAGCAGACAGCTGGTCCTGTAGAAAAGGAAGATAAAGCTGAGGTAAAACAACACATAATCGAGTGGCTACTATGGAGTCTAGACATCATAGAAGGTCACTTAAATACTGTTCATCTCACTTCAATAACTCTTCCCACCAGGGACCCCATGTTTCCCAACCACAGCTCCAGACAGTATGTGAGGGTCCCCCCAAGGGCTTCAGCTCGTGGGCCACACCGACAGCTGAAGCCAAAGCTGTTGTCAGGAAGTGACATGCAAATTTCTTCCCTACAGCTCTGTAGCTGGCACCACCATTCTGACGCAAGCACCAGGAGCAGCCTGTGCTGGGGCTCCCTTCATCCCCACCGTCTCTCTCTGGTCATGCTATCACCCCACTCTCCTGCATTACTGGTCATCAGCATAGAGGGAAGAGATGACTCACAACTTGTCAGACCCTGAACTCACCCCCCATTGCACACGAATCTAGTGAGAGCAACAATCCTTCACCAGCCAGCCTTCCACAGGCTTGTGCAGCACTGATCTCATGCTTCAATGGAAACTAGAATGTCTGACAAAACGTTCTCCAAAGAGTTTTTTTTTTTTTTTTTCCTTCAGAAAAATATCCACAGCATTAGACAGCAAGTGTAGATTCTGCCAGTAACTATAATGAAGCATGTCAGTTTTCTGACATTATTCATGCGAGCCACAGCACCACAGCACCTCTGGCGTCCTTGGAGGAGGTGTGCAGTTGAGAAGAGCCCATGTGGCTAGGCTAAGGCAATCTTGAGGGCAACGAGAGAGAGCTGCCCAGAACGCTGAGGGAAGGAGGGCCTCGGGAGCGCCTGCTTCATGAACGCTCAGGCCGTCCCCACCACCCCGGCAGCTGCCAGCCTCTCCCAGTGAGCCACTTCCCAGGGAAGACACTGGATGTGCACAGCAACTTGTTTTCTTTCTAGGACCTGTGACAGGCAAGTGGCTACTGAGAACATCATTCGAGGTTTCTAGTATACAAGGCAACGGAGACAAGTCAGAGAAGAAGGAGGAAATCTATTTTTTAAGGAACTTTAAGCACTGATGAGGTGATACTATGCTCAGTCCATTTTTGGAGAAAAAAGAGGAAAATGAATTCATGGAGAGGATGAGGTGTCAAGCATGTGTTACATAGGATTCTCAGTTAAGCCTTCGTGGAGAAGTATACGTCCAATCTGGGTCAGCAGGTGACAAGAATTCAAGGATCTTACCACTCCCTCAAAATAGCACAGCTGGGCCTTAAGCTCTTACCTTTAAATAAACAGATAAGGAAATGAAGATTCAGGGTTAGAAATCTCTCAAAGAATAATACAGGCTCGAGGCCTGCACAGGACTTTCCACAAAGGCCTTTGAAGGCTGCCAAATCCCACAAAGGTTTGCAAGATAGGGTCTCATCTGGATGCACCTTGTGCTTCATCCTGTGGCAGCACTGTCCAGGAGGCACCCATCAGCAGCTGCCAGCTTGAGGGAGGTATCTCAGGACAGAAAAACAAAGAGTCCAGAGATAAAAATGGCCAGGGAGATAGCTCAGTAGAATAAGCACTTGCCTAGCAAGTGTAAGGCCTGAGTTCAATCCCTAGTTCTGCCAAAATGCTAAAAAAAAAAAAAGAAACCAGAGATAAAAATGGCTTGGCAGACAGAAGAAAGGAAGGCAGGCCCTGAGGAATGAAATGTTGCACAAAGCCACCATCAACATCTCAGCACCGGAGCTTCTTAAGACAGATGAAGTGGGAAAAAAAAAAAAAAAATGTGGTATACACCCTCAGGAAGATGAAAGCACTGATAAAGGTCTGACAAGATACTGAACTCATAATATGATTCCTGACAAGCCATATTGTAAAAAAGCGATTAATGTGAAAACTATATGTCAAATCTCCATTTCACTAGATCATTAAAAGCTTTTCATTTGAAGAGGAAAAAGGAGACTCATCTAATCTATGACCATTAGTTCGATATATCTTTAAAAAGTCAATGTCTTCTGATTTTTCAATGAATCTATACTCAGAAAACTATAAAGTAACCAAATGGGGATGCCAAGATAGTTCAGTGGTCTAAGTGCCTGCCTAGGCAAGTGGAGGGACCAGAGTTCGATCCCTGGCACCACATGCTGCACCAGCCCCACCCCAGATCTTATCACTCCCTCAAAATACTCAGGGGCACTCTGAGCTGGCCACCAAGACAAGGCATGATGAGGCACACCTGCAGTCTCAGTGCTAGGGAGGCTGGACACAGGAGGATCACTACGAGTCTGAGCTACACAGTGACACCCTGTGTCAAATACAAAACATTAAAAAAAATAAATAACCAGATGTACTAGTCATTTTACCTGACAGAGATTTCCACACACAGGCATGTGCACTGTGTATTTGTTCTATCCACTCCGATCTTTCTGTATAATTTCTTGATTTACAAAAATGAGACAAGACTACCTTTGCAGGTTAATGACTCCTAGATAAACATGGTTTGTAATGGCCCTATGTTTTATCACATGGATAAAATCTGTGTCTTTTATTATTGAATACTGTGTTTCTATTTTTCTATTATTAGCATGATACCTGAATAAATATATTTACACGTTTGCACCCATCCTTTGATTACACCATCCCATGATAAGTTCTGGGGTTAAAATTAATTCTCATTATATAATTTTAGTTTTTTTTTTTTTAATTTAAAACAAAATGATTTGGATCTTGATAATTCTTACCAAACAGAAATCAGACATAGCATCATTTATACTATGAAGAAGAATTTACAAGTGTTATGTTTGTTTTCCACAACAAATCCTTTTGTTGGTGTTTCTGCTTTGGTTTTTGAGATAGGGTTTCTCCTAGATAGTTTAAGGCTGACCTTTGAATTCACTATGCAGCCCAGGCTGGCCTCAGACTCATGGCCATCTTCCTGCCCCAGCCTCCACAATGCTGGGATTACAGGCATGTACCAACATGCCCTGCTATAAGCATTTTACTATACTTAATCAATATTAAATATATTAAAATTAAAATGATTTTAATTTGTATTTTTCAAGATGTTAACTTTCTTTTAGACTTACTACCTTTATTATCCATTGTCAATAGGCAGTGTTATTTTTCTTTCCTGAGAGGCTTCTTCTTTTATAGTAAGATTTGTCAAAATTCTTTCAATTGAAGAAACAACTGGTTTCATTAAATATACAAATTTTCCTCCCAATTTCCCATTTACCTTTTAAAGCATAACCACATTAGTAAAGATACTGTGGCTTTTTATCTTGTATGCTATCTATTATATTTTTTCACTTCTTCTTTTGGTAATATACTATACTTACAACTTCTCAACCAGCACTATAATTATACATATACATGTGCAATAAGTAAGTTCTAAATGTTTAATAAATTTGGAACTCATTTTGGTATTTAGCTACATTTTTCCCTGTCAACAGCTACATGAATGCTCTGGCATTGTTCATCAGTAGAAAAGATTGTGCCTATGCATTGGAAATATATTTACTAGAAAAATATTTCTCATATGCTTAGATTTTCTTTAGGCTGGAGCATTTCTCCCCTGAATGGTCTACACTTTTCAAATAGTATCTAAAGTATAATTATGTGGTCCTATGTTATACTTTAAGAGATAGTAGTTCAATGGTCCTAGAATACTGCCACATTTAACTCTGGAAACCTTTTATTACTCTTTCAAAAGTGTAGTTGTCACAACATTACATCAATTAATCAAGTTAATTTCAGATAATTCGAGTTCTTTAACATTGGCTCTTTTCTACCCAGGAACATTTCTCAAAGTTATACAGCACTTTGATGTTTTTAGCAAGAGTTTAAAATATCTTAAAATTCATATCTTTATACCAACAACCAAAAAAAAACAAAGTAAAACACTCCCTTCCCTGTTAACAAACTGGAGTCAGCTGAGGAAATCCTCTTTGAATTTATGGTTGACAACAGAAATGTTCAAAATTGAAAAGCAAAGGCCAAAAAAAAAAAAAAAAAAAAAAAAAAAAAAAAAAAAAAAAAAAAAAAAAAAAAAAAAAAAAAAAAAAAAAAAAAAAAAAAAAAAAAAAAAAAAAAAAAAAAAAAAAAAAAAAAAAAAAAAAAAAAAAAAAAAAAAAAAAAAAGACTGGGAAAAGAAACAGAGTATCCAAGCTCACTGGGACCACTATGAAAGATGCAGTAAGAGCATAAGAAAAATATAGGTTGAAAATCTCTAATCTAAAAATCCAAACTCTAAACTTCTCCAAAATCTGCAACTCTGTAGATGCACATATGACATCCTAAGGAGAAAATTCCACAGCCAACCGCAGTGAGTCAGTCAGGACTCAGGGACTCCAAATGTTGTATAAAAGGACTTTAGATTATGTATATAGGGCATATATGAAACATAAACATACCCTGTTCAAAGTTCAGAAAATCAAAGATACACAAAAAATCTTGAAAGAGCAAAAAACATCAGAGACAGAGAAAAAAAAAATCTAGAGAGAAATAGTGATAAGTATTACGTTCAACTTTACCTCAGAAATTATGCAAGCCAAAGAGGGGTATGAAATATTTAAAGTACTGAGATCAACTCAGAATTTTATACAATGAGAAATATTATCATTCCAAAACAAAGAAGGAATAAAGATTTTTGCAAGGAAGCAAAAATATTTATTGCCCGAAGGTCTAACATGAAAGACTTTAACATTAAATACTAATTATATAGATAAAAGGAAAAAATATAGGACAGAAACTCTGACATACATAAAAAGAACAATGCAAAAGGAAAACATGAGGGTGAAATAAATCTTTCTTACACTTAATTGATAATAAATAACAGTTTGCAAAATTAATAGCAATAAGGTATTTAGAATTAGGGATGCTCTGTTACTACAAAGTACTTGAGCTGGGTGAGACAGAGCACGCCTGTATTTCCAGCATTATGGAAGCTGAAACAGGTGGATTACAGTGAATTTGAGGCCAGCCTGAGCTACACAGTGAGACTCTGTCTCAAAACAAACAAAATACACTTGAATTATTCATCAAAGAACACTGTTATTTCAAAATAGACTTTGCTTAATTATAAATGAATATTGCAAGCTCTTAAGTCAACCACCAATATTTTTAAAAGGGTTACGTTGAAACATGAAATCAGATGTTTAACTAGAATCATGAAAGGCAGAACTAGACATAAAAACAACATATGAGAGGCACACAGAAAACTGTAATAAATGATAGATATTAATTTAACCTATCAATAATCACTCTACACATCAATGGCTAAAGTATACCAATTAAAAGACAGAAATTGTCAGAGAGAGAGGTTCACAAAACAAGATCCACTATCTATTATTTATGAAAAACCCACTTGAAAGACATACAGATTAAAAACATAAAAATGGAGAAAGATAGACCATGCTAACGGTGAAGAAAGTGGGACTGCTATGTTAATATTTCAGAGATGCTAACTTGATAGTAAGGAAAGTTACCAGGGATAAAGATAAGCCTTAGTCTATAGAAGAGTCAATACTCCAGAAAAGCATACTAATGTATATGTGTAGCATCAAAATATATGAGGCAATAACTGGACAAAAAAACCTCCAGAAGAATCCACTAAATATAGCAGAGATCTTAACATTCCTCTCTGAGAAATGGACAGGTTCAGCAGGTAGAAAAGCAGTACGGACAGCTCAACTCAGCAGCACCACCAGACACAACTGACATCCAACAACAGCAGATCACATACACATTCGTCTCAAACCCATGTGCAATGGACACCAAGATCAACCACATTTATGCTATTAAATGTACCTTAGCAAGTATAAAAACAAAAACCAGTCAATGTCTGCTTTCACACTGCAATGAAACCAAAGTAGCAATCCATTACAAAAGTAAAACTGGAACACCTTTAAATACTCAGAAATTAAAGAACACATTTCTGAAAAACAACCCAACTGAAAGTGGGGTTGTTGAAGCCACTCTGCATTACTCATGTCCTTGCTCAATGTGGCGTGTGCCTCTTCTGTGACACGACAACTGAGAAGTTTTGAGCATCTGCTGTGGCCAGTGAGAAGGCCAAGGAGGCCGACAAAGACCAAGAAGAACAACACTAATGTGAAAGTGGTGGGAGCATGGGCTGGGGTGCTGTTTAACATGAAGAGTCACATACCAATTAATGAACTGTGAATGACAGAGTTTGTTACTAAGGGAGAGCAGATTCCAACTTGATGGACAGATCCCTGCACAATCAGGACTAGAGGATAAAGATGTAATCAACACATCTCACTAAAAAAAGAGCCTGCTACTTTACTCCAGAACATTGCTCTTACAGACCAAGAATGCGTTCTCAATTAGAAAAGAGTCTGTTCCACCACAACCTGACCACTATAGTATAGTTTCTCTATTATTTTGGCTTCTCCATACCTTTATTGTACCCACAGGAGTGTACGTCCACAATCATTCAGACATTTCCTTAAGTATATAGTCAACAGCATGTTTTGATTAACATTGAATGGAGATAGGATAGGGAAAAACACTGTTTCTATGAAAACAGGCTTTCTCCATTAGCAGCATCGTTACTCTATAGTCCAGTACGCTATTTTATCTCCTTACTTTAACAAAAAATAATAACATATAAATCCCTATGTTCTTACTCAGTTGGAGGATTTCAGTGTTTTCCACTTATCATCATAAAACCCAGGACAACATTACAATTATTTTGTATGAAACTATATAACACAGACAGCAATCTAAGTCCATTTAAGTATGAACACATTCTAAAAAAATAGGTAGATATCTTCCTTTCAAATCGGGTGTTTTTGTAAATAAACTTATTTATATCTTTTTAAATTAAGAGGTAAAAATAAGCAAAAGGCCTGAACAGATACTTCATCAATGAATATGAATAGATACTGATGAAGCGTATGAAAAGATGGTCAACATGAATAGGTCATTAGCGAACTGCAACTTAAATAAACAAGATACCACCAGATATTTACTGAATGCTGAATCCCAAATGCAAGCTAGGCTGTGGAGCATCAGGAATGTTCATTCATTCCTGGTGGGTATGCAAAACAGCATAACCACTTTGGAAGACAGTTTTGGCCTCTTTCTATAAAACTAAACATACTGTCATATTCAAATTTCAGTGATTGAGTTTCTTGGTATTTGCTCAAATGAAATGAGAACGTACGTTCATACTAAAACCCGCACATGGATGTCTAGAGCACCTTTATTCATAATTACCAAAATTTGGCAGCAATCAAAATGCCCTTTAGTAGATGAATGGATAAACAGTAGATTCTGAAAAAGCAACATTACTCAGTGTTTAAAAGAAGTAAGCTTTTAAACTCTACAAAAGCTCAGAGGAAATCTAAATGCATAATACTAACCAAAGAAGCCAATCTGAAGTCTACATCCTGTAAGATGTCAAGCATATGGCATTCTGGGAATGATAATATCAAATTCACAATAAAAAGATAAGTGGCTTCCAGGGGCTAAGGGAGAAAGGCAGGGAAATTATTCTCTATGACACTATAAAGATGCACACAAACACACACTGCTCCAAATCCACTGACAGCACAATGTTAAAAGTGAACCAAGGGACTGGGTTGTCACTGGCAACCCTGGTTCATCAAATAATCTCACTCCATACTGCTGTGCTACAAGATGCTGAGAGAGGGGTTGGTTGCAACTGTGTGTGGAGGCAGAAGGTATACAAGAATTCCATGTACTCCATTCAGTTCTGCTCTGAGATTAGAACAACTCTAACATAAAGTTTATTAATTCAACAAATTATTGTTTAGAATATCATCATACAGGCACAAAGAAAACGCAAAACCTTTGATTTGTAAGTTCACAAACTTGGGATCTTTGAGGGAGCCCAGTTTTACCTAGCAGAGCTTCTTTGATTTTGTTTTTCAGATTCTCCTATGATCTGTACATTAGCTTTCCATTGTCCACCTTTCAGCATCTACCATCATTTCTCACATTTGTAGACTTCTCACAGGGCTGGGGAGATTGCTCAGTGGAATAAGCGCTTCTCTGGTAAGTGCAAGGGCCTGAGTTCAATCCCCAGTTCCACCAAAAAAAAAAAAAAAAAAAAAAAAAAAAAAAAAAAAAAAAAAAAAAAAAAAGAAATTTCACATTTATAAGCACTTATAAGCACTTCCCTGTATACTTCTTGTACTCTTTGCTCAAAATTTTAAAAAAATTCCCAAGTGTTTCTCTATTCTACCAGTCAATTTTCCATAAGGCTAATCTGGTCTTCACTAACAGCAACACTACACTTGAACTGCATTCAATTTTCCAAACATAATTCCCAGTCTCATTCAGTTTCCCTTAGATCTTTACTTGGTGATTTTTATCTCACCTTTATTGACAGGTACCAGATATCTGTATTTTCTTAAATTTTACTTGTAGCATTAAATCTGAAATTTATTGTGACCATCATTAAATCTTTTCCCAAGGCACTCTAATTCTTAAACACAGTCAGCCCTTCTGTATCTACAGGTTCTCCTGTATCTCCATCTGTAAATTCAATCAAGTACAGATCAAAGATGTGGGGAAAGAGCTGCAAGTGTATCCAACATATACAGACTATATTTTTTTGTCATCATCCCCTAAACAAGCCAATAAAAAACTATGTATATAGTATTTGCATTGAATTAGGTATTTTAATCTAGAAGCATTGTAAAGTAGAGAGAAGAATATATGTATGTCATATGCAAATACTAGGATTTTATTTAGGGACTTAAGCATCTGTACATTTTTAGTATTTGCATGGGTCCTGGTATCTGCCTCTGCCAGGTACCAAAATGTAATTTTATTACTATTTTCTAACACAAAAAAAATCGTGCCATCTATGCACAATTGATTTTATTTTATTTTTTAAAATCTCAAAATCTCTTTCCTGACTCATACCTATAGTGACTGAATCTTCTGAGAAGCTACAATCTCATGACTTGGTGGCACGCAGGGCACCACAGAGAAGGCCTGCAGACACAGAGGAGTCCTGGAGTTAACTTAGCTTCTCCATGATAATGAAGATGATTAACTTTGGAATTTAATGAAGCCATCAGATCAGATGACAGCTTTGTAAGGTGTCTTATCCTCCACTTTAGGTACATGACATAGCTGTATGGAACCTCTTTAGTGTCTCTACTTCCTAGTTGTGTCCAAGAGCTACATCACAGAAACTCTGTCACCAGCTGGCTTCCTATTGAGCATGCCCGTTCTGGCCCTTAAATATCAAGGGACAGATTCCTCTGGCAGAAATGTATTGAAGTAATGCTGGGGTTCCTCTAGTGTTTCACAAACTTCCAAGTTCAAGGAACTAGTGCTACTATTAATCTCATTTACTTACGTAGCATGACTTTACATGAATTCTGTTATTAACGGAGCTGAGCTGTAAATCCAGACTCAGTGCTTCTAGTCTGGGAACAAATATGTTTTTAAGTTGGACTGTGAGAGCATGCATTAGAATTTGTTTTTCACCTGCAACTTTTCTGGAGTTAACCTTGACTCTCAAAGACCAACCATTATGCACTGGAGAAGAATAAAATGATAAAAGTCAAATTAATAGAGCAAGACGATGAGGCTAAGTGGGGAAGACAGTGATGTAGGTGGAATAAGGCTAAAAATTTATATGTGATAAGGGTATGAGATAAAAGCTGGATAGGTAAAAGTAGAGGGTAATGTGTTCCAGAACAAACCCCAAGACTGCTGCCAGCCTGTGAGTAAACCAAAACTGATACCACTGTCATCAAGTTGGATGGTTTGCTAACCACTGTTTCCCCAGTTGCTACTTCACAGATCATGAATCCCTTTTTATCTTTTCTCCTCTTAGTGAAGAATTACCACATACTTATAACCCCTTGGATACACTGGTTCAGAGGTCTTTTATTAGAAGCCTCAGGAAAAAAACAAAAGAGAAACATACTACAAGTTGTGAGGGGTACAGCTTGTCTCTTCTTGAAATATGAAAGCAAGCCAGGAACCAGATGGGCTCCCGCAGGAACCCAGACATACGGTGCTACTGCTTGGGGTCTCAGCAGGTTTGTCTTCTGGAACCCACATTGATTGGGCTTTCCTGGTTGGAAAAAGCTCTCTGGGTCCCAAGGATCTGTGCAGCTCTCTGGGTCCATCAGGCTCTCTCTCTATACAAAGAAGACTCAGCCTGCTACACATCCTTTTACAGCCTATGTTCCCTTGTTTTGCTGGCTGGTCAAAAAAGCAGCAGACCTCTCGCCTGCCAAGAAAAGATACAGCTGTAAGACCAGGGAATCCCATTCAATGAATTCAGAAATAGAGGGTAAAATGTCAAAATGTGTATTGAAACAGCTGGCGACCAAGGACGTAGAAATAAAACAATCAGAAGGGAATCCCAATAAACCCCTTCAGTGAGTACTCTCAAAGACATCAGCTCAGTCCTGAAGCACAGCATGCAGTTTTACCAATTAGATATATAATCACTGCAAGTCTCATACTGATGTCACCTACTAGCCAAGATCACTATGAAAAGAAATGAGGTTTACATTACTTAAGACTGTACTTGGTATGAAAAATTAGAATAAAAATTGCATACCATTAAGAAGAAAAAGAACAATAGGGCACAGAGTCCACAAAAAATCTGAGGAATTAGATACCAGGATTTTACTTTCAAAGACAGTGGTTATTTAATAAATAGTACTAGGATAATTGACCAGCTCAATACAAGAATGAAGCAAAAAACACAAACCTCATACTATATATAAAAATAAATTTTTGGTGATTTAAAATGCATTAAGAATGTATGACATGCATTAAAATATTAAAGCAAAAAATAAAAATAGGGCCACAAAGGAGCTCTTTCAAGGCATAAATAAATGTGATTAAGTTTTTAATGACAAAAGCCAACATAAAAACTCAAGAGAAATGGCAGACTGAAAAAAATACTGTACCTGCGATAAAAGATAGAAAAGCTTAATTTCCCAAGTACATATACAAAGAACTTATGTAGACTGATCTTTTAGAAAACAAAAGAAACACTGGATCAATTGCTAACAAAAATAGATAAAACCTCAAATTGGGAAAAGAAAAATATACATTCTTTTCCAGTAAATGCATAAGGATATATTCATCACTATTATATTCAAAATAAACTTACAATACATTGAAAGCAAGCTTATAAAAACAGAGAGATAGATCCATTCCACCTACATTGGCAAAAACTAAAAAGAAAAGCAACATTTATTATAGGTAAAAATGAAGGCAATTGTATGAATTTTTATTGAAGAATGTGAATTACAATTTTTCCTTTTAAGAGAAGTAAACGCTCAGTGGCAAAAACTAAAAAAGACAGGCAACATTTATAAAGGTAAATATGAGGCCAACTGTATATTTTTACAGACAAACATGAATTACAATTTTTCTTTTCAGAGAAGTAAACTTTTACTAGTAATTATTGCCACAAACTTTGATCTAAAATATTATTTGGGACTTGGAGGATCATTCTTTGCCCTTTGCTTCTAGTATATTTTTCCTCATTGATCTCTTTGTTTTGTCCCACATCCCTCAAATCACCCCCACCACACACACACATAAGTAAAATCACTCTACTAAGGAGAAATGCATTGCATCTAAATCCCCAGTATACAGTCGATTTTGTTATATAACTGTAGAGCTCTTATGGATAAAGTTGCCATGTTGACAATTACCACAGTTTGCCAGTTGCCAGGATGTGTTCGATGCTATTGCTAATTGTACTACTTTAGTCAGAATGTCATACATGTTGCAATTGTTCTTCTCCCTCATATGAAAGCTTGTGATTATCTGGAGTCATAGCCATCACCATAGTCCAGATCCAAAGGATTGGGAGCTAAGTCAAATAGACAGCAATTTCTCATCCTTAATAAATTGGAAAGATAAGTTCTTGGGCTAGACCCAACGTGCAAGAGCCACCTGCAGCTAGAAGACATCTCTGAGAAGTAGAAATTTCCCAGGGAAGCCTCAATATTAGTGATAAAGCTATCCGCTGTAAGAAGTCAAGCATCAACATAGAAAACAGAAACTGACAAGACACAGAAGCAAAGTGCAACCCAAGGCCTTCAGCCCACCCTGGACAAATCCAGAGCACAAGGTTATATAGAAAATGCATCTGCTGGAAGCCAACAACTGGAACTTTCTGAAATTATAGCAGCAGTTGTGCAAAAAAAAAAAAAAAATGGATGTGGCTATAGAAAAACAAAACAAAACAAAAACCTCTCTAGTAAAAAAAAAATCAAAATAAAACAATATGATCAATAAATCTACAGTAGACGCAGAAAACAAAATAGAAGAGTTTAGGAAAATGACGGAAATCATGAATGCCTTCGATAGTAAAGAAAGAATCTATGAAACAGATCCAAACAGATATCCAGGATTCCATTGAAAGTATCAGCAACAGATTGAACATGCGTGAGAAGATCTAAAAGAAAAGATAAGCCAGAAAAAAGAAGATATCTTAAAAATAGTAACAGACCAGGAAAAATCAGTCCACCAGCTGCAAGGTGAACAAAAAAGAATAAGGTAAGAGTGATTAGAATCAAAGAGAAAGCCAAAGACAGCACAAATCCCATTTAAAAAAATTCTGGGGCCAGGGAAATGGCTCAGCGTAATAAGCGTTTCCCTGGCAAGTGCAAGGGCCTCTGAGTTCAATCCCCAGTTCCACCAACAAAAAAAAACAAAAAACAAAAAACAAAGAACAAAAAACAAAAAAAAAAAAACAAACAACTTTACAGAAATTATGGCATACAACTTTCCAAACATGGCTAAATCATTGGACACACAAGTGAGGCATGCATGTCGAACTCCAAATAGCCATGACCCAGATAAATCTACACCAAAACGTATAATAATCATGATTCCAGAAATTCAGCATAAGAAAAAGAGTATTAAAAGTAGTCAGAGAAAAGAAACAAATCACCAATAAAACAAAGCCCATCAGAATTACAGCAGATTTCTCAAAACAAACACTCCAGTCAAGAACAGCTTACATTAGGGTTAGGATTAGGATTAGGGGTTAGGGTTAGAGTTAAAAAAAAGAACTTGTAGTAAAGTATTTCAGACCCTAAAAGAAAACAACTATGAACCCAAATTATTGTATGTCAAAAAGCAACCTTTCAAAATTCATAGAGAAACAAGATATTTCCAAGGCAAAGAATAAAAGAATAACTGAAAAAATTCATTACCACTAAATTTACCATATCTCCAAAATGCTCTGTAAGGTGTTTTAGAAAGAGATAATGAAGACCACAATTCCTGAAAACAGAAATAGAAGGCAATAAAGAGGGCAAGTGATTAAACAGAGGGGAAGACTGGGTACCCACAAAAGGAAAATAATGAGATGGATAAGCCAATACAAATACTTTCTTTCTTTCTTTCTTTCTTTCTTTCTTTCTTTCTTTCTTTCTTTCTTTCTTTCTTTCTTTCTTTCTTCCTTTCTTCCTTTCTTCCTTTCTTCCTTTCTTCCTTTCTTTCTTCCTTTCTTCCTTTCTTCCTTTCTTCCTTTCTTCTTTTTTTGTCTTCTAAAAATAGGGTCTCACTATGCAATTCAGGCTGGCCTTGAGCTCACATTGTAGCCCAGTCTGGTCTCAAACTCCAACTATAGTCTTGCCTCAGCCTCCTCATTGCTTGGATTACAGGTGTGTGTCACCATGCCCAGCAACACATATTAGTTATAACAATCAATGTAAATGGTCTCAATTCAACAATCAAAAGAAACAGATTCACAGAATGGATCAAGAAACAATATCCCACAATATAGTGCATTTAAGACATACATTTAACTAAAAAGAAATTCACAGGCTGAAAGTCAAAGGACACAAAACAATACTCCAAGCAACAAGAACCTAGAGAAAAGCAGGGGTAGCTACTCTGTTTGCAGAAAATATGAAGTCAAGACTGATAAAAAGAGACACAGAAGGTTATTACATACTTGTAAAGGGGAAGCTCCAAGATGAAGCAATAGCCATCAAAATGTTGTAGGCAGTTGAATGAGATAGAAATATTATAGGCAGTCAGACAAGGCCAGGCCTTCAAGGAGACAGTATGGAAGACAAGGTGATTTTGCAACTGGGAAAAGAGACAGACACTCCCATTTGGGCCACACCTCAAGACAAAAGAAGAAACAAATGCAGCTACATACTTCCCAGATCAATATTCTACATAGGTATCAATCACCTTCAAAGAGCCCAAATGAGTCACTAGCCCAATGCCCAACAGAAAGAGACCCTGTCCAGTATTCATGTCCGCTTGCAACGTGACTCACTTCCCCATTTGGTACTGGATTTAATCAATTTTATGGGCAATGGTGCTTGTAATCTCATTGGTTGATCATAGTGTTTTCCCACCTCACGCGCACCTGAGTAGGTTCCCGTGTCTTCTCAACCACCTTGGACCTGCCTTACCACATGGTTTTCCTCTATAAAAGTCCTGGAAGTTCCTCTCTTGGACAGGAGCTTTCTTTCCCTCAATAAATATATTCTGCTCTTAACCTCCGTTTGTTCCTAAAATTGATTCTTTGGTTTTAAAGAACACGAACTTGTCCCAGGTACTTTTAGGTTGGGAGATCAGTTTTTCTGCCTGTGTCAATTGGAGGTTCCCTATATCAATAAGTACATATGCAGCAAATACCAGTATACCCAACTACATATAACAAGTACTAAAAGACATGAAAAATCAAGTAAGTAGGGCCAGTGAGATAGCTCAGGGGACTAAGCACCTGATTAGGCATACACAAGGACCAGGGTTCAATCCTTGCCCCAGAGCCTGGGCATGGTACTGCCCACCTATAATCTCAGGATCACTATGAGTGTGATCTGTGTAGTGAGACCCTGTACAAAATACATTAAAAAAAACTCAAATAAGCACTAACACAATTGTAATGAAGGACCTTAACCCCTCACTTTCACAAATTATATAAACTAGACAAAAAAATGAAAAAAAAAATCAAAACTAAAACAAACCTGTGAGAAAAAAAAGGCCTAGGAGATGTCACAAGAGTGTTCCACATCACAACATCAAAATATACATTCTTCCTAGCTGCACATGGGATATTCTCCAAAACAGACCACCTAATGGTCCACAGAACATGCTTCAGTAAATGCAAAGGAACTGAAATTATCCCATATTATCTGACCATAGTGTAAGAGAAACCACAAAAACTCCATAACCTATCAAATTAAATTGGGTCACAGATGAAATTAAAGAAGAAATTAAATGGTATCCACAATAAAATGATAATGTTGATACAACATAGGGATCTTATTAGACACATTGAAAGAAGTCCTAAGAGATAAAGTTGTTGTGATAAATTCTCACATGAGGAAAACATGCCTAACTTAAATAACCTAAAGTTGAATTTCAAACATCTAGAAAAAGAAGAACATGGGCTGGTGATATAGCTCAGAAGCACAGCACCTGCCTAGCAAGCACAGGGTCCCAAGTCTGATTTATGGTACCAGAAAAAAAAGACAGACCAAAAATTCAATCAAGAAATTAATGCAATTAACACTAAGAAAACAATACAAAGAATCAATGCATCAAGGAGTTGGTGCTCTGAAAGATTAAATAAAACTGAGAAGCCCTTAGCCAACCTTATAAAAAAGAGGGAAAAAGGACTCAATTTCATGCAACTAGGAACGAAAGAGATAAAAACCAATTAATCGTGAGGAAATCCAGATGATCATCAATATCTACTTCAAGAAATTATACTTTAATAAGTTGGCAAACACAGAACAAATGGACAGATTCCTAGGTAATATATGAATTACCAAGACCAAGTCAAGAAGATATAAAAATTCTAAATAACCCAATGTCAATGAAATTTAAAATGTGATTAAAACAGCAATAACAACAAAGAGATGCCCAGATGCTATTGCTGAATTCCGCAAGAAATTTGAGATCTAATGCCACTAATTTTCAAACTCTTTAATGAAACTGAAAAGGAAGCAATACTCCCAAAATAATTTTTAGAAGCAAGTATTTCCCTGATATCAAAACCAGGGAAGGACCCAACCAAAAAAAAGGAAAATTATACACCAATCTCCCTAACAAACTTAATCACAAGGTCCACAATAAGGTACTGGCTACCAGAGTGAAGCAAATCACTAAGAAAATTATACACCATGAGCAAACAAGATTCATCCCAGGGATGCAGGGATAGCTCAACATGTGCAAATCAATAAATGTAACACATCATAGCAACAGAACCGAAGACAAAAATCAAAAGATAATCTCAACAGATGTAGAAATAGCATTTGAGAACGTCCTACATGAATATGATGAAAAATAAAAAATGCCAAAGAAATTTGGAATAGATGGTCTTTATCTCAATTTGGTCAAAGCTATCTGTGATAAACCAATAGCCAACATGATACTGAATGGTCAAAACCTGAATGCTTTCATTCTAAAATCAGGAACAAGACAAAGATGTCCACTATCACCATTCCTATTCAACACAGTTTTGGAAACATTAGCCAGATCAATTACACAAGAAAAAAATAAATAAATACAAGAAACAATGAAAAAATATCATTATTTGTCAATGACATGATACTCCACATAGAAGACCCCCAAGCCTATACCAATACACTTCTAGATTTAACAAAAAAAATTAATAGCATAGCTGGATACAAAGTCAACACTCAAAAATTAATAGCATTCTTGTAACAAACAACAAACACATTGAGAAATTAACACCTTTCACAATAGCAACAACAAGAAAAGAGAAATGCTTAGAAAAAAAACTTAACAAAGGGAGTAAAAGATCCATACAATAAAAGATGTAGTACTAGGAATAAGAAAGGTGAAGAGGATATCAGAAAATGGAAAACTATCCTTTGCTTATGGGTAGGAAAAACCAACTTACTAGAAATGGCCACATTCTCTAAGTTATTATACAAAGTTAATGCAATTTCAATCAAAATATCATTAGTGTATGCTACAGAAAGAGAAAAAAAAACACTATAAAAATTCACTTGGAACAAGATAAGACCTAGACTAGGAAGCAATGTCAAGGCAGGGGACATCATAATCCCTGATTTGAAATTATACTATAAAGCTATGATAAAAACAGCATGGCACTGGAAAAAAGAACAGTTGAACAGGTTAACTCTATACACACTCAGCTACCTTATGTTTGAGAAAAAGACCAAATGCATTCACTGGAAGAAAAATAGACTCTAATAAATAATGCTAGAAAAACTAGCTCTCCACATGCCAAAGACTAAAAACTAGATCTTTGTCTCTCACCATGCACTAAATTAAAATTGAAATGGATCGAAGATCTAAATATTAAACAGAAACACTAAATCTTCTAGAAGAGAGCCTAGGTAGAACTCTTGAGTACATAGGTGTAGGCAAAGGTTTCATGAACAAAACCCTACTCGCATGGGAAATACTACGAAGAATCAACAACAGAGATCTCATCCTATTAAAAAGGTTTTTGTAGCAAAAGAAATCATGAATAGAGCAAAAACATAATCCAGAGTGCAAAAAACGTGTTGCCTCTTGTCTCGCAAAGAACTAATATGTAGAAAATACAAAGAATTGAGAAAAAATAGATCTTCCCATTTAAAAATGGGAAATAGCCCCTCCAGATTTAAAAATGGGCATCTGAGATGAATACACAGTTTTCATATTAATAAATACAAATGGTAAATATATAAACAAATATTCAACACCATTGATCATTTGAGAGATGCAAATTAAAACAACTCTGAGATTCCATCTTACTCCAAAAAGAATGGCTATTAACAAATGCTGGCAAGGCTTTGAAGAAAAAGGAGCCCTTCTCTACTGCTGGTCGGAGTACAGACTATAATCTCTGTGGAAATCAGTATGGAGATTCCTCAAAAAACCAGGATTTGAGATGCCATTTGACTCAGTTATTCCTCTGCTGGGTATTTTCCGGGAAGAACTAAAAATAATCAAACCATAGTGCTATATGCACACTCATGCTTATAGTCTGTAATAGCTAAAGCTTCTACATCACCAAAATACCCATCAACCAAAGAACAGATAAAAAGTTATGGTATGTATCATGCAGTACTATTGATCCATAAAGGAGGATCAACTTGAGATGTTTCTAGTTAAATGGGTTTAATTTAAAGCCATACTCTTTAGGGCAATAAATCAGACACACATGTGTAAATATAACATTGTCTTCCTGGCGTGAGAAACTGAAAGAATAAATAATGCAAAACAGATATTGTGAAACTGATTTTTTTTCAAAAGGAAAGGGGAACTAGGGAGGGGGAATGGGAAAAGGAAAAAATGATAAAAGAAGGATAAAATGAAACAAAGGGAGGGAAAGAAGGGTTGAAGGGAAAGAATTTAAAAAAAAAAAAAAAACCAAGACATATCATGTGCAGATTCAAATCCCTATGATAAATGTGATCATTATGTATATCTAAATTGTACCAATAAATCCAATTTAAAAAAATATTATTTTGGGCGAGCTTAGTTGGTCATGCCCATAATCCCAGTACTTGGGAGGCTGAGGTAGGAGAACTGCCATGACTTCAAACCCATCTTGGGTTATTTACTGAGTTCAAGGTCAGCATGAACTACTTAGGAAGACTCTGGCTCAAAAACATATATTGTTTTGGGGAAGTTATCCTGCACGAAAAAGTTTACTAGGATAAAATGATGGATGATAGATAGGTGGATAGATGGGTGGATGGACACTGTTTGGAAAGAGAAAAACAAAAAAACATACTGGTCTGAATGTCTCTCAATGGAAAAATAAATATCTAGGCTTTTTTTGTGTATGTACATATATATATATACATACATACATACATAAATGTACATATACATTCATATATGGATTATGTACTTATTAAAAATTATAAAGATAATAGTGTTAATTTAGATGATGAAGTAGTACATTAATATAAGATAAAGTTGGGCTGGTAAAATAGCTCAGCGGTCTAAAGTGATACATTGAGAAATAAACACCTTTCACAATAGCAACAACAAGAAAAGAGAAATGCTTAGAAAAAAAACTTAACAAAGGGAGTTAAAGATCTATACAATGAAAGATGTAGTACTCTGAATAAGGAAGCTGAAGAGGATATCAGAAAATGGAAAACTATCCTTTGCTTATGGGTAGGAAAAACCAACTTACTGGAAATGGCCACATTCTCTAAGTTATTATACAAATTTAATGCAATTTCAATCAAAATATCATTAGTGTATGTTACAGAAAGAAAGAAAGCACTATAAAAATTCACTTGGAACAAGACCTAGACTAGGAAGCAATGTCAAGGCAGGGGACATTGCTTAGGCAAATGTGCAGGCATAACAGTTTGATCCCCAGCAACACAAACCATGCCAGCCTCGCCCCTACGGTGGGCTGAGCTGGCCACAAAAACAAAAACAAAAACAACCTAAACTAAATTATAAAGTTAGCACAACTGTTTTATTAAAAAGCACACCAGTAATAATGTGAGGTGTAACTGCTTGCGTGACTATGAAGAAAGGTGTGAAGGGCTACACAGCAGGCTCTGACACTGGTTTCCTTATCCTTAAAAGTTTTGAGCTACTTGGTACACAGAGAACTCTGTCACATAAAGTTTTAATAAATATTGGTGGGAAGAGAAATTCATTACCTTGTTTAGAAATGTGTTGCTGGGCAGGAAGGGAGAGAATATTGGTGATTTTATAACTCCTTTTCCCATTGGTTATGATAAACACATATTACTTTTATAATCTTTCAAGAAATCTGTATTTTTGGCACCACAGTGAATGTAAACACCTCATAGAAATGTGTGAGGCTACGGCACCTTTATTCTGATACATTATTCACATGCAGCTTCCCTTCTTAACACCACCCTCTCTTGTCTATTGGAAAAGCTATTTTTAAAACAATATTCTTTACTGAAGAAAACAGATCCACGGCAGACAGTAAGAGCCATAAGAGCTCAGCAGAAGAGAAGAATTACACCTCAGCAGCAGTGCAAAGGCTTAATAACTGCCATTTATGCCAGGGTTCAAAGGGAAAACCAGCTTCAGTAACACTGAGTGTTAGATTTGAAGTACTGGCCTCACTTGTTCCCATAGCATTATAAGCTGTAAGGCAATAAATTCTTTTAAATATCTATTAATACTTCAGAGAAAATTTCTATGTTATCCTGAATGCCAACTGAATGTAAGGTCAAGGCCAATCATATAGAGTGGTTGTAAAAAAATAAAAATAAAATAAGCCAACCACTAAGCTAATAAAAGCCATGAGAACAGACAAGTCTGGTGAAAAGCGGTGATTTTCTTTAAAACTATATATGATTAAGATAGCCAGAACCCAAAACAGGTGTAGAAATATGATGTTACTGATCCTTGGATCTAAATATACTTTTCAGTTTCCTTAGAAATCAAAACTGGGGCTGGGGCTTTAGCTCAGTGGAAGAGAGCCTACCTGGCAAATATGAGGTCCTGAGTTCAATTCCCAGGACCCCTGAAAATAAAAATGGAAATATGCATGTAAACAGATGTACATACACCTGAGAGGGTCATGAAGGATGTATTGCTAATTAGGTCCTCTCCAGTGTGCGTGCGGAAAGCAGCTGAGAAATGTGGACGTGTACAGTGCAGGGCTTCATCCCATGAGGCCAGAGCCAGTGCTTGGAACGATGCATATTCTGGAAAGCAGGAAGTCTGTTTGTTTGTTTGTTTTCTGTAACTATCTCTACAGCTAGCATTTCAGCTGAAGCATCTTCCAGAAAGCACAGGACAGATAAATGACTCAGGAAATGTTAAAAGGCAACCAAGAAAAGAAATAATTTAAGTCAAGGCTTATGTATGTCTAAATATTCATTTTTCTTTCTTTTTTGGGGGGGATACTAGGACTCAAACTCATGATCTTGCTCCTTGCCAGGCAGGCACAGTACCACTGAGCTATGTCCCCAGTCCCTACATTTTCTATGTGACCTAGAATTTACTTTCTGGGACTCAGATATTGTACATAAGCTTCCCAGAGAAACATACGTCATTTTCTCCTCACCCATCACGCAGGATCACCACTGATAACCGAAGCTGCCTCCCTGTTGAGGTCACCATCAGAACCCCGATTCCCTGGTTCATCTTGAACTCTTTGGAGACGTGAATAGGCAACCTGGGCAGCAGTTAGCTCAACTAGAAGCTCACAAGTAGGGCTTAGACAGAACTCCAGTGAACAAAATAGGAAATCCCTGGGGGCGCTCCAGTCTGTCTCGGGAGAGAGGAGCAAAGAGGGAGGTACCCTGCAAATCTCCACTCTGTTGGCAGCCTCCTCCATCTCTTCCCTGAGGGCATCAGCTTTGGCACCCGCAGGCTGTAAGCTGCTGGACAGACCTGAAGACTTGGAAGTCTGCTGCCACCTGATGGAAAACAGGAGAAAAAGAGGAGAGATGTGAGACAGGCAGAGCCCTGGGAGATCCCAGGGACGCTGGGGAAACACCTGGTTACAAATATCACCCAGAGAATGCTATGCTCTGACTAGAAATGAGAGGAGATTTAAAAAGTACGGAGTACTTCACCAGGACAACGGGGCTCCCACATCCACACTGCAACTGTGGATGAAGCTGAGCCTCCACTGCCCCTTCACGGAGAACCAGCATTCTTCAGCACACCACCTCCTCCCCTCTCTTGTCCTACTACAGAGGGCAACCTGCAATCACTGTCTCTTTAGTGCACCCTTTTTTTTTAAATGTTATTTTTCATTAGCAAATTATGACTGTATACATTTATGGGGCACAATGCAACATGCTGATGTATGTGTTTCACGTGGAGTAATTAAATAAAGCTAACTGGCACATCCATCACCTCATATTTCTTTGGCGCTGAGGATCAAATACAAGGCCTTGAGCATGGTAGCAGCACCTCCGCCACTAAGCCATGCCTTCTAACAACTCGCTTGTCTCTCCCCATGAGATCTATGAAATTTCATCAGGCTGACTGTCATTAAAAATAATGCATTATCTATCTCAAAATAACTATCACTGTCTTTAAACACAGTCTCGGTCATTTATATAAGTTTGGAAATTCACTGACATAGCTGAAGCCAATAATAGAAGTGGAGCAGGAAGATATACTAATAAGATTAAAAACAAATCTGAAAGTCAAACTCTACTGATACACAAGAAGCTATATCAACATTTAAATACCTCACTTATATTTCCTTAAAATATATCTTTGAGGACAAAAATCCTGGCTTTTGAAAAAGCCACCCAGAAAACATGAAGGAAGAATACCAACACTCCTTCCTGCTTGCTAGTCATCCCCAGGAATGACCAGAGTCAAGACACAAAAGAAGCATCCAATGGCCCTGGAAGGTAGGTAGATCTGGGCTCAGCAGTGGGCTGCTCCTCTGGTGAAAGTGTGAACTCAGAGATCACAGGGGTCAGCAAGCAGAAAAGTGAGCCAACCAGGCCATTATCTTAAGAACTATTACACTGGGTCTTATCTTTCCTACACTGTAATAATAGCACAAGCAGGGTGATAAGTGGCAGCCAAGCCTGGCTTTGGTCTTGGAAGGGCAGGAGTGGGGGAAGGGTGGAGGAAGTGGGTGTGATGTGCAGCTGCCCTAAGAGAAACTGATCCTTGGCTTGGGCACAAGGAATGAGGGTTATGAGTGGCTACACTTTTTTTTTTTTTTTTTTTTTTTTTTGCAGAACCGGGAATTGAACTCAGGCCCTTGCGCTTGCCAGAGAAGCGCTTATTCTACCAAGCTATCACCCCAGCCCTTGCTACATGTTTTAACCGACAAGAGAATTTGGAAATGTTCAGCATGAACTCTGCTAAAGAGATGTGACTAGAGACTACGTTCTCCTAAACATCATGAAGGTCTGGGATGTTCTGACCAGACAGGGCAGTGCTGGGGGTTCTGGCTCTCAGTTCATTAGTGTGTAGACTCCAATAAGAAGACAAAAAGTGCCAAGTCTCCCTCTTCTTAAGCATCAACCATCTAATCACTAGGGACTCTGTCTACTCAGTTTTATTTTTCTCTTTTATTATCTGCAGGGAGAACAGAATGTAGGGCTGCATGATACAATGAAAACTAAAGAAAGGGAACATAAAATTGTCTTTGTTAATAGCAAAACAGCAGCAATGTAAAAGATTCTCATTTCAATAATGTAATAATGGGAAAATCACTTTAGAAAGGCTTTGGGGCATCAAGTTCATGCAGTGTTCCAAAGACAGGCCCAAATCTTGAATCCAAGATGGGAATTAGGGCAAATGAAAATGGAAATATTTGACCCAAAGTGGTTTCTAAATCTAAACAAAAATAAGTTGGCAAGAAAAAGGAAATCCCTGAGTAATTCCTTCTTATAAAGCTTTGCTTTACTCAATGATTTAGTTGATTAATTATCTCCCAGATTAAACTATTTCATTAAAGTATTAAAGTATTATGTGGTATTTTTTGGCAAATGAAATATGTCACAGCTATAACTTATATATGAGAAAATAAATGTATCTCCATGGTGATTATGGGATTGAGTTACAGCCATCATCTGCTCACATTAACCAAAAGAGAAACAACCAACTAATATGTAAATGAACAAATTATTATAATATGTAAATGAGTAATTATTGTATTATAATATTTAAATGAGTAATTATTATAAACACAAACCTGGTTTTTTTTGGCTTGGCTTTGCAAATAGGTATTGGATTTTTTTTAATGGAATTACATTTAGTATACACAAAAATTAAAATGACATTTCCCCAAGTTAACTATTTTTCCCTATATCCCTCTAAATTTTTCTCTAAACGTTGTCCCTTAGGTAGTATCTTGGTACTTTAAAAAACATACACCTTTCCCCTTTGGAGAGGAGAACTTGCAAGATTTAAGCAATCCATTGTGATATACTACAATGACAGCAAGATGCAAAAATAATAGTCCTTTTGTGAAAAAATGTAATACAATATCAAGGAGAATTTGGAAAAAACAGCATAAGTAGTAATCTGTTAGGAAAAGTGACACAAATCATGTTCTCCAAGGTATGGTGATCTTTTCAATTATCTGTTCTACAAATAAACTTAAGGGTTGTGCTGTTCCTCAATGGTAATACTAAACATTATCCAAGAAGAGTTTGAGCTTTGACAGATAACTTGTTCCACTAAAACAGCTGATGTGACACCTTTATTCTCTGGGGACAGAACACTGTGACTACATAATCTTCGTAAATAAAGACAGGACACAGCTTTCAATAGGCTGGATGGGAGAAAAAGATAAGAGGCACATGGAGTTTTAGGTAATGAAGAAGGAAGGCCAATGTAAGATCAGCCTAGCAAACAAGAAGTCCGCAAGGGGGATTTTTGGAGGCAACAGGAAAGTTGCTTTAGTGAGACATCTGCTGTTTCATCTGTCCCTTCTTCTTTGCTCTGTTGCCAGGATCCCTCACACTTTGAGCACCTGCATTCTCCTGGATGGCCCAAAAGGCAGTTGCCACTTTTTTCAGGAGCCAGACAGTGAATGGCCTAGTGAGGATCACAGATGCAAGAGACAGCCTTGGCCTCCCTGCAGCCCCATGGCCCAGTGACAGGCCAAGGAAGCAGTCATATAAGGCACAGAGTTCTTCCTTTGCATTGGGAGAACTGGAACAAAAGGAAGGGACTCCAAATGAGACTAAGGAACAGTCAGCCACCAGGAGACAAGTACTGTAGATGTAAGGAAAAGACCCATGGGGAGGGAAGTAGGGGTGAGAGGTACTACCAGTCCCAGAGGCACTCAAGACTGCCGCAGCTCCACAATGCTACTAGGCTTCTAGACATCCTCTTCTTAGATTGCATGTGCTGTTCTGCATGGTTTCCTAAACTTTCTGGTCTTATTTTCACTACTTCATTTTCTTCCAAAGGAAACACTTCTTGGATGTTCATGACAAAGTGTCATAGGCAGAATGGCTTAAACAATGGAAGTTTATTTTCTTGTAGTTCTGGAGGCTATAAGTGCAATATCAAGGTTCCAGAAGGCTGTGAGCTAGCTATTTCTTTTTTTATTTTATTTTATTGAGAAACAAATAGCAATGAGACAGTATCCAAACCAATTAATAGTAAAGTTTCAATAATTAATATATTGTACATGGCTATCTTCTTAGTGGTTAGACGTAGTACAAGAAACAGACAGGATATCCTGCCCAAGCACTATCAGTACAAATCTTTCTACTCATTGAATTAAGTGAAAGTAGCTGTATATCTATCCTAACTGTTTTGTATATACAAGTACAAAATGGTCCTTCCTTTATATCCCTTTTTTTGTTTGTTTGTTTAGTCCTGTTAGAAATGGGTATTCCATTGGCATATAAATACTATAGGTGCATGAATTCAGCAAAACAATCCAACACAGTCCAGCAGTCCAAAAGAGTAGTGGGTTATCTGCAGAAGTTGTTGACTGGAGCCTTTCACAGCTCATTATATTAATATGGCTTTACTTTATATCCTCGTTTTTATACTTTTCAGCTGGATGGTTAAGACCAAGATAAAGCGAGACCTATATAACAAGAAATGTAACTTTTGTATCTAGTAAGGTCAGTCACATACCCTCAAGATTTATCCTATAACCCCGTACTGCACTTTGTAGATCCTTTGCCAGTGTCAGCCTTATGGATGAATCACAGCCATTGCTCGACCAATTTGCCCTCTGTGAAGGCCTGAGAGAATGTTTTCTCTCCATGTGACTCCACTACATCATGGATCACTATTTCTGACAGTAGGTGACTTCTGCCTCACAGTGTTCTCACATCATCTTTCCTCTCAGTCCATGAGGAAACAGATCTCTCATTATAAGACTGCCAAGTGTATCAAACAAGGGCCCCATCCTTACGTCTTATTTAAACATAATTACTCCCTGAAGACCTTGTCTCTAAATGCAGTTACAGTGGTGGTTAGGAGTTCAACAGATGAATTTTGAGGAGACACAATTGAGTCTGCAAGACCCATAGGCAGAATCTTGAGCAGAAACAGAATGTGTTCTGGGCCCTGAAGGGTTAATTCTGAGGTCCATGTCCAGGAAAAAGTGAGTTGGCTTTAGGAAAGAATACCAACCAGTGGTAGGAAAGATGCTTCTATGTTATTCTCATTCATTTCATTTCACAAGCCTTAATTCAGCATAAACTTCCTAGGTTACCTCTGTTATTCCCATACATACTTGTGATGACGAATTTTGATGGTCAATTTGACTGGCTTGGGAGATGTCTCAGGGATTAGTAAATCACAGTTATTGAGGTATGATGGGTGAGTCATGGAAGAGTGAATTAAGGAAGTATATCTAGCTTCCTCCTCTGTGGCTCTTCCTTTGCCTTCTGTTTCCCAGATGTCATGGATTAATTGTTTCATTTCTTTTTTCCTACCATGCTGTTCTGCCATGATGTTCCTGCCTCAAAGCCAACTGACTACTGATTGAAACCTCTGAAGCTGTAAGCCAAAAGAAACTTCTCCTTAAAGTTGTGGATATCAGGCATTTTGTCCCCACAATGAAAAGCTGACTAATACAATATTTTTTTTTATTCATCTTCAAACCATCAGTTTTCTCTGAGGTTCTTAAAATCTGTTTCATTGGATTTTGAAACAAACAAAGCAGACTGGCTTCAATGGTGACAAATATGCACATTTGATCTAGATCTCATTAAACACTGAATGCATCAGCTGGATGAATTCAGTACTCATTAGAGTTGCAGGAGATTTCAAAGATCCAGTCATGGAACTGTCCATCAGGATGTGCTGATAGTAATGGAAGAAGTCTGCCTGTCATGAAAGGCAGCATCTCCATGTAAAATACACTGATCTAGCTCTGGACAGTGCAGTTTACAAAAGATATACAGGACTCAACCCAACTTTTGTACTTCCAATCAGGATGCTGCAAACATGAGAACCTAATATGTACAGTTGCCTTCATGGAGAAATAGTCTTGGATCGAGTGGGGAGCCTAAGAACCCAAGTGTTTGCAGATAGTATTTGGTGATGCTTACTATTTAATATTAGTCTGAAATTTAGTCTGAATGTCACCACTGTATTATGGGAGACAGTATTCATATAGTTAAGATTACAGTATTCCAGGAAATTGGAATGAGCTGGCTATTTCTAAATTTCAGCAAGGTCCTACAAAAAAGACCCAGGCCAGAAGTGGCTAGTCAGAGAGTGAGGTGGGAAGTTAGAGAGGATATTTGCTAAGAATTATCCTTTTATCCTAGAGCCTACTGTCTAAACAGGCTGGAGAATCCACTCCTTGGTGGCTTGGGTTAGATCTTCCATTGGGCACCATAGCAGAGAGCTGAAGGGAAGTGAGCTGAGTTTGAGGCAGTTGGACCACCAATAAGCCTCACAAAGTAATCCCTGTCTCCATCCAGCCTCACAGTCCACAAAGTTGGGCTCTGAAAAACCACTGATGAGATAAAGAGCATGGAGCAGGAGTATGTGAGGATAATCTAAAAATGATTTCTTTTAGTCTATAAAATAAAGAGCCCAATTTGGAGGTTCTATGTACAGAAATAGATAGGGCAGTACAGGTGTCCTTAACAGATTCCAGTACATAGCAGATACTAACTTCAAAATATAAAAAAGTTTTATAAGTCATGGATAAAGGGTCTCTAATGATATTTCCCTGGGATTTCAGAACCTGCAGCCCCTTGGTGTCAGCATTAAACACAGCATTAGATAAGATGTGACTGTGGCTATAACCTCAGGTTAAAGACTGCAGAAAAGAGTCATGCATGTCATCAGCTTCAAAATAAAGTTGAGTGCAACCTAAGAATCAGAAATGCTCCCGTCAGAAATATATCCATCCTACCTCTCAGTAACTTTTTCTCATAAGAAAGTTAAGACAAAAATACCTAAGTAGAGATGATCATAACATGCTTCAAAACTAGCATCCTGCCTTCTGACTGGAAGCTCCATGCTGGAAATTCAAGATTTCCTTGCAAAAGCAAAGCAAAGACCTCAGGTTTGTACAGAAGGAAATCACTTCACTAACCTAGAAGCATAGCGTCTATGTGATATTTTCATGGCAGTTGTACAATCAACAGCACTTCAATCAGCTTACAACTCACAAAATATGATACGTGAATTTGTGTCATGGGATGCAATTTTAGGAAGTCCAAAGGTGCTGCAGTAACAGCAAATTCATACTCCTCATCCATCCTGCCATCCATTCCTCCAGTTCTCATAAGGAGATGGCCTTTGACTTGTGTCAGGATAAGTTTCACACCCCACCAATCCCTTCTCTTCTGCCTTTTTCACAAAGAGAAGCAAGCCTTTCATAGCGAACAGGGACTGAAATTGAATAACCACTGGCTTTGCTTTCATCCTGTTCATTTTTAAGCTTGTCTACTATCAGCACTGCTTCTTAGTTTTTGGTAATGCTGTTAGGTTTCTTTCTAAAATGACTTATTTTGAAAAAGTGATCAACTTTCAAAAACGATATATAGGTACAAATGGCAAAAATCAATCAAGTGAACTGAAGTAACTAAAATTCTTGTTTCTCTAATGATGTAACTTGTTCCATTTATAAACACTGGGGAACTGCCCAATATCTCTTATTCTTCCAGATGCAGAATTCCAGTGTCCCAAGAAGTTAGTTCTAGGATAAGGTTCCTTTTGTATAGCACCAGGGAAGTGATGTGACATTTTGATACTCAAAATGACCTCTTCATGTCAAATCACGAATGCTGTTTTCCCTCAGGCACAAGTGAGGAAAAGGATATTGTAGGAGATTAAGTGGTTTGACCAAGGTCACCAGTCTAGAAGAGAGCTGAGCTAGGTTTTGGTACCTGACCTTCTGAGTCCTATAGCAAACCTGCATCTCCCTGACTAAGCACATTCTGTTTTGGCTCCTTTATTTCAAGAACATTAAAATAAGATGAGGGGATCATTAGACTGACCTGCAGAAGACCTAAGCTAGAATCACTTACTTTCACATTAATAGAAAAACCTATATTACCTCCACTTGCACGTGCACACTCGCACACACACACACACACACACACACACACACACACCACTATAAGAACAAACATAAATGTGCACAGTCTTGACATTTGATGGCTATAGCCAATGCCATTCTGGGCCTTATGAACTTCTCTGCTGCAAGAGAAAGTTTCCAGTGGACTCTGATAGAGGTGTTCAGAACAGCCCTAAAGGAACGTCAGGACTACCAAAAGGGCCACAGACTTATAGACCTGCTACAGAAAGGAGATGTTTACATCACTAGTTTCAGCAACAGGGGAGTGTATCCTTAGGACTACAAATGTTCCCTTACAGATGACTGCACATAGCCCTACCTCTTGGGTCCTGCTTGTTCCTTCCACCCCAGTCAAGCAGCTTGCTTTCTTAAAAATGCCACCTCATTCCCACCTCTGTGTCTTTGCACATGCTATTTCCTTTGCTATACAGACTGCACTAGAGTGTTCATTACACAAGGGCCTATTCCTGACCGTTTTATCTCAGACCAAGTATACCTTAGATTTTCCTCACCAGTTACTACCCCCTTCTAAACTATTTCCTTACAAAGTTATCCTGTGTTATCTTCTTCCTATGACTGTGGCTGCCTAAAATTACTGTTTACCTACTTGGCCAGTGCATATCTTCAAAACTCAACTGTACCCTCCTGGAGAAGGGGGAAGCAGCATCTGTGGCCAGCTGTTACCATCAGTTGTCAATGAATAGTAGGTGTATAAAGAACCTTAATGAATGGGAAGACTTTCACACACACAAACCCACCCCCCAGATGAGACCACTGTCCTTTCAAAGAAGCAGAAATGAAAGCAAAGGTACTCTACCTGGTTCGTGAAGAGTCCATGTCCAGCACCAACTTTGCTAAATGTTTCCTCTGCTTTTGAATATTTGGGATTTCCACCTGTGGTTAAGGAGACATGATGTAACCACTCTGAAGCCCAGGGAAATTTCATTAAGAATTTTACTTCTGAACAATTTTTTAAGAGCTAGTGATAGTCACCAGCAAGTTTTTCCAAAGTCTTCTAATCTTTATATTCAGATGAAGCCCCCCTCTTTGCTTCATTGAGGTTTAATAATAAACAAATAAGAGCAGGATGTCCTTCAGGGGTAAGATGGTGTTTTGTTATGTATACAGTGAGAAATTATTACTACCATCAAACAAACATGTTCCAATGAACATATTTATCACCTCATATGATTATTTTCTTTGTATACACATATTTGTGCTTGCTTGTGTGCATAAGTGACAAAGACATTTAAAAGCTATCCTCTTGGGAAATTTCAAGTACATATTGCCCTATTGTTAGCTATAGTCATATCACATTGACAGTTGCATCTCCAGAATTTACTCATCTTGCACAAGTGAAATTGTATACCTGCTGAACAACACCATAGGAGATTCTTGATTCTTTTCCTGAGGGGCGCTCTCCTCCCCTTTCTCTGGATTCCTCCCAACCCCATCAGCTCAGACTCACTCAGAGGATCTGTATAGTTCTATTCCCCTGGCCCTGCCACACTCGTGCTTCTCTTGCAGCCAGCAAAAAAAAAAAAAACCAAAAAAACACAACAGGCTTAATCCCTCTATATCCACTAGGGCCAAAAGCAGGGAAAACAAGTCAAGCAATCAGGACGGACACACAGACCCATTAAAAAGTGAAGAGCAGCAATTGGCAGAGCACCGACCTTAGGAGACTTAAGATGCTATGAAAAGGCTGGCCAGTGGACTAAAGCACCTGCTTAGGCAGAGTGCAGTGGCCGGGTTCGATCCCTGGTGTGTCATGCCGGCCCCACCCCCCAAGGTGCACTGAGAGGGTGATTGAAACGGTGTGGTAGTGCACACCCGTAATCCCAGCACTTGGGAGCCTGAAAACAGGACGCTCACTATGAGTCGGATCCACATAGTGAGACCCTGTAGATCCTGTACTAAATACATTTAAAAATAAATAAATAAAAACAAGATGCTGTGAAGAATGCTAATAAGACACATATACTGATAGAAATAAAGCAGGCATATTTGTGTATTTCTTGAAATAATGTAAAATTTTTCTAGAGTAAAATATGAATAATCATTGCCATGATGGCTTTTCTCTGCACCAAGTTCCTCAGTACTGGTTGTATGGAGATGCTCTTTTTTATACTTTTCTTTCTAAAAATGACTTCCTTGAACATTCCAGTGCAGGATTTTGGTTCCAGGCCCAGCAAAAGTAGGGCAGGATGTGAGAATTAAAAAGGAAAATTGGCCATAAATTGAACTAAAAACATCCCAAGCTATTTTTTTAAAAAAAATACATATGCAAGGGGAAATAAAGTGCTTTCTACTCACTCCACTAAGCAGAAATTAGTGACACAATGTGGGCAGTGACTTCTATGGGAAGAAGTATAGCCATTCACAGGCAGCCTGAGTCTACCCAGGGCCCCCAGACAGGGCTGGAGCAGCACGTGTGCCCACACTGTTCTTCAAGACGCTCACAGCTCTGTTTCCGGCTGTGTCCTGTGCTGACTCTGCTTCAGGGTTCGTGGCCCGAGCCCCAGCCTACCTTATGAGGATGTTCCTGGTCATGGTCGTAACCTACCACAGGCTGAAATCCCAGAAACCCAGCGCTGGTCTATGTCAATGTATGTCAAAGTATCACCCCTGGGGTTTTTTCATTAATTCCTTTTGAGCACATAATAATTGTTTATCTATATCTTTGTCCCAGAAAGAGTAACAGGGTAGGCAGAAGTAACAAAAGTGGTCAAGAGAAGAAACTAGATATGGTACAGGGCAATACTGCCAGACAGTAGCCTCTAATCACGTATGACTATGTAATGCTTATGAAATTGACAAAAGTAAATTCCTAAGCCACACTAAACACAATTCAAGTTCCTACAGCCAGGCAAGGCTGGATGGAGGCTACCAAACTATGCATATGCAGAACATTTCCCTCACTGCAAAGGGCCCCAAGGGAGAGAACTGCTTAGATTTTATATAACCAAATAAAGGCAACTGGGAATGGTCCAGGTTTCAGGAAAATAAGCTGACTGAACACTTTGTTTCTCCCTGATAAAATTTCATTTGGTGGAAGCTACCGAAATGTCACATAGACATTAAGACAACTTTAAAAATATTTAATTTACTGTTGCTTAGTGTCCACAGAGAAAAGACCCATATAAGCACCACCTGCAAGAGCACCTACAGAGGCTCCTGGGCCCAGGTCCCCCCACTCCTAAGGAGGCACCACTGACTGCACTGTAGGCGAGGATAGGGCAGAGCTGCAAGGCAGGTGGGACTCGGGTACGGAAGTGAGTACGCAGACAGCCAGCTCTGCATCTTTATCCATTGGATTCCAATGGAGGAGACTACAGAGGAGGAGGCTGCGTGCAGCGGAGAGAGGCGGCCATATTTGGGAATCTGCCAATGGGACTGAGTAATATCGATTCCCAATGAAAACCAATGTCAGGGAATATAGTAAGTAAGAAAACGATGAGGCTGGCAGCATGACCCACGTGGCTTCGATTTGGCACTCCCCAGTCACTCAGGCCCAAGCTCAGTCCCAACCCATACCTCCGCCAGCAGAAACAGTGGCTCGATCACATCTCTTTCCACTTGCAGCTCAAAATGTATCAGTTCCTGAGCCAACTTGTCCTCCGTCTCTCCACAAAGTTTCAGCATCTTCCTGCAACCAAAGCGGGAAAAACACACTGAACATTCCTGGAGACATTCTGCCTCCATTATAATCTCAGTACCGACCTGCTCACTAAACTCTTCCAAGGTCAACGTTAGAGAGCTGGCCAACAGCCATGGTGGCTGGTGACTGGCCTGCTCCAACTACCTTCATTTCAGAAATTACACATTCCTCCAAACAGCGCTGAGTACTCACCACGTGTCTGGGACAGCAGGATTCAAGTATACAAAGACAGATGTGGAGAAAACAGATCCACATATGCCAAGTCCACAGACATAAAAAGCCAGGTGTTTCTCTTCCCTGGAAGCCTTCCAGAAATTAGCTGAGATGGTGTCATTAACACACCAATAATCTTCAAACATATATCAAAAATTCAATTTTGATAGATCTTAATGGAAAAAAAATCTCTCTTACTTCTAAACCATGAAAACCTAACTAGTCCAGCTGGGGAACTTAGTCCCTCAGTGGGTAATACCTTAGGGGTAAGTAATTATTCAATAAAAAAAGCAGCAAAACCCATTCCTAAAGTGGATCAATAATAAGCAAACAGCAAAAGACCTCAAATGGGCAGAGTTTTCCCATATTCCCAGACAGGATGGCAGACGTTTTCAAAGATTTTAATTACTCTCCAAATGGCTTTCTTCTTTTACACTATATCAAATTAACTAAAAACCACATAAAAAGTTTGTACAAATCAACAAATCCACGAGCCACGGTAACATTTATTTTGAAGTGAGTTATATCCTTTACTATCCCTTACACAGAGTATATGATACTGCTACTTTGCTTAAAGAAAGTGTTCACAAATTGCTTTATGCTCAATATGTGCTTACACTACTTACTTTCAAAATGTACTATTATTTGGCAGTTATCCATGTTGATACATGCAGAATTAATCATTATGCTCTATGGAATTCCACTGCATTATAGCTCATATATACAATTATATATGCCTCCATTTATTAAGTTTTAAAATAATCAAGAGCTTAAGCAATTTCATGGAGTACTACCATGCATGTGCATTCTCTTCTTGCTTGTGTGAGAACCTCACAAACATACATGAGAGTTTACTCTGCACTATGTTCTCGACAGTGCTTTGCGCTGGTATCTTAATTTCTGCAAAACTGGTTGAAGCAAAATATTCATTCTTTCATTCTGATTTTTAATTCACATTCATGGACTTTTAGTAAGACTGGATATCTTCTCATATGTTTTGGGCCATGAAAGATCTCTCTTTGACAAATGCTTATTACAATTCCTTGGATAACTTGAATTGGAATACATTTATTTCAAGTAATTAATTCATACCTTTTTCATAAGTAGGTGAATGTGGAATAGAGTCTAACTCCTTTTCATATTTGCTGCAAAAATCAACCCCTAATTTGTGGTTTTTATCTCTGTAACCTTTTAGTGGTGTCTTTTACCTGATTTCTTGATACCTCCACATTTCAATGTCTTTTCCCCCTTGCTGTCATGGTTTGGGGTTTTTGCAAGGTGAGCAATATAGTATAAGACATGTTTTATAATATTAGTTTACAACGAATCACCCAAGAATCATATACAAATGCAGTAAATCTATCCACTTACTTAACACTAAAGACTCCAGCTAAGGGTCTGGATCCTGATGTTCTGCATGAGTGAGTACAGATGAAAACCTAGTGCTCATAACAATGCCTCTCACAAGTCCAACTAGAGGTCTAGAGCTCACAACAAAGCCTCATGCGGGCCCGCTTCATGGATCTCTGCTGGAAAGGCCCACAGGTGGAAGCCAGGAAGTCTATGCCAATGGGAAGAGAATCTGTGCTGGCAGGCTGAGGGATCTGAACTGGAGCCAGGAAGCAACACGCAAGGTAAGCACCAGAGCTCCCCAAAAAGTACTACAGCTATCCTCAGCAACAATGAGGCCACAAGCTCCTCCAGCGATGAGGAAAGCTGAGTTCCCATCAGGAAAGCCAATGTGACAAGCTTCATGAAGCTGGGCAGTGCACCATCTTCCCCTCTGGCGTCAGAAAGCGATGCTCAAGACGAGGACCCAAGCTTCTCCAAAGTTCATCGGGAAAGCCAGCGGGACACGGTCCTCCAGCAGAGCAGTCCAAGGAACGAGCTGCTCCCAACAGCGCCAACTGTTTCCCCAGACAGCATCCCCAACAGCATTCCAGTAACTTCTCCTGTTCTGCCTTTATGCTGCTGGCAACAAGCCTCTCATGAGTCTCCCACATCCAGCATCATGCTAGTTTAATTCAGCTGGGTGTAAGAAGTTGCCCACCAGTTAGAAATCCACTACACCTATCACACTACGGCTTGAGTCCAGGGCCTTCATATCCTCCCCTTAAAATTAAATAAACAAATAAATTTATTTGAAACAAGGTCTCATTAAGTTACTAAGTTTTCCAGGTTAGACTCAAATTTGTGATCCTCCTGTGTCAACCTCCCAGGCTGTTCACATTGTAGGTATTAGTGTTACTTCTTTATTTAATTTATTTATTCATTTATTTTTGTGGTACTGGGGATTGAACTCAGGACCTTGCACTTGCCAGACAAGCACTTATTCTACTGAGCTAATATTAGCTGTTAATCCTCCCACACTCTATAGAAAATGAGAATTTAGCTATGCCTACATTTCTCTTCCTTCATTTATTTTTATAAGTAAATTTCCAGTGTTTGAATGTTTTTATATTTTTACTCTAAAGTACAGATTTGGATATTCCTAACCATGGAACATACTGGATTTTCAGATTAGGAATTTTCAACTGGTAAAGTTTATACAAATATTCCAAAACTAGACAAATATATTCAAATTATTTAAAAAACTTGCTGCAAGTATGTCAGAGAAAAGATAGTGAATCTGTATTTGAAGTTAAGCTGGGTACTAGACTTTGATTATTTGCCTTTTCGGAACACTTATTTGTTCTTGCTAGAGTTAATAATCACTTTATTTTAATCTGCTGGTTTCATTTACTTTCTATGTACCTGATTGAACCTACATTTTCTAATTTGCATCCTAAGACAATAAAGCAAACTGGATATGATGAATATCATCTTGAAATAGTGTCTCCCAGGAATGTATAAGAGGACGAAGTATTCTTCTTGTCTGTGAAGCAAACTTGTGTCCCTGGAATCTTGCTTCCCATTTCCTGGGATGCCTTCTCTCTGTCCTGTCAGAATCACATCATTTCGTGCCTGCTTCTCTCCTGGTGACAGCTTCTTTACACAGCACACTGTGCCTTAGTTTCTTGAGGAGAGCTGCATCCTGGACACCCACCACACTGTTCTTCTCCTCCCCCGCAAGGACCCACACCTGGGCCGTGTCCCAGGGCCGTGTTCTGCGCTGAACATCTTCTGCATTTTGAAGGCACTGTTCAACAACCTGGTTTCTTACTGTTATTTCTTTTGGGGGGGTGCTGGCTCAGCCTGCTGGGGGTGGGGCTGGTGTGGCATGTGGTGTCAAGATCGAACTGCGGTCCCTGTACTTTGCCTAAGCAGGTACTTTAGACCGCTAAGCTATCTCGCCAGCCCTTATTGTTACTTCTGGTTAAGTTTGGAAGTATTCATAATTCTGAGCCTCTGTAATGTAAAATACTTTTTTTCTAGAAGATTGTAGAATCTTTTTCATAGTTTTATTTCTTCTATTATTTTAATGTATTTAGGACAGGGCCCACAGGGGCTCTCTATGTAGACAGCACTCACAGTGATCCTGCTCTGTTCAGCCTTCCAAGCGCTGGGATTACAGGTGTGCGCCACCACACCCAATCTCAATCACCATCTCAGCAAGCCTCGGAGGGAAGAGCTGGCATGGCAAGGCAGATGTCGAACCCGGGCTGCAGCACTTGAGTCTGCTGCACATTGCAGCTTAAACTTAATCTTTCTATATATTAAGATCACTGCATACTTTCTGTATAGAAACTCATGTTTCTTTCAAGTCTGGAAAGTGCTTTTGCATCATTTTTTGTAATAGTAGTCTTACTTTTTTCCTCTTCTTTTCTGAGCACACCTGTTTCCAATCATAGCACTTCCTGGATTGGGTTTCTAATTTTCTAGGATTCTTTTAATTTGCCATGTCTTTGTTTTTTCGTTTTATTTTCTCGATGATTTCCTCCCATTTATTTTCTAAACCTTTGAGAAATTTGTATCTGTTTTCAATTTTTATGAGCCTGCTTTGGATCTCTGAGTGTTTTTTCCTGTAACACTTGGTACTAATATCCTGTTTTTATCTCATAGACATACTATGTTCTTTTACTGCTTGTAAACCTAAATGATATTTTCCCTGAAATTTCTCCTCCTTCACCTGATCTCTATTTCCTTCAAACTGTACTCCACCCCAATCCCTGTTCCCTTTCTACAATTCAGGTCAGAGACTTCCTTTAACTGATCTAATGATTTTTCTACATTTAAGGTGGATGCTAACAAGTACACAGAATGGAGCGAGGCTTGTCAGCTGTGAGCCTGGCTGTAGGATGATCTGGTTGGGCTATTCATCAGTATCCTGTCTTTTGGGGACTTTCTGGAGCTTCCTTCTGGATTTCCAGGTTCCCTAGAGAAGACACTTCTAATTTCTGCCTACATGGTAAATCTGGGGCCATTGTGAGCAGGGAGGGGGGTTAAGAAGTCTGCATGTGGTACGTCAGCCTCTCTTGATCCTCCTTTTTGCTGACTGGTACCCTTCTTCCTCTTTGTCCCCCATTCTGGAGAAGCTTCCTTTTACTCATTCTAAAGACTAAAGTTCCAGATCCCCCGCTGGATGGGAGTGGGAAAAACGAATGTCTCTTGGAGATGTGGCTCGCCAGTGCTTCAGTGATCCAAATGACACTTGGAAAACTTTCAGTCACATTCTTGATTTTAATCACCCACTCTATTCCAGAGACTCACCATCCCCAAGGTTTCTAGGGCCACCAACTGCTGGGCACTGTCAGCATGTCACAGTGCATATCACGTCTCTCTGCACATTCTACTTCTTGACCGAGCATCAGACATCTGGGACCTGCCAGATGAATTCCCAGTTACTACTTACATTTCACAAAATTATACTGCTGTTGCCTTTTATCCTTACTTTGCTTGCCATTTTGGGTCTTAAGTCTTTTAAGACAAAAGAACTCTGTTTTTACTGTGGTCGGGGTACATTCTGGCAGGGAGCAAAATGAGACGTGTGTTTGGTCTGTCATCTGTACTTCCAACCTTGCTGTGTCGTAGTATTTCAGGGATCTCTTGGGAACGCTCCGCAGCAGGATTTCATGCTTATCCACCAGAGATGCTCCATGTTTTAAATGGCTGAGTTCATTCCTTTTTCAACTGTGATGACTAAAGGTACAGGAATAGCACTGCTATCATCTTCCTGCTGTCTTCTAGCTATCAGGCTTATTTACCTTTTTCTCTTTTAGATCTTTCTGTGGCTTTGCTCTTTCAGTCTCCTTCATTTATTTCCCTTTTTGCCTGTTTGGAATTACACATTCTATTCCTATTTTTCTTGTCAATACTTCCTAACATGTACACTTGATTATACACTGAAGTACAATACACTTTCACTCCCCTTTCAAAAATTATTAAGAGCTTTGCAATACTGGTTTGTGGTTTAATATTTCATGTTATCGTTATCTATTCCCCCCAAAATGAATAATTTATACCATTGGGTTTTAGTTTAGTTCAATCCTTATTTATAATTACTTTACATTGAAGGGTAGCAGAATATGCCACCCCAAAATCCACAGCTTTGGCATAAGGATTTATTTGGAACTGAAGGCAAATGAGAATTAGAAAAGAAGAAAAAAAAAAAACAGTAACTCTGCCCTCCCTCATTTGCCGAAATGCAAGAAGCACAGTTACAAAGGTTTTCTCTTTCTCTCTTTAGTATAAAGAACATTAAAAAAAAAAAAAAAATCACAATGACAACTCCAGATCCTTGCTCGCCCAAAGATGGAGTCAAAGGGGCCAGGGAGAAAGCTCAGTGGAATAAGCATTTACCTAGCAAGCGCAAGGGCCTGAGTTCAATCCCCGGCTCTGGCCCCCCCCCCAAAAAAAAAAGTTACCCAAAGATAGAGTCAAGGAACTTCTTTGTTAGCTAATCTTCACTGTCCATTAATGTTCCATATATTTACCCTCCCATATATACTGAAAGAAGAAACTGCTTCTTTTTGTCTTATTACTTCTCCAAAAATGGTTTTTCTTTTGTCAGAATGTTACACAAGACCACATTTTAATCACCCCTTTGGAGCTCATTGTTGTGTTCTGCCATATGTATGAATCACTACCTTTTTCTTTTTTTGTGACAGGGTCTTACTATGTAGCTCAGGCTGGCCTTGAACTCAGTAAGTAGTAAAGGCTGGCCTCAAACTCACCACAGTCCTCCTGCCTCAGCCTCTTGAGTGCTAGAACTACACATGTTAATAAAATGTGCATGCACTTATTTTGGTAAGCTCCCTGGTCAATTTGATTTGCAGAATCCTGACCACAAGACGTAGCATGGCCAGAGGAGAGACAAAGAAGTTCTTGCCCTCCCTAATACATGTTCAGTAACTTTCCACTAAGATTTTACCTTGCTCCTTCCATTTCACAGCTTTCCTGTAGATTTTCTTTTTCTTCTTTTTTTTTTTTTTTTTTTTTTTTGGTGATATTGGAGATAGAACTCAGGACCTTGTGCTTGCTGGGCAGGCACTTAATGCCGCGGAGCTATCTCGCTAGCCTGCTTTCCTATAGATTTAATCTCTTTTTTACAGTCTTAACTAGCTCTTCTGAAAGAACATGCAAGCCATAGCTTCTAGTAGTAGTCTACTATACATGCAAATGTTACTTGCAAGTAGTAAATTTTTACCTGAAAAACCTTTATTTTCTCTTTATTCTGCATAATTAGTCTATCATAAAATTCTAGATTTCTCCCATTTTTAATCAGTTCTTCAAGATAATTCTCCTTTAGCCTTTTGGCATATATTCTGCTTGATGAATAGTTTACCAGCTTAACTGCTCTTTTATTTAGAGGCAATCACCTTTTTTCTTGGGTTAGTTTTAAATTTCTTTCTCCTTTTCTGGTTTGCAGTTGCATTACAATATGTGCAGGAATAGATTTCTTTTTTGTTGATTTCAAATAGGAAGTTTTATGCTGTCTAATTTTAAAGAGAGTTTATATTCCAATCTAGAAAAGAAAAATTCAACCACAAATTTTCCTTCTCCCTATTTTGTTTTTTTAGGAGCTCCCACAAAACAGCATTTTGTGCTTTTGCACTTTGCCCCATGCCTCTCAATTTAATAACCTCTACACCCGTACCTCTTGTCCTTCACTATGTTCTTTTCAGCTGGCACCTTCAGATCTGTTTATAAGTCCACCGATTATTTTGAATAATCTCCAGTTTATTTTGACCAGGTTTTTAAATTATCAGTGTAATTTCAATTTTAAGAAGTTCTAACTGGAAGTGGTGGTACATGCTTGTAATCCTAGTAGTTTGGGAGGCTGAGGCAGGAAAATCAGAAGTCTACGCCCACCTCAGGCTATTTAGTGACTTAGGAAGACACCATCTCAAAACAGAAAAAAATTAAAATGGGTTAGCAATACAGCGTAATACAAAGGCCCTGAGTTCAATCCCCAGTACTGGGGTAGAAGGGAGTCTCATTTGGTATCTATTTAATTCTTCCCATTCTTTATTCAGGTTGTTGATTCTTTTGTCAAAGATTATTCTTGAGTCCACTGTAAAGTTACAGTTTAAACAGTCACTGTATACTTCCTTTATCATCACTCTACTATTTTTACTTCTTAGAGTACTGAGTCTGCTACTGATTGTAGGAAAACCTGCTGATGCTGTCTCAGGAAGATTCTATTTTTAGTGTGTTTTATTGTCAGCTCAAAATCAGCAAGGCTTGTTTGCCATGACATTAAGGCCACATATTTGCAGCTACTGAAGCCTTAGGGATGTTAATTATCCTTTACTAGCTCTATGTTAATTTTTCCACCAGGATTTATCTTTCTGCACAGATAATAACTGGAGCTGAAGGTTTCGTTTTCTCACTGGAACATTTTTCACCTTCCCCAACCAAGTCTTTGGGCAGAATTCTCATGTGTGACATACTCCATGAGGAGTTCCAGGCTCTTTGTTATGGAAAGGGACTTTCCTAGATTGAGCACAAACTTTACATGGTGTCACCTTACCCAAGCAGTGTGTCATCACCCAGGATAGCTGACCCTTCCATCAAACACTGAGCCAATGTTGTCAAAGGCAACTTTTTCTGAAAAGGAAACAAACAACAAATGAAAACTACTTTCAATTGTCAAAATAGCAAAATTTTATATACCTGCCTACGGATTATAGTAGCTAAGAAACAAACTTACTTTAAATATGCTTAAAAGTAAAAGATTCAGTATACAACGATGTGATAGATTTAGAGATACCAAAATTCAGAAAATCAAAACATAATTAAGTTCAACAACTAGGAAAACTTATCCTAAGGTTGACATATATTTTAAAATGAAACAGGTTGTCAAGAAGGAAAAAGAATTTCAAAATTACATTATCAAAAAGTTGAACAATGTGTTAGTTAGCAAAAATCAATCTTTTTCTAGAAGGGTTCATTAGTTCTATTTTACAAGCAAGGTAGCTTTGTGATCCAGAGAGAAAAGTGCTCACATACAATACAAAAAAGCAAAAAAATAAAGGCACACTCAAAGAATAAATACTAAAGGCCTGTACATACACGAAAAGAAGCTTTTCACTACTCATTAGAAACTTGAAGTTAAGGACATAATGAAATACCACTTGGACTGCTATAAAATTAACATTTTTAGAAATCAACGTAAGTACTGTAAGCATATACAGAAAGCATTGGTAGAGGAAATTTAAAATGGAGTGGTGCTGGAAAAGTATAGTAGCAACTCAATATGTTAAGCAGAATTACTGAATGGCACAGGAATTCCAGTCCTAGGTACATACCCAAAATAAGTGAGAACCAATACTCTAACAAAAATGTACATGAATGTGAAAAGTAACATCCACAAAGTGGAAACAATTTGAACACCCACTAATGGACACAAAAATAAAAGTGTGGTCTGGGCATAGATGCAGTATCATTCAGCTTTAACAACAAGTAGGTAGGAACCTAAAAAACATCATACTAAGCCAAATATTCCATATACAAATGGACACATTATAACACTCTATTTATATGAAAGGTCCACAATAATCAAACCTGTAGAGACAGAAAGGAGATTAACAGCAGGGCAAGGAAGGTTGAGGAAAGACTGCTGAATTGCACAGGGTTTCCTTTTTCGAGGGTAATGAAACTGCTCCGGATCGTGATAACGATGACAGCTGCACAATGTCATGAGTGCACCAAATGTTAAGATTATTGTGCATTTCAAAATGTTACCTTTTGCGAGCACCAAGCTACTGGCTACATTTTGAACAGGACGCTCTCTCCAAAGTCTCACCAAGTTGAAAGCTTGGTGGCTGATGGGCTTTGGGGAAGTGATTGCACACAGGCTCTGACTTTGTCAGTGGCATTCCAGGGAGATGATGAGAAGGGAGGGAACATGTCATGGGAACACGAACTTGTTAGCTATGCCTTGTCCCCATCCCTTCCTTCTGCCTCCTACCTGCCACAAAGTAAGCAGCTGTCCTTTGTTAGCCCCTTCCACCATGATTTTTTGCCTCACCACAAGTTTAAAGCAACACAGCCCGCTGCACATGCTCAAACTAAACCAAAATACAACTTTCCTTCTTTACATTGTTACTGTCAAGTATTGTGTCACGCTGATGAATTGCTAGCATACCACAGAAGAATATAGTATGACCTGACCCCTCCTAAGGGCCAAAGCCCTGTCCTGACAGAGCCAAGACCAACCGGCACTCACAGCCAGCAGGAACAAAGCAAGACAGGAACCACTAGCGTAGCCTCGTCTTCCAGCCATATGGGCATGCAGATAGCTCTTCATAGGGCTGGCCAAATAGCTGAGTGGATTAAAGCGCCTGCAAGCAGGCTCAGGGATCCAGGAGTTGGGTGGGAGCTTGATCCCAGGGGGATTCGATCTCAGGGTCTACTGTGCCAGCCCCACCCCTTGGGGTGTGCTGAGATGGCAATTGAGATGGGGTGTGGTGGTGCATGCCTGTAATCCCAGCACTTAGCAGGTTGTAAATAGGAGAATCACTGTGAGTCTGATCTAGCAGTGAGACCCACAACCCTTCCCTACAAAAATAACAAAAACAAACAAACAAACAAAAAAAAAAAAAACAAGGTTTTTCATATAGTTTTGTTTTGTTTTGTTTTGTTTTGTTTTGTTTTGTTTTGTTTTGTGGCTGGCTAAGCACACCCTAGGGTTGGGGCTGGCTGGTATGTGGGATTGAGCTACACTACCTGCACACTTGCCTAAGCTTGCCTGCAGGTGCTTTAGACTGCTGAGCTATTTCACTAGCCCCTAGTTCTTCATAAAGTGACTGACTTATACCCAGCCCACAGAGTCCTAGTCCTGTGAACTGGAGATCTCCCACTGCAATGCATGTAAAATGTTATACTCATAGAGGGTGGGTACTCCACACCAAAGAAGCACCACACCAGCAGCAAGCAAACTAAACACTGCTCTCATGGAATTTCTCCTGTGGAGACAGATAATAAACATCACTAGATCCCGTCCTAAGTGCGTCTTCATTTAGCTACTCATCAGTATCCTTTTAATAATCTCAGTAACAAACTGGAAATCACAAACAAAGTGTGTTCTCTGAGTTCTGGGAGCCAGTGCTCACAAATCTCAGGGTCTGCAATTGAAAACAGAGCTGGGGCATGATTTTGTGGGACTGAGCCCTTAATCTGTGGGATCTGAAGCAAGGAGTAACACCAGGTGGACAGTGTCAGAATTGAATTAAAGTATAGGACACCCAACTGGGGTTTGGATTATTGAAGAAATGTTTATGTCTATGTCTATGTCTACGTGGTGGTGGGGATCACATGTGATTGGTCACAGAAGTGCTGCATGTGAGTGCAGAGAGTATATTTTTCACAAAAAGAGGCTTACCATCCCCGTGTGAGTTCACAGGAAGGGCACATGTTAACATACTGATTCACAACCAGGGATAGCTGGAGACATTTCAGGTGTTGTGATGTGAGCAATATTGTTGGCACCTGGCGAGTGGAGGCCGGTGATTCTACTATACACCTGTCGTGAACAGGACAGTTCCAGTGACACTAATTGCCAAGCTCAAAATGTGCAGTGGTGAGGATAAAAAACTGGTTTAGTTTGCAAATTCTTAAAACTTACAGAAAATGAAGATGTTCCAACCTAAATTTCAGATCATATAGTCATCCTGGCTGGTTTCCTTAGAAAGGCCATTTTGGTTTATAGCAAACATTCATAGTTCCCATGACCTATCTTCAGGGCAAGACTTCCGCTTTCCTGAATCTTCCTTCAAATTTTGACAACGTAGCGAGGGAGGATTCTGCCTACCATGGTGTAAAGAGGACTTCTGCTAGGCTAGGACTACACATTCATTGGAGAAATATATCTGCCAGTAGGTGAACAGAGTTTACCCAAATATGGAAAATCAGACTAGTCTATGAGTTGTACAAGTAACTGCCAATAAGTGACAAATGAGGCAAATGGCAGTTTCAAAGGAACACGGGCAGACCACAACTTTAGAGATAGGGACCAGCAGGGGCAATCAGGGCTGCGTCTGCAGGACACAGATTGCAGCAACAGGGGAAGAGGTGCCTTATTCCTGGGCCTGGGGAGTAGCTGCGTTTCCTCAACATCTCATCACTTAACACTCACACTGATGACGCTGAAATGTCCTTAAGGGGCAAAGCAGATAGAATTACATGGCCAAGTGCCACAAACTAAGAGAAGTATTCCTGTTTCAATGTCTTTTTAATTCTCAATATTTCAACAATAAAAGAAGAATAAGATTTCTCCATTTCACCTGCTCTATCATGCCTGTTTGTCTATCTCTATTTAATTTTTGAACAGCATCTGGCCTTCCTTTACACACAAAAGTGCTTTTCATGTTATTTTCTATCATTGTTTATTGTGCTGCTACCTTGCTTTCTATTTTCCTTTGTAGTGCTGAGGGCCTCCATTCTTGCCAGGTAAGAGCTGCACCACTGAGCTACCACAAGCTCTTTTTTCTTTGCAAAGCAGCCACCTAAATGACTAAATGCAGTCAGCTATTTGCGTACTCAGGTCCTCTCCCAACACTGTGAACATCCCTCTAGGAGGGATGCAGAGGTGAATTACAGGACTCAGATTCCAAATGCAGAAAAAGGAAGGCTAAATGAGGAACACTCAGCCAAATGTACCAAATTTTCATTTAGGACAATGCTTTAAGAATCAACAAGCTGAAAGGAAGCTGCCACATGACAAAAGGAAGTAGATTATTAGGTGGTACCCTTCATATCAAAAAGGAATTGGGAAGCCTAAAAGGAAAGCCAGAAGATGTTAAGGAACTATAGCCTCAGACTATAAATTGTTTGCATTTGTAAATTCTCTTGCTGAAGTGTCAATTGAGGGCTTCTGTAGAAGGCAGGCGCTCTAGCCACCTCACACCACCTCCTGCATTCTATCACTAAGGTCTAGTTTGCTCTCCCTACCATCCTCACTCACCCTCAATGTGTGTATAAAGACATGCAATCAATGAAAGAGTAAACTGCCCAAAAGGAACTACAAAAGCCTCTGCAATTTGATTTCCCCATTCCCCAAGATCTGTGCTGAGAGCTGGTCCCTAAATTTTGTATGTGTGTGTGTGTGTGTGTGTGTGTGTGTGTGTGTGTGTGTGTGTGTGTGTGTGCGTGCGCGCGCGCACATGCGCGCGGGCAAGCGCATGTGTCTTACCCCAAATCAAACTCCTGACCTTGTGCTTGCCAGGCGAGTGCTTATACCACTGAGCTATCTCCCCAGCCCCTGAGACCTGGTCCCAATTCTTGATAAATATTAGTGAATATCTTAGGAAACTTTATGGTGGCCACTAATGTTTCAGAGTGAAAGGAAAGCTTTTAAAGTAAGATTTGTAAAGCGGGGGACATAACTCAGTGGCACAGTAACTGCCTGGCAAGCTTGAGGTCTTGAGTTCAATTCCCATCATCAAAAATAAAAATAAAATAGAATAAAATGTTCGCTGGTTCTAGAATTCAGGCAGAACTTTAAGAAAATGACAGACTGTCTCAGAGTTGAATGCATAAATCTGACATCGCTGAGATGATTGTTCTCTCTAAAATTATCTTTGGCATAAGTCACACCATTTGTAGGGTGACTCAGAGGCAAGTCTCATTCTAATATCCACTGTTCCCCCAAATATCTTCTCTTTTTCTCATCCTATATCTCTGAAAACTGCTTTCTACTATTCCCCATTCTAAGCCCAATAAGCTCTTTGGTGACTTAATCCACAAAAGACACAACCTAGGTTTTCAGCTCAGGGCTCAGCGGTGGTCACCTGAGCTTGACAGGGGGCATTACTCATAGCACCAGGTCAGATCTCTGTAATATTTGCATATATTAAACACTGTACTAGACATTTAGGCAGATTATCTCATTGAACTCTCAAATAACCCTACTAGGTAGGAAATCTTTGCTCCTACCACCATTTCCCAAATGGTAATTACTAAGGCATATGGGTCAGGCATGATCAGGAGGCAGGAGGGCTGAGCTGCAGCCTTGAGTAGTCAGATTCCAGAGATAAGCTCAGAGCTGTCATGCTAAATCTTCTACTACAGAAGAGAAAGGGCTCAAATTGGTGTGCTAGTGTGCTTGGCAGGTTCTGTGCCTAAAATACTCACAGACCATCCATGCATTCAGGATGCAGATCTATTTTTATCGTGGCCTACCATATGGCAATCCCTTTTTAAGGAACTGAAAATATAGCTGATAGAGAGACAAGATCCCTACTCTTATGGAGCTTACACATTGTCAGCCAAAATTAATGATCTCATTAATTTTTGCAGGTACTCATACATGTCATGAGTAATAAAATAGGGTGATAGGACCAGAGAGGGAGATGCAAATGAATGAGATTGCTGGGGAAAGCCTCTCTGAGCAGGTGACATTGAAGAGGAACTGAGTGCTGTTATGCAGCATTCAGACAGAGGCCAGAACAAGCTCAAGGGCTCCAAGCAGGACACTGCACAGCATGTGGTTCAGAACAGGTCAGCACAGCTGGAGAAGGATGACTGACAGGGAGGAAGCCAGGGCTGAACTCAGAAACACAGGTACCAGACACCTCTAGGGTCAGAGTGCAAAGGATCAGATTTTTATTCTGCAATGGGAATCCTTTGGTAGGATGTCATCTGGAGTGGGGATTATCTGATTACCATTTTAAACACTCATCTGGGCTATTGTAATGCACAGAAAATGGAGGAGAAGGAGGAGAGTGTTGGAGGGAAGACGAAGTAGAAACCACTGTGCAATATCAGCTGCTTGAATGCAAGTGGTACACATTAAAGCAAAATGGAATTTTTTTTTTTTGAGAAAGTGCCGGCAGAAAGCATGGCTATTGAGTATGGAAAAATAAGAAAAAAAAAAAAAGATGTCCAGAGGGCTTGGGTGTGGCTCATCAGTAAACAAACCCTCCACACCCAATCACCCTCCTCCAAACATATATGGGATGTAGATTTCAGCACGTGGGTAGATCTTTGCTAAATCAGCCAAGTATAGGGCTGGAAGCGCTACTTCTGGCATTCTTGATTCAAGGGTCATTTTTCTTCTCAACTTGTATCCCCCCCCCCCCCCCAGAGAATCTCAACTACATGGATTCAACAGTCACTAAAGCCAAACACACATGAGTTTCATGTCTAGACTTGGGTCCACCCCCAAAATCATTTATTATGTATATGCAAGTGCTATTAAAAATGTGAAATCCAAACCATTGTTGGTTCAAAACATTCAATAATGGATACTCAATTATTAAGAAAGAAGAAACCAGAGCTTGGAAAAGAAGAAGAAATGAGTGACAGAGTAAGCAGGGCAGGTATTTGCACTTCAGCAGGAGATAGGAGGAAGCACTGGGGTGTGTGGCCTGACAAAGACAGGCTAAATCAAGCCACAGGGAGCGGGGAGGCTATGTGAAGAGGACATCAGCACTAAGTACAGGTCAGCAAAACCTAAGGAACAGTAAGCTCACAAACTGTCAACTCAAGGAAGGAGAAAAAGCCCTCCTAGCCTGAAAATCTCTGGCAATGAAAACAAGTAACAGAGTATCTTTTCTTCAGTAGACTGTAGGGTGGTAGGGGTTAAGAGGGAAGTAAGACTGTCAAGACTAAAATGGAACCACATTCTACAATGCCTATTATTACTGTTGTTTATTTTGTTTTGTTTGCAGTACTGGGGATCAAACTTGGGACGCTGTGCTTGCTGTGCAGGTGCTTATGCTTCTGAGCTATCTCCCCAGCTCAGTGCCTGTTATTACTGATGTAGGTTGTAAGCAAAGATATTATAGCAGCTTTATTTAGCACGTTCTCTTTAGTATTTCATTATAGTGAAAACAGTTTCACTCATAATCTCTAACATCATGGCATTATTTTTTTCCCATGAGATCTTAAAATACTTTTGGGGCTAATGGAATCTATGAACGAGCCAGATGAGGTGGGAAGATGCCCATCAAGAGTAAAGCTGCCCTAGAGGCTGGGTTTCAGGCGTGCCTCTGCCACCCTCCTGGGGACTTCACCCTGGATAAGTCAAGGACAAGGACCTCACCACCTTACCTAGAGAAGGGTACTGATTCAGACAAGAACAGTGGAAGGTGTCACTCTGCAGAAACAGGCTTGCTTAATGCGTACACACAGAAAAGAGTCTACAATGAACAGCCACAGCAAGCAAGCCCTAAGGAGTAGGAGCCTTGCCATTAGGGGACAAGTTGGAGCTGCCCAGGGTCCCATCAAGGGCACTTACGGAGCGCTTGTCAGCCTCGGCACCTTGCTGGCCCTGGAGACACGCAGTAAGCTTCTTATGTGTGCTGTGGGACACTTGCTTTACCAGCTCCAGGCGCTTCTCCACCTGCATAAGGAGCACAGGGTGCCATTGGGGAAGAGCAAGTCAGGATAGGGGAGGTCATCAATCTGAACATGACACCTGTTTCCAGAGATCAAGACTTTGGGGAAGGCATTATCCAATGCTGGAGAGCATTGAGCTAGAGGGGTCTGACTGCAACCCTGAAGCTTTCCTTCTAACCATATAATGAAGACTTCAAAGTTCTCCTCTAGAATCTTAGCTGAACTATATAGTCACCCTCAGTATCTGTGGCAGCTCAGCTCTAAGACCCCCTTGGATACAAAACCCACTGATGCTCAAATCCTTACATAAAAGGTCATAGTATATGCCTAGATGTACCTAATAATAGAAATCAGTTCATTAGTTCTAATATTTAATACAAGACAAATGTTATGTAAATGCTTGCTATACTCCATTGTTTAAAAACTAATGAGAATAATAACAGTTTGCATGTGTTTAGTACCAATGCCATTCTCTCAATATTTTGATCCACAGTGGGTTGAATCCACAGATGTGGACATGCACAGGTGGGCAGGCCAACTGTATTCAAAATGTAAAGCATTGCTGGGAAACACAAAAGGTTGAAGCTCCAAACAGTCTGTGCTCAGTGTCAGGAGCAGCTGCTACATCTGCTAGCCCCACAGTCGGTGACAGCCTTACCTGAAGAAGGTCTTCACTCAGAACTTCAGTCTTTTCTGCCCTGTGGAGAAAATTGAGAAACAGGTCAGTAACAAAAATAAAAATAAAATGCAGTAAAAGCACAGTCTCATAGCTATTCCTCATTCTCGTGTGTGTGTGTGTGTGTGTGTGTGTGTGTGTGTGTGTGTGTGTGTGTGTTGGCGGAACCAGGGATTGAACTCAGGCCCATGCACTTGCCAGGCAAGTGCTTATTCTACTGAGCTCTCTCCCTGGTCCCTATTCCTCATTCTCTTCTCTTAGCAAATATTTGAAAAATATTAGTAGCAGATACTCCTAACAAGAGAACATAGAGACAGTCCTAGAAATTACATGGAATCAAATGAGCAACACACCTGTGAACATGGCAAATAAGATATTTTCAAATTCCCTGCTACAAACAGGGCACTGGATTGAACACAACAAGCATACACTTGTTTGTTCCCAGACATGTCTTGTTTTAAAGTCATAGAATTAATTAGGCTTCTCTATCTATTTCCCTTCACCTCCTCCAAAGAGCAAGTAGGCAAGCAAAAGAAGCAGAAATCTGAGGAATCAACAAAAGACAAACACAGGGACAATGGCTGAGACCTGGGAAGTAGTGCCAAGGTCTGGCAACCAAGTGCTAGGATACTATCCCAAGTGACACGGCTGTTCACAAAGAAACACAAAGAAATACAGAAAAAAGATCCTACAACTCATATAAGTTCTGCAAGATCATACAGAAGTATTTCTATGCACATGTAATAAACACCAAAATTATTAAAAATATCAGAGGCAATAGCTTTAAGGATATAATTCTTAGGTGTCGGTGCACGAAAACACACCAAGGAAGGAAGGAGGGAGGGGGAGAGGAAGACTAAGGTGAGTTATGCACACAGACCAGCTCCCCACAATGAGTGCAATCATTGGCTACTACAAATAGGTACTAATACAAGTTTAAAAAACAAAAATCTAAACAGATCTCTCTCTCTCTCTCTCTCTCTCTCTCTCTCTCTCTCTCACACACACACACACACACACACACACACACACACATCACACACACACCCCTACCTGCAGGATCAAAACTGTAAAGCCTTTAATGAAGGAAACCACTTAACAGCTAAATAAATGGAGAGACATATCATGTCTTTGGATTAGAAAATGCCATGTATCAACAGTGATCAGAACATATGATAAATGTTTAAATTTAAAAAAACTTCTATTACAGCAAAAGACATGTTGCTATCAGTCACCATCAAAATCCTCCCACTAGCTTGAAACACTTACTCCGCTGTTCTTGCCAATTCCTGAGGCAGTTCTGGAAGGCCTCTTTTGTGAGTGTCTGTACACAGTGTAATAAAAAGCACAGTGAATGTTGCTGCCATTTGCCTTCTAAAGAGAAGGCAGATGCATAAGACACTGCAGCATGCCCACATTCGAATCATTCCCAGGATCTGGCACCAAGGCAATCCCTGGCTCTTCCCAAAAGCCAAACCCAAAATCTAAATCATTATTAAAGGAAAACATTCTGAGTTGATTCCAGACTTTAAGGCAGCCACAACAATCCAAATAAATACACTTGCGAAAGAGAACTTTTCAGAACTGCCTCAAAGAAGTGGCGAGAATGCTGGGATAAGCATTTGAAGCATGGGGCAGTGTTCTCAGGGGTATTAATAGCAATGTGCTGTTTACTGAAATCATCATTAGAAATTTAAATGGACATCACAGTTTTCAATCATATTATCATAGCACAGATGCCAATCTCCCTAGACTACCCACAAATTGTCATTCTAACATTCAACAGGATTTGCTGTATGGATTTTGAAGTACAAACGAAGTAGAAGAACTGAAACTATTTCTATAAAGAAAACTAAAGCTGTAGGAATTACATGATCCAATTTTAAGATTCACTATAAAATTAAAAGAGAGCATGTTACAGCCAAAAGGCAAAAACCTATATTAACAGCACAGAATAAAGAGTCCAGAAATATACCACACAAAGCTGACCAACTAATCTTAACATAGGAGCAAAAGCAATTCAGTGGTACAGAAGAATCTTTCCAATAAATTGGGGCATACAATGATATGCAAAAATTGGAACCCTGATCCAGTCTCTACATAATATATAACTAAAATATAAATAAATCATAGACTTCAAGAAAAGAAAAATTCTTTTTGGAGGAGGGTTTAGTACTAAGGATTGAATCCAAGAGAGTTCTATTATGAAACCACGACCAGATGCTTTATTTTTAGACAGGGTCTTACTAAATTGGTCAGACTGACCCCAAGTTTATGATCCTCCTGCCTCAGCATCCAATGTAGCTGGAATACATAATTTTATGTTTATGTGCTATCATGTCTGGCTATGCTACAAAATTTTTCAAGAAAATATCTATGATATTGATTGAAACCATTGATTCACAGATACTGGTACAAGGGCAAAAGCATGATTCATAAAAGAAAAAATATATTAGATTTCTTCAAAATGAAACGTTTTTCTCTTGGAAACACACCATCAGAAGATGAAAAAAGCCCTCAAAACAGAGACAATATGAGTGCACCACGTATAAGAATCATATGGAATTTGTATAAAAGATTTTCATATCCACTAAGAAAAAATTATCTTAAAATGAGCAAAAAATCTGAGCAGAAATTATACCAAGGAAAATATGTTGATATCAAATAAACAAAAGGAAAGATGGCCAATGTTACTGTCCATTAGTCTAGTATGAATCAAGACCAAAATAAGATACAAATATTAGAATGGCACACACACACACACAAATACCAAGTTCTAGAGAAGACAGAATCCCTGGAACTCCCACAAATAGGATCAAACACTTTAAGAATGGCACAGCCATGGTGGGAAGCAGTCTGACCATTTCTTTTAACTTGAACTTACATTTGTAGTATGACCAAGAAAGCAATGCCACTTAACAGAAATGAAACTTTGTTTAAAAAACCACATACACACGCACACACGCATGCATGTATGCACACATGCACACACACAGAGAAGGTTGATAGAACTTTCTTTATAATACTGAAAGTCTAGAAGCAAACCAAATGTCTTCCCACAGGTAAAGAGGTAAGCAATCTGTGGAACATATATAAAATGAAAGTGTCCAGCAATACACAGGAATAGACTACTCACACATCTACCATATGATTCAATCTCAAAACTATTACACTCAATGTCAAAAGTGCATCTGAAAAAGTTAGATACATAATTATTCCATTATTAGAAAGCCAGAGCAGTGATATGGACTGGGGATGGTGAACAACAATATGGTGGCATGAGAGGAAAAAACAAAAATTTTTTTTGAGACAGGGTCCTGTTACACAGTTCAGACTCATAGTAATTATCCCGTCTCAGCCTGCCCAGCACTGGGATTGCAGGCATGTGCCACCACGCCCAGTTTCGGGGCTAGCATGGCACACCTGGCATGACATGGGATATTGGGGATCAAATTTGGGGTCTTGCACTCTCCAGGCAGGCACTTAGGCTGGTGAGCTATCTCCCCAGCCTGAGAGAATTTTGTGAGGTTGGAACTGCTCTGCATTTTGCTTGTGGAGGTGGTTATACAAACCTATGCAATGTAGTGAGATTCCCAGAAGTTCATCCAGTTGATTTAACTTTATATGAATTTTTAAATTAAAAAAAAGAAATCTTTTTAAGAGATGAAATACTGGACAACAATACTATGTGAGTACTGGAGGAAAAATTACTGAAATAGTCTAAACTCTCATAGTGTTGTTCTTTAGAAAAGGTAAAATAACAGCTTAGATTTTGAAGACCATCACTTAATAGGCAGAAACAAAGTACATATCTTCCAGATGAACAGAGGCAAAATAATACAGACTTAATGGTGGGAACCAAAGGGCAGAAAGGGGTGGCAGGTGAACCAGTAGAAAATAGTAATTTAAAAAGCATAAAGTAAAATAACAGACACCAGTTCAAATACATGGAAAGATATAAGTGGACCAAATACTCCAGTTAAAAACTAAAGATGTTCAGTCTGGATATAAGAAATACAGGTTGATGATAACAATATTAGTTGTATGTTAGACAAAAACTACCAAATATCAAGTTTTTAATTTTGTTTTGTAGTACTGGGCATAGAACCCAGGGCCTCACACATGCTAGACAAGTGGTCTACCATTGAGCTACACCTTCAGTACCCCGAGCTATTTTTAATTAATATAACTGACATTGAAGGGAAGGAGAATTACAATGTAATAATTAAAAATGATATTTAACTAATTGAGAAATTACGAGAATTCTGAACTCAGCCATACCTCATAAGAATCACAGTATATATAGATACTGAGAGAACCTCAAGGAAGCCCTGAAAACTTTATCGTAAAAGAAGACATCACAATTTTTCTTTCTGTTAATGAGAGGTAGTAAAGCTATAAATAATTTGAAGATTCTAGAATAACATAATTTGATAGACATATAAAGAATTGTGAATCTATTCATAGAGAGGGTAAAATCTCATGTGCATAAAAATTCATTTCTAAAAACGATTTTACCAGCTAGCTGAGTTACTTTTCCTCTTGCTGAAGCAAAATAACTGATATGTACAAACTAGAGGAGAAATGGTTTATTTTGGCTCATAGTTTTTACAGGTCCATATTTAGCACTGCTGAGCAGGATCAGAGAGGAGAAATATTTCATGGTGTGGCAGGCAGGAAGGCAGCAAACAGCCAAAGCAGCAAGCATCAGGCTGCAGTCCACACAGGCTAAAAGCCTATGGAGTGTGGGCCCCCATGGCCAGGGAGAGCTGCCCATTACCCACACCCTTAAGCACAGCGTCACGGCCTTGATCCAGGATCACACTCCAGTCCAGCCATCTCCAGAACTCTCCAGCGATGACTGCATGAAGTTTGGAGGGTCATCTAGACACAGTCACCACTGGACTGCAGTGCACTTCTTGACAAATAGAAAAGGACAAATAATATGTAAAAATAACGATCTCTAAACCCAATGCAATGCTCACTGAAAGAGGTAACAAAGTTAAAATGTAAGATAAAATAATTTGGAAATTCATAAATTTTGAAGTAGATCATAGGTCAAAAGGAATTGTTGCTGCAAATTTTAAGTATTTATAATTGAGGAACAGTGAAGATGTTATCAAGGTTGTCACTGATATTTTATATAGTATAATAAGCTATATGTTAGAAAAGAGATTAAGGTACCTGAGAAGCATAAATACAAATAGAATAAGCTCCAATAAAGTAATGGAAATAAAGAAATTAGTAAAACAGAAGTCCATATAAGTTAGTTCTTTGAAAATAATCACAAAATGGCAAACTTCTACAAGATTTATCAAAAAAGAAAACTGAGAGAAAAAAAGATAAAAACAGTTCATGGCAGGCAGAAGGCAGCAAAGCAACAAGGGACGACCACAGCTCTTTCTAATCCTTGTACCATAAGTACCTAGGGTGGGCAGAACTCATATCTTTCCTCCTAGGGTCCTTGATCTTAGCGCTGTAACATGAATCAATCCCGGCACCACACACTTGCGACCCATCCTCCTCTGAAACAGCCTCATATAGGACTGCATGGGGCTTTCTAGAGATATCTGGACACATGACATAACACAATCATATTAAAAATGAGCTGGGTGTGGTAGCACGCACCTATAATCCCAGTAGCACTCTGGAGGGTAAAGCAGGAGACTGTAGCAAGTTGGAGACTAGCCTGGGCTATGAAGTGAGCTCAAGGCCAGCCTGAACTGCACAGTGAGACTGTCTCCAAAAGTGCAAAACAAAAAAAGAAAAATGACACATCATGTCTAAGCCAAATTAATGTATTATGAATAAATCAGATTAATTGCCAGAATATAAGAATCACTTCACTTTAGAAATATGCAAGCGTAATTCATCATTTCACCAAAGAAATTAACAAAAAAGACTCTCAAAATGCAAATTATTTAATTTGACGCATGTTTATCTCAAATATGAAAAATAAAATTCAGCCTGATTTTTTTTTTTTAAACCAGGAATCAAACTCAGGACCTTGTGAGCACCAAGTAGGCACATGCCTGGTTTTTTTAAAAAGCCTACAAATTTTATTTTTACTAGAAACATATTAAAATATTCTCTTTATAATCAAGAGTAAAATAAGAATTTCCACTGTCTTTCCACTCAGCTACTGAAATAGAAAATACTAAAACAGAAAATGAAATTATATATATATAAAATCAAGCAGATCAAAAGTAACACATACAAAAATTATAAAAAAAAGTTTAGAAAGGTGAGTTGATATAAGGTCAATATTAAAAAGTTAATAAAACGCAGTTTTAAAAATTATTTAACACAGTAAGAAATATGAAAAAAATCTAACAAAATGTGAACAATATTTTTATGTAGAAATGTTTGAAAACATTAAGACAAGTAAAGAGATACATTGTATTTGTGAGTAGAATTTATTGTAAAGATGTTAGTTTTCTTCACATAAGGAAATTTTTGTTTTGTTCTACTTTTAGTACGGTGAATTTAATAGGGCTAGGTAAGTGCTCTACCATTTAGCTTTATCTAAACCCTTTTAACTTTTATTTTGAGTTGGGTTTCTCTAAGTAGTCCATGTTAGCCTAAAACCTCCTATTCAGACTAACAGCTGGAATTACAGCGTGCACCAATTCATCCACCCTACTCAAACATCTTAATAAGGATTTTCTTTTAAAGTAACTTAGCAATCTCAACTCAAAATTTATATGCACATGTAAGAGTTAAGACAACTAAAGATTATCTTGGACAAGAGTAATTGAGAAAGCTTTGCTATCAGATACCAAATTTGTCAAACCACAGTAACTAAGAAAATATGTCAATGTGGGAAATTGGTCACTGGAATATAAGAGATTGGCAGGAACAGACCCCCTTGGCAATAGAAAAATGATAGCTGGCAGAGGTCTTATCTATCATTGGGAAACACAGGGAGAAAAAAGGAATTATTTAATAGGTAGTATTGGACCACCTGTTTATACCTATGGGGTAAAAAAAAAAATTGGGTTTCTACTCAAGACCATGAATAAAAGACAATAAAGCATCTAGAAAAAGAGTATTCTTATGTTTCTAAGTATGGAATGAAAATACAGGAAATATTTTGAAAATAAAAAAATTAAAAGATTAACAAACAATTAAAATAAACTTAACTTCTATAATGGTGGCTTTAAAAATAGTAAAAATATAATTGGACATTGAAAAAATATGTAAAAAATATAATTACCAAAAGATTAAGAATATATCAAAAATTCTTACCAGTAAATTAAAACAAATCATTCTGTAGAAAAATGGGCTTAGCACTTTCTAAAAGATAAATTTACAAATGCATAAAAACTTGGTTTAATTGTGTTAGTAATCAGGAATACACAACTTAAACACTGCAGAGATCCTGTTCTGTACTACCATTCTGACAAAAAGGAAGTCTGACAATTCTAAATGGTGAACATGAAGGTCTGGGACCCCTAAAAGAGTTCCTGGTAGTGAAGATTGGCTAAACGGCTGCATAAAACAACATGTCATTTGACACTAAACCTCTGTATTCAAATAAAATTACTTCCATTCTGGCTTGTGTCAAGATGTTCCCCAGAAAGCCTCATGAGGGGTGCTTTTCAGATGGGGCTGGGTCTAGAATGTGTGATGCTGGGGTGAAGGGTGTGTGACTGCTGAATCAGTGCACCACTTGGTTTGGACTCTCTCTCACTGGGATTAAGGGAGTGAGTGCCACACCTGCCCTAAGGGGGTAGCCTGCATAAAATGTAAGGCAGAGAAAGAGGGCCAATGTGCCCACCCCTGCCTGCTGCCCACAGACCATTTCTCCACTGCAATGCATCTCTGCCATGCTCCCTGCCTTGCAGCCAGCCTATGAACTGAGACTTCTACTTCCTGAGCTCGACCAAACTCTCCTCTCTTAACGTATGGGTACTGAGTATTTTGCCCCAGCAAAGAGAAAAGAAACTAGGACAACTTAATAGAACAGTCCTTAATCTGTATTTGATACCCCCTAACATTCTATACTATCATTGCTAATTGACTTTACTATCATTAATGGGTTAGAATGTGCATTCAAAACACAGCCATAAAGAGGAAAAACAGAAATTGCAATATATTCATGTACTGACATATCCTATGGTAATAAAAATGACAAAATAAAATCAACCAAAACAACATTGGTGAAATGTTAAAAGTATAATCAAGAAGGAAAAAAAGCAAAAGACTATAATAATTAGCAGGGCGTGGTGGCGCATGCCTGTAATCCCAGCACTTGGGAGGCTGAGGCAGGAGGATTGTTGTGAGTTCGAGACCAGCCTGAGCTACAAAGTGAGTTAAGGCCAGCCTGAACCGCATAGTGAAACCCTGTCTCAAAAAGACAAAAGACTATAATAATTAAATTATGGTACTATTTTCATAAAGCTCAAGTCCGAGGGCTGGTCAAACACCTATGTGGATTAAAGCGCCTGAAAGCAGATGCAGGGACTGGGGTTTGATGAAACTGGGTGCGGTGGCGCTTGCCTATAATCCCAACCCTTGGGAGGTGGATCATTATGAGTCTGATCTAGTAGTAAGACCCTGAATACCCTGTAGACCCCCCCAAAATACCAAAAAAAAAAAAAAAGCTCAAATCCATTAAACAACATAGTATGAAAGGATAAATACAATATACAGTAAAACAAAAATAAGGGAACTACATAAGTGTATACACCAAATTTTAATTTCTGATTATCTGTGGAAAAAAGATTGGATTTAGGACAGACATAGGTATCAGCAAGAGAAGTGGTATTGTTTTGGTTCCTGTTTTATATACTAATAGCTTCTTAGTATGCTTCATAGCATAAATGGAAATTTATGCTTATGCATATGTTATGCATACCTTTGTATCAAAGCTAACAAAAGCTAAAGACTAAGTATACATAAACTCAGCATAAATAATTCTCATGGGACTAAACACAAACACACCAACTTACCCAATGGGAGCCTCCCTGGGTGACAGAAGAGGCCACAGGCCCGCAAGGGAGCACCAGGGTGGGGCAGCCAGCCCTGGCCCCATCTGACCACTGCTCAGTGCAGGATGCTTTGCTGAAAAGCTGAGCTGTGGAGTACCAGGGCTGGGCCAGGGCCGCCCTGCCCCTGGGCTCTCTCTCAGATGCTATGGTTACCTCCCTACACCTGGTCAATCCTTCCTTCAATTCAGGTGTCCAGTACAGGGTCCCTATAGCTCCTGACTTCCACTTCAAGGTTCTACCTCAGTGCAGAGGTCTCACAGGTGAGTTCCGTGGTCAACAACTTCAAAGCCAGTATATACTGGACCTGAAAATCCACTTGGAAGGATCCATTTGAAACAGTAAGATGTACACACTTTCTCTTCAGTTCTGTTTTGGTTTTGAAAAGCTGGAAAACCATCTCATGTCAGCAGTAGAGACTGCTGAGCCGACTGAAAGCCCCTAGAAACTGAACGGCTGTTGTCTGGATCAAGTCCCCAGTTTGCACAGCAGGTGACAGGAGATCTCACAGCCTTGCACACGCCCCACCCAGCAACACAGAGACAGCAGGAGGAGCACTCTGCGGGGACACCACTACTCCGTTCATTCTTCCCACACATTCTAATCTTTAGCAAACATTTCTTGTCTCATGATCAATTCCTTTAAAAATAAAAAAACTGGGTAATTTACTGAATAAGTTAATAAAAGGGGTACATTTTATTTTTTAATCAGATTTTGTGGGTACATTTTAGATCACATTCATCATAGATAATTTGATCTTCATGATTTGACTTGGTTTTGCCCCATTCTCCTAGCCACCCTTCAACTCCTCCTGTTCCCATTTCCAGAAGCTTTGTTTCTGTCTCCTTTCTTTTCTCTCTCTCTCCTGTTTCTTTCTGTCTCTCCCTCTCTCTCTCTCTCTACCTCTGTCTGTCTGTCTGTCTTTCTCTCTTTGCTTTCCCCTTGTACTTTCTTCCTCCACTTTCTCATTCCCCTCCCCCCACTTGAACATTTTGTTACCATTTCACAATACCTATTATGCATTTTGGGCCTTCACTACATTTTCAGCTCATCGCACTAGAGAATCAGTGTGGTATTGTGTGTGGTAGTGTGTGTGTGTGTGTGCGTGCGTGCGTGCGCGCACGCGCGCCCGTGCACGCACTATCAGGGATTGAATTCAGGACCTTGATGCTTGCCAGGCAAGTACTTATTCTACTAAGCCATCTCCCTGGCCCCCCAGAGTGGTATTTACACATGTGTGTCTAATTTATTTCACTTAACTGTATGGACTCAAGGCTCACCCATTTATCTGGAAAGGTCTTGAGCAAAAAGGATACATTTTATTATTGACTTGTGTTATGGTTTGTGTCTAGTTGTCCCCCCAAAGCCTCAAGCAGTCACTGGGGCAGTTTCTAGCTTTGCGATTAATTCATGATCCAATGCTGGGATTATGGATGTGAGTGCTACACTTACCCTGGGCCAGATAATCTTTATCACAATGTGAGGGGAGAGAGGCTTGCTAGCCACTGAAGCTGCTGCTCTTCCTTTCCTTCTGTGCTGTTTTACACCACCGGGAGCCGCTGCCCTCTGCCATGTGCCACTTTGCCTTGGAGCCAGCTGAGTATGGACTAAAACCTCCACTATCTGTGAGCTAAGTAACTATTCCTTTCTTAATGTTGGGTGTCAGATATTTCATCCCAGCAACAAGAGAAGAGCAACTCAGTCAACCTGTATATGATAAAAGCATTCATAGTATCATAAAACTCTTCAAATATCACTAACTGAAGATAGGATTTCCCATTCACCAAGCACCAGGGCCACTCACCATTCAGGGATGGGCACATGTCTCAGGCTATCTCTCTCTGCCTCTTCTAGCCTCTCTGTCTCTTGTTCTCATGCAGATTCATTACCATGTACGTATACACACAGACCTTCATCTTCGCTATGTCACTTAACAGTGTGATCACACAGACATCCCCTGCACATCCATGCATCAGTTTCATGCTAGCTGTTTCCTCAGCTTCTGTTTCAGTTACTTATCTTTAGTTGCTGGGATAAAATACCCAACATTTTGTTAGGGAAGGAAAGGCTTATTTAGTTTGTAGAGATTTTAGTCCATAATCAGCTGGTCCCAAGGCAGAGTTACATGGCACAAGGGCAGCAATTCAAATCAGCAGAACATAGGAAAAAACAAAAAAAGAGGGCCTCTTTTCCTCCCTTATACGGTAAACAGGCTACCTCCTACCCAAGGCAGATATGTCAGGTGCCTCCTCCTGCACAGGATGAGGCTGTTTACAAAGTAAGGACCCTGGCCGCTGCTGGGGTTAAAATTAGCTGCACAGTGGCACACACAGGCCTCGGGAGGCTGAGCCAGGAGGATCTTTGCAAATTCGAAACCAGCCTGGACTACAAAGTCAGTTCAAGGTAGCCTGAACTGCACAGTGAAACCCTGTCTCAAAAAAGACAAGACAAAATAAATAAATAAACTTCTCAGGCTGACACAATGTTACCATGTATCTATCAATCACTCTAGCTTCTTTCCTATCAGCCCCGACTGAGCCATCTTCATAGCTGCACACCATCCCTGGGACACCTGGCCTAGGCTCATTTACCACTTGCTCTATGTGGACATCAGGATGGGTTCCAGTTGCCTCATACTTCAATCAGTGAAGTGAATGACAATCTTAAAATAGAAGTCTTGGAGAGCTGTGCTGCTCTGTACATGAGATGAATCTAACATTAGCCCTGACTTGCCACAAATAAGTGGCTCAACTTCAGGGCATCCTAACTATGTGCAGTTAGTCACATATCAACTACACATAAATTGAGACTATAGCTCAAAGGACTATAGCTGTACAGCTATCAAAGCAACAAGCTCTTTCCTTTGAAGGAAAATGATCTTGTTCCAGAGACAAATTCTGGTCAACTTTTTTCTTTATTTGGTGCAGTGAGGTGGTAGGGGTTGTATAGTATGGGATTCAACTTAAAGCCTTCACAGTGAGCTACAATTCTAGTCCTTTTGAGACAGGATCTCACTGAGTCACTAAGTTCTCCAGGCTGAGCTTGAACTTTCAGCCTTCCTGCCTCAGCCTCCCCCCAGAGGGCTGGGATTACAGGCATGTGCTGCCATGCTTGGCTTCAACTTTGTTCTTAAAACTCTGGAGCCACACATTTATTTGAAGATCAAATGGAGTTAAGAAAATTCTAGAAAACATTTTACTGGCTGAGAGGCTCATTAATGTTGAATTAGGAGAAGCAAAAGAGGCCACTTATTTGGCTAAACCAGGGTTTCGTATCACCTGCAACTCCCTCCTGCATTGCCTTAAACCCCTGAAATGGGGCACTAAAAACCAATGTAAGCTGATCTTTTTTCAAACAAGGATAGCAGCCCCACAGATGATCTTAATTTTAGGAAAGCTGGCATTTTCAGCTTCACCTTTGTAAATGAAAACCAGCACCATTTACCAGCGCTCTCCACCACTTTCAAAGGATGAGTCACTCGCGGGGTGACAGGTACTGTGTAGGTGATACTAGGGTACAAATCATGACTTTTTTAGTATTTAATTTTTTTTTTACTTAACACACTAAAAGAAAAACAGCCATGCCAAACTGATCTAAGCACTGTGCACTGTTCTATTTATACACTTCAGAACAATCAGCACCACCCACAAAACTGTTGATTGTCACCAGATTGTACATCAGCTCGTTAGGTCACAGTGGCATTTCTCAAAAATGTATTCCACAAAGAAAGAGACTTTAAAGACACAATGGAGGAAAGGATTCTGTGGACAGATGAGCTAGAGAAACAGAATATTATGCTCTCCTCTTAGAGTCCTATTCAAATATAAATGCTCAGAGAAGTTCTGCAATGAAAACCATTTTAATTTAAACTAATTCGTCATTCCTCAATCTATACCAATGAGAAAACATTGCAAGTGACACTCAGTAACTATGGTGCAGCAGGAAACACTGCAGGAAGCGCAAATCTGAAGACAACGACTATGACAGCATCTTCTAGGAGTGTTACTTAGAGGAGTCAGGCCTCAGCACAAAAAGACATTTATTTGGCTTGAGAATCGAGCACTGAGAAGCTACTGAGTGAAGCAAAGAAGATGCTTCAATAAAGGACTGCGCATAATTACATCATCAGCTTTCTACAGTGATCTTATTAAACTCGCTTAACTTGGTATTAGTCACATTTTTAGCAGCTCCGGGCCCCTTTCTACTTGCAGACGGCCAAGCAGGCCCTCGGAGGCCCGCCCCACACCACCAAAGCCTCCAGCCCACCTCCCATCCTGCAAAGCCCCCTTCTAGGCCCTTCCTGAAGTGCCTTTCACCTGGCTCTCTTTTGCCTGAAGCAGTCTGTCGGGGCTCCAAAAGCATTAATTGGAAATGCACCCAGATTTGTTCTAGTTGGGTTTAGTCAGGAAGACACTGACATGGAAGTTACTGTCCTGAAGAAGCTGGTTTATGACCTTCAGCGTGAGGAGGCACACCCACACCACACCACCCAGGCCCCAGAAGAAGCACTGGGTTGCCTGGATGCAGGAGCACCTGGGAGTAGAACTTGCAGGCAAGAGCCTAGATAAAGGACCTGTGCAGAGGAATAGAGAATGCCTGCTAAGAAAATGAGCAGTTTTAGGGCCCACCACATGCCTGTAATCCCGGTGCTTTGGGGCCAAGCTGAGGGAGAAGGAATGCAAGTCTGAGCCTAGACTGAGCAACAAGACCAGAAAGGCATAACTCAGTGCAAAGGCTTTGGGTGGAAGCGTCAGTATGGGGGGGAGGCAGACTCAAGACGTGCAGTGTAGTCACTCTGGTAGCCCCTGGGCTCTAGGAATGGCCCCTAACTGTCCAGGGCCTATTCCTGGGAGAACACAGGGCAAGACGATAGTGACCTTAACTCTGGACACTCAAGGGGGCTGGGTCCAGGTAGGACCTAGCTGGTTTGCAGGCAAGTCACCTGTTATCTCTAGGGAGAATCCAGCAGTCTGAGGAAGGCAGACTCCAGAGAGGCCACAGAATCCAGAACAAGAACATAGAAAATAAGAAAATATAGTTAGTACCACCACATTCTTCACCAAAAAAAGATGTAGTGTTATTAAGCCAATCTTAGATGTGCAAAAAAAACTACTCTGTATTACTGTAATCATTTCCTGGGTACAAAAATGCTAAAGAATGGTCTCTGGATTACCAACAGCAGCACTTGTCATTAAACGGGAATTTGTCAGAAATGCAAATTCTCAGCCCCCAGCACAGACCAATGGAATCAGAAACTCTGGGAAAATATCCGTGTTCTACTTTAGCCCTTCTGGTAACTCAAGTGAGTAAGAATGACTCACTAGCTTGTGAGATAAACCCGCAAAACTTCACTCTGGAGCTCATCTACTCTGAGTCAACAACTCTATCTCCTCGAGGTCTTCTGTATTTTGCTCATTTTTCTGCCCCACCCCAGCTCCTGTTGCCCATGCTGCCCCTTTCTATCCCTGCACTGCTCAGAACACTCAGTTCCAAACAAACCTAACATTCACTTATCTTCCAAACAAGCCTGAAATAGTTGATACATGGGGTCAACTGCAAAAGTTTAGAAGTTTAACTAAGTGACTCAGCAGGGGACCAAGGCCCTCACTATGCAAACATCCTGAGCCTGGGCAAGAGGAGGATAGGAGGGGCTGGGGAGATAGCACAGTGGCATAAGTGCCTGCCTGGCAAGCCCAAGGTCCTCAGTTCAAATCCCTGGTTCTGATGAAAAAAAGACAATAATAAAAGGAGATGGAATGAGTGCTACACCCACTCTAGCAGGCCACAGCTTATCATACAAGGGAGCTTGCTCTTCCCTCTTTTGCTGTCTTATTTATGTATGTGGTAACAGGATCTTGCTACATAGCTCGATTCACAGTGATCCTCATGTCTCTGGAGGCATATGCCATCACACCTGATTTCAGTGGCCAGCCCAGCGTATCCAGGGTTCCAGGGCCAGCTCAGCATGCAGTTCTGGGAATTGAACCCAGGTTCTTGCGCTTGCCAGGAAGGCACTTAGGTCCCTAAGCCACCTTCCCAGCCCCTCTTGCTGTCTTCTGCAGCCTTCAGCTCTTGCCCCTCTGCCACAGTGTCTTGCCTTGGGGCCAGCTGATTACAGACTGGAACTTACACAACTCATGAGCTAAATAAACCTTCCTTTCTTTAATTTGGGGTGTTGGGAATTTTGTCTCAGCAACAAGGGAAAAGTAACCAACACAGAGCTCCACTGGGACGTGCGTCACCGTCTACATTCAGCACAGAGTCCCCCATGACACAGCAGGCTACTGCACACATGTGAAAATGGAGTATAAACCTCAGTAAAATTGCATGAAGGGCTTGCTATTCCTGGCCTAGCTCCTTGGGGCAGACTCTCTGAATTCCCACCTCCATTCCATCTCTTTTGTTGCCTCCCACTCCACAGGGTAAAAGATCAACACTGTCCCAGTTCCCCTTGAAACTAGAAGTATCCATGAGACCGGGTCCTAGGGCAAGTGGAAGTGTACTATAAGGCCACCCGTGCAAGCTTTGCTTTCCTGATAAAAATAATAGTATAGATGCCAGGCTCTTTCTCATCTTCCTACTTTGCATACAGATGTGGCATACAGCTGCTATTTGCAACCAGGGAAGTCTGGCAAGGAGAACTAGAGATGGTAGTAGACCTGACATCACGAGCCACTGCTCCAAATCCAACAAACACTTATGCCTGGACTTACTTTTAGAAAGAAAGAAAATCCTTTCAAAGCCATTCTACATGGTGTTGCTATTGCTGTAGCTTGATGCAATCTTAGCTTTACACACTGACAGCAGAGAATCACATTTTAAGATTAATCTTATTCTGAATGAAAGTACAGTTATTTGATGTTCCTCAAACTCCTATCGTTGTTTGTCTTAAAATCTCCAGAGCAATAAATTACTAACTTTTCCCTGCAGCTTTTCATATACACTAAGTGGTACAGAAATACACACATGAGGTGTGGTTGGAGCAGTGAGTGGGAAAGGTTTTGGTGGAGGGAGTAGGTCCCAGCAGCTCTGAAGGGTGGGTAGGACTTACAAGGCAGGACAATGGAGAACATCTAAAAAGGCAGAGAGCCAGCAAGAGCCACCTCTGCACAGCAATGAAGGGCTATGAAATAGAGAATTAAGCTAAGACAGAAAAACTGCCTAAGAGAGAAAGAGTGGGGAAAAATGGGTAGGAGAGCCATTGTAACGTGCTGACAATATGTGCTGAAAGCCATGTCATAGCAGCATTATGTAGGCACAGTGACTGCTTAACTTAAAATTGCTCTTCACTTATTTCTTCTGAGACATCTAAGAAGACACCCAAGACAAACACAGGGCACTGTGAAAATTACAATCAGAAAAAGGGAATGATTTCTAGAAATAAACTCTGATATCCTGGGGAGATAGGAGAAACTATGAGAGACAGTGAGATGGTGGGAAGAGATAGATGGGAGAAGACAGCAAAATGAAAAGAGGGGAGACAGAGATGGATAGAGAGACAGAGATAGAGAGGTTGTGGGACTGGGAGAGAGACTGAGTTAATGTTCATACAACTGAAGAAATGCCCAATGCTTGAAACTGAAAGGGACCTGGGTTGTAACTGGTACAGTAAAAAATATGAGAAGGCACATGCCTGTAATCCCAGAACTCGGAAAGCTGAGGCAAGGGGATCGTTATGAGTTTGAGACTAGCCTGGGCTACAAAGTAAGCTCAAGGCCAAGGAGACCCTGCCTCAAAATGGTAAATAAACAAAAATAAAAATAAAGATGAGACTTTTTAAAAGCTTTTAGAAAGAAGAAAGTTATCACGCTGTGACTACCAGATCAGTGGCAGAATTTATGAGCAATAATTGATACTGGATTATAATAGAATAATACCAAAGTTGTGAATGAAAATTCATTTGACTACAAAATTTTTATTACAGTAACGTATCAGTCCAAGATAAAAACACATGCCTGTAATCCCTTGGAAGTTTGAGGCAAGAGGTTTCCAAGTTTAAAGCCATCCTGGGAAACTTAACAAAAAAGTAAAAAGGCTGAAGAGATAATTCAGAGATGGAGTATCCTGGGACTGAATTTTTAGTAGTACAGTAAGCAAACAAAGAAATAAAATTAGACAAAAGAAAACCACTTTTAGATGTTCAAAGTAAAGCTATCTCTTTTTCTAAGAAAATTCCTTGAAGATGTACTCCAGAAAAATAAAGATAACAATGCAATTCAATAAGGAATGACAGAACTAAACCCAGGCCTCTCAAGAAATCTCAAGATGTCAGATCTACATGAGGTTTAGAAAACATAAATACAAAAGAGACTTTAGCATGCTCCAAGATGTAGAAAAGTCAAAATAACAGATGGAATGGGTGAGCTGTGAAGTACGCAAGCATATGAATCTTATGTTAGAAAAAGCAAGATAGTCTATTATACCCCATGCCCAAAAAAGTCCCCAAAAAGTTAGGATTCATATGGGAATTACACTAAAGTAATATACGATGGAATAATTTGTAGCAAACAAGAAAACAGAAACCATCTGATCTTGGCAGCTGAGACATTCTCTTTTCTGTGAAACAAATATCTTGACATTAGCATCAGAGAAGGAAATGCAATCAACACATTATTACAGCCACAAGTAGCCATAACAGAAATAGTTAAATGACATTTAGACTTTTGGAATTAACCTCTGCAAAAAGCATAGATGACTTAACCATGATGATTCCAAACAGGCTGAATGCACATTTTGTCAACTATAAAAATATATAAGAAAGAGAGAGAGAAAGAAAAAAGGGAAAGAAGAAGGGAATGAAGAAAGAAAATGAAACAGCCAATAAGCTATGAGATGGAGAATGGTGGTGGGTGGGAGAAAGAGCCTTAATCATAATATTCACTAGAGCAGGTCAGAAGCAATCAGCTGGCTTAACCATAAATATAAAAGGCAATTCAAGTAACTTATATGAAAAAGTCTGTGGATGACACCAGAAAAGCAAAAGTTTGTCTTAGCCAGCAGGAGGTATGCAACGTGTTGCAAAATGTGCGTATCTGTGTATGTGTGTGCGCAGGTGGGGAAAGAACACCAGAAGTCACCCAGTGTCACTGCTCCAAGTAGGATCCAGTGCTGGGTCAGGGTGAGAGGCCCCATATGTTTTCAGCGTAAGTGCTTCTCTGCCACTTCATTTTTAAAAACGATATGCATTTATTCCCATTTCAAACCCAGAAAGACAAACCTCAACGTTGTAGGAGGAATAGACAGGTGTACTCACCCCTGATTACCAAAAGTACTGTCTGGTACAGGAAAGCAATTCTCCCATTCATATTACAGGCCTAAAAATATAGATAGCTGTTCTCAAAATAATTTAAGTGGAGAAATTCAGTACACAGAAATAACTGACTATAGAGAGAAACATCATCAAATGACAGCCCTATGTGGATGGCTCTCAATATTTGTATTTAACCTTTTGTGTCCTTTCAGACTATGGGTATTTTTAAATCCATAAATTTATATCTGTATTTTGAAGGGCTAGAGACAAAGTCCAATCCAGAAGCTATTTAAAGAAACAGACTTAAGTACTAAAAATGATGATGGTGAGTTGCATGTAGAACTAATAAGAAGCATGTGCAGTGCTAAGGGGCAGGCTGTGAACCAGGGTATAAACATACATATAAAATCAAATGGGGGCACTGAGGAAATGGCTCAGTAAAACAAGTGCTTGCCTGGTAAGCTCAAGGCCTGAGTTCAACCCCCAGTTCTGCGAAAAAAAAAAAAAAAATTAAACAGGGTTGGGGAGATAGCTCAGTAGTCTATGCGTCTGCCTGGCAGATGCAAGGACCCAGGTTCGATCTCCAGTACTGTATGCTATGCTAACCCCAGAACCCTGGTACACCATGCCAGCCACTGAAACCAGATGTGGTGGCTCACGCCTGTAAAGCCAGGCTGAGGAGGCTGAGACAAGAAGATCACTACAAGTCTGAACTGTGTAGCAAGATCCTGCATCAAATAAATAAATACATTTTTAGAAAGTGATGGTTATATAACAATATGACTACTTAACTACTCATGTGTACACTTAAAAGTGATTAAAGATGGTGAATTTTATGTTGTATACTTATCACAACTTTAACATAAAAATTTATTCATAAACAATATATTGCAGTATACTATAAATTAAATATACATTATTAAACATACATGTTAATGTTATACATGTTAATATACATATGTTAATGAACCACATTATACATATATTATTATACTTAACTGAATGATTGCATTTGTAAAAGGAATTTTAAAATTACTGCACCTAATTTAGATTTTCTCTAGGCATTACTTTTTTCCAAGCTCCAGCCCCAAACTGAATATTTCCTGATGGTTCTATACCATGCAGATATTATTCTAAAATCTCTATTTCAAATCTTAAGGCCAGGGAGATGGCTCAGTGGAATAAGTGCTTGCCTGACAAGCACAGGGGCCTGAGTTCAATCCCTAGATCTGCCAAAAAAAAAAAAAAAAAAAAAAAAAAAAAAAAAAGATTTTAGGGGCCGGGGAGATGGCTCAGTGGAATAAGCACTTCCTTGGCAAATGCAAGGGCCTGAGTTCAATCCCTGGTCCTGCCAAAAAAAGAAAAACAAATCTTATCAATTCTTCATTGTTCTCTGAGACTTTCCAACAATATGTTTCCCAAGAGTGTTTTCTAGTCCCAGGATTAGTATTTCCTTCTCAAAAATAAGGTGTTTAAATCTCAAATGTCTTGGCATTTATTACACTAAATCCTTAAGTATGTATTTCTATAGCTTTCAAATGATTTTACATTCTTTTAAGTAAGAATATGTGTATGTGTGTGTATATATTACGCACGCATACTCAAAATGTCCTGTTGGCTTTGTAACTTCTCACAGATATGGTGCACGGACTCGGGTTGTGAAGAGTAGACTTTTCTCTTAGTTGTTTAGGGATATGCGTATGATGCTCTGGGTGTTATCTGATCTCAGTAGCATTACAGGCTGAATAATTACAGTACCTCAGCATATAACTGTACTTGGAGTTCTATAGAGAGTTAGTTAACTTGAGACAAGGTCTTCAAGGTGGTCTTCAATCCAATACAATGCTATTCCTATGGAAAGATGAGATTAGGACATAGATTTGCAGAGGGAGGTAACAGCTAAACTCAAAGAAAGATGCTTCAGAGAAAACCAATCCTGCACTTTGACAATGGACCTGCAGATTCCAGAAGTACAGGAAATAATCTGTTGCCTAAGGCCCCTGCTCTGTGGTACTTTGTTGGGGTAGGCAGGGCAGACTCACACACAGTACATTCATCTTCTCTTTCTTTGGTGGTATGCATTCTGGGGGTTCTGAAACTTGTGCAGTTTTAAGCATTTAAATAGAGTCAGAAGTGCTCCATATTCTGACCAAGTTATGCCCTCTGCTTAAGGTTTTGGTTCCTTGTTTGTCAGGTCCCAGGGTTATTCTGGTGTGTGACTGAAGGAAGTATAAGGAAGTGTCCCAAAATGAAAGGGATTCAGTGCCTCAGGTGGTCACTCTTTTGTCTGCTGTGACTTGAATCTCAGGCATGGTACATGCAAGGTTAAAAGATCTACCACTGAGTTACATCCCAGTCCAGCACCTCAAGAGGAAGTGACCCACAGCCCTTCTGGTATACATCGTAGGCAGAGATCCTGTGGGAACCTGTAATTCTCTCAAATGTATAAGGAGGGGCTCAATGTCAAGGTCTTTTTCTCACCCATAACTGTGGACATAGTCTTAAAAATAAACCTATAGCTAAGTCCAGTGGAAACTGACTTATAAATATAGCACTCCAGGGCACAAATCTTGAACATAGAAAATGACAGAACATCTTAGTGTACATTCCTGCTTGACCTGCAGATTTCACCTGAAGTGCCAATACTCTCAGGACAATGGAGGCAATGCCTTATGGCAGGGGGATTAAACACAGACCTATTCCTCACTTGCCCCTGTCCATGGCATCTACCAGGGCAGAGTTAGGATAACCAGTAAAATGTCTGTTATCCCTTGGTAACCACAGGAGACTGACTCCAGGACTTCACCCCAAAGTCCAGAGATGCTCAAGTCCTTTGTACAAAATGCCACAGCACTTAAGAACCTCTGTACATCTTCCTTACAACTTAAACTGCCTCCTAATGCCACATGAATCCTATGTGGACAGTTACACTGTACTTTTTAGAAAATAACAGAGGAAAAACTTATATATGTGTAGAATAGACACACTGTTTTCCAAGTATGTTTGCTTGGTGTGGTATAGTGGTGGATGCCTGTAATTCCAGCATGGAAAGCTGAGGCAGGAGGAGTGCTCAAAGTCTGAGGTCATGGGAGCTACAGCATGAGTTTAAGGCTAGCCTAGACATCATAGTGCAACCTTGTCTCGAGAAAGAAAGAGAGAGAGAGAGAGAGAGAGAGAGAGAGAGAGAGAGGGAGGGAGAAAGAGAAAAGAAAAAGAAATTACTTAGCAGTTGCTTGAATTTGTGGTTGCAGAGGGTGGAATGTATTTTGCAGGAAGACTGTTATTCCCTGAGCAACTCACTGAAATGAGACACGTGCACACCCAAACAAAACATTAACCTAGTATTTTATAGCCCCTCTTTTAGGGTTCTTCCCTGGTCCCTACAGCCCTTCAAGAATTGTTCTGTTGTTTCTGTCTTATAACAGGGACTTGTCACATTGCCTTGTGGAAGGGAGATAAACGTTCCAGATTTCTCCTCTCACTATCAGTAATGTGCCCTCTACCCTGCTTTCTCTGGTATGATTTACTCTCCAAACTGCAAGGCCATAGGGAATCAGAATACACAACTCCCGGACAATCCACCTTGGCACAAGGATTATTTTAAGCTAAAGGCAAGCTGGGGTACCCAGATGCCAAAAGAAGTCTTTCTAAGCATTCCTTGTCTGACTAGAAAGAGAATGTAAGGACTGCCACAGAACCCTTATCTTCCATTACCTTCCAAAGATTTGCTGACCACAGACACCGATAACTCTTTTAACATCATTTTTCCTCCTGACAAACATATTGTTCGGTGTCAAAACATTTCCTGAGCTCAAATTCCAGTCATACCTCACAGTATGAACTTCTCTGCCCTACATGCACACATGCTGCGCATGTCAACCAGCTCAGCTTTTCTCTGGTTAAAATGTCTTTTGCCACTTCAGTTTCTAGGGCCCAAGCTGTTGAACTCAAGTTTATAGAGAAAAGGTTTAGCTTCTTTGTTTGGTTTTTGCCGTGGGAAGGCTTCCTGGTAGGCAAATGAAGCCAGCTAGGATGTGGTCCAGGCTGCTACTGTGAGGTGCAAAGGAGAGGGTGGTGGGGTGTTTTCAAAGTTAGGGTTTCTATCGGCCACGTCTACACCTGACACACATTACTTATGTAATGCAGTGGGTGGAGAAGTTTATTTCGGCTGACGGTTTCACAAGTTTCCGTCCTTGGTTGGCTGGCTCCAAGATCGAAGCCTCATGGACGACCAGCTATAGAAGGCTGCTCACATCCTGCTGCGCAGGAAGCGGAGTGAAGGGAGGAGCCAGGAAAGATTACAGTAGGCGGATCCAGCCACGCTCCCAGGGAGCCTCCTCGTCAGGCCCCATCTCCTAAGCACACACTCGGCTGCTGACTCATGAGTGGATGCGCCCTTTGCAAATACAGTGCCTTCATGATCCTATCACCTTGCTGGAGTTCAAAAAAACAAACTCCATTTCAAAACATGTGAGAGATGAGGGATGTTATTTATCTAAAACATAGCAGGGCTTACGAAGGGCAGACTTTCCCAAACAAGTAAGTTTGCCAGACTCTAGCGTGTATGGATCATAAAGACCATGGCAGACAATGAGGGAGACTGCGGGTTGGTTACATCTTCTCCCTGTGGTAGTGATTACCTGGAGAAGGAGAGGGCTCTGATTCAAAAAGAACTGCCGCTGTTTCTTGGCCTTTCGGCTACGATAAGTGCAAAAACGAGCTGCCTACCTCTAAATTCATAAACTATTCTTTATTAATATATCTATAGTAGGTAATTCTGCCCCCACCCAGCTGTTTTACCTTCTCTCCTGTGTCCCCGATCCATGAGAAAAAATACTTATTAATTTTTACTTCTTAAAAGAGTACAAAAAAATTACAAATGATACAAAATTTCAGTAAACAAAGTAACAGGAATTCAACAATGGTTGCTGTATTGCATGATGTCATCTTCAAATGAGTTATTTAGGAAACCAGATACAAGTGCAAAAGTAGTTAAAAAAATAAGTTATAAGAAATTAAAAAGAAAAACAATTTAAGCATTAACTGTTCCTTTCAAAAGACTAGCAGTACAATTATCCAGATTATATCACACACACACACACACACACACACACACACACACTTTCCCTTCTTTCTTTTGTCCAAGAAAAAAATATTTAAAAGATATTTTTCAGTGTCCCTCTTCTATTTGTTTTCTGTCTTATGTTCCAGTTTTATATCATCACTATATCTTTTTACTAAATGTTTAAATGAATAATAAGTTCTAATGCTTTTGTACCCTTAACAAATATATTACATGAGTGGTAAAACTTATGAAAAAACTCCAAAGACTTCATGTGCTAAACTTCCAAATAAGTGCCTGTTAGGAACTCTGGGCATTTTTTTAAATTTTTATTTTGATTTTTTTCTTTTCTTGTTATTTTATTTTATTGAGAGACAAATATCAGTGAGACAGTTTTAAAGCTGATTAATAGGACAGTTTCAATAATTAATACTTTTTACATAGTTATCTTCCTGGTGATCATCCACAGTATAAGGAGCAGACAGGATATCCTGTCAAAACACTATTTCTACCAATCTTGCTTCTCATAGAATTGAGCAAAAGTAGCTAAATATATATCCTAACTATTCTGTATATACAAAAATACAAAATGGTCTTTCCTCTGCATCCCCTTTTTTGTTTAGTCCTGTCAGATGGGCTTTCTATCGGCATTTAAATATTATAGACGCTCAAATTCAGCACTTTTTTATGATCAAGCCCTGCAGGGCTGTGTGCATGCTCAGCAAGGGCTCTTCCACTGAGCCACTCTCTCAGCCCCACCATCTTTCTGTCCCAATTACTGACAGCACCCTTGTTTCCTTTTAGAGCTGCTGATAAGAAGTATGATACCAGTCCAATTCTTTTAATTTTGCCTCCCTAGTTATATAACATTTTCTCTTTAGGAAACACCAAATTTCACCAGGTAATATCTATTCACCTAACTTGAAGTATTAATTACTTATTACTGTATGACTTTGCAAGAGAGAACAGTTTTATTTCTGTTGAAATATTTGTCCTTCTCTCAGTACTCTTGCTATTTGTGGTAAACCTTCTGAATCTGCCTCCAAGCTTTGTATCTTTTTGCCTCGAAATAATACCTTTGCTTTATAGAATGAAGAATTTGGTCCCCTTGATGTTCCAGAATAGTAATTATGTTCTCAGAGTTTTGGTATATTTGAAAAAAAAAAATGATGTAGAAGTAATGCTTTGACTCCACGAAACATTTTTGTCACTGCAATTGTATTTCCTATTGCATTCTGTGATGTCCTTCCATCTCCCACTCAGCAGGGTTTCAATGGGAACAATACTTTCTAGTTTAACATTAGTGCTCATAGCTTCCCATTCCTAAGACCACTTCAGTGATCTAAGGAATACCTCTGCCTACTCTCAGGGAAGGCCCCTCAGTACTTGTCTGGGACATGCTATTGGTGCTGAGGAGTGAATAACAGATGGTAGATAGTCTGGTGCTGAGAGTGCAGAGAGGTGACAGAAGAGCACTGGAAACAGGAGAGTGCAGGAAGAGATGCCAGACTTGTTCCAAATGCGGGCCACAGCCTCCTCTCAAGAGCAATTTGGAGCTCCAATGCAGCCCTCTTTCAATCTCTGTGGTCAAACAGGGGTTGCTTTGAGTTTTCAGGATGCTAACAGTCTGGCTTCTCAACTCGCATCAGGTGCTCCCCAAAACCCCAAATACAAAAAGGAATAACCTGAGCCCAGTACTGTCCCTCATTTCTGGATATCTTAGATGAAATCCTGGCCTCCACCACAACTTTCATTAGCAATACATCCAGCCCCTCACTGCCCTCCCATTGCCTTCCAACCACTCCAGTAGGAAGTGTATGCAATTCAACCCCCTTGAACCTGGAAGTCTTTATAACTGCTCATAAAATAAAATGACAAGAGAACATCCCAGCCTAAGTTTCAGGGATGCTCAGTCCTGGAACCCAGTCATCATGCTGTGAGATGACGAGTCCACACCTGGTAGCCACACCTCGATGTGGCCCACAGCTTTACTCAGGGTTTCTGCTGATGGAAAACCCATGGCATGAAAACCCTTCAGGTAACAGCCTCAGTAGTCAAACCACTGTAGCCCCTGACAGGTGTTGCAAGAATGAACTGTTTCCTCTGATCCCTGATCAAAAGCAGATTCAGAAGGAAAATAAATGTCACTGCTATTTTAGGACACTGGTTTGGGGATGGTTTTATTATATGTTAGATTACCAAAATATCCACCATTTTATATGTGCTGTTCTAGGGGAAAAATCTGGGACATGTACTCAGCCCAAGATCGCCTAATAATCTTCCAGGACTTAATTTATGGTTTAATACAAAAGTTTGCTATTTCTCATGGACTCAGTCTTGTCTCTAGATCTCTCCTTGGAGTGGCTTTGAGAAGATTCTAAAACATTGGCTTCTCTGGTACTAAAATGATTATCAGTGAGAGGTACAATAGGAAGAAACTAGCATAACACAATAATTCTATGTCAAAAAAATACACTTAGCAAAAAGAAGACTTGCTAAATATTATGGCAGTTCTTAGGTTGAGACTCAAAATATCTTGAGTTATCTCAGGGAATGACATATTTTACAAATTTTAGGGGGAAACACCTTTTGGTGAATTCTCTTAACTAGGTTAAGAGATTTTCGCAGTATGGTGTGATGGGATTAGCAGTCAGGAGTCCTCATTTCTGGCTGGCCTGTTTCCAAGTGGTTTGTTCTCTAGCAAAGCCACTTAGGTCCTGAGGATCTTAGTCCCGCTGTCTGTTAAGTAAAGAAATTGGGCACAATGACCTTTAAAAGGATGCTACCAACTCAGCCATTCCTCAGAAGTTTCATGAATATTCATTTGCCAATGTGAAGAACACACAGTGCACTTAACCCCATCATTTTACAGAAGGAAAGATGTGATGGGAACTCAAGAGGTTAACAGAGAGACATAAGGGTCCCGGGAAAGAGGCAGAATTCCCACATTCACTGGAAGAATGTGCCACATAACAGCCTATCCACAGGGAATCTATCCAGATGTTTTCAATACATGGTGGTACCCTGTGCTCAAAAAAAGTAATGAAAGCATGACCCATGGCCCTCCTGAGTTCCAGCCTCAGAAGGGAGAGATGATGATGGTAGCTGTGAACTCACTGACTCAATGTCCAGCAGTGTGAGGGCAGCACATGCCTCCATAGCCCTGAGGACCTCATGGAGACCCCTGCCTGCTTTCCTTCTCTCTCAGGTCTGCTTTGCTTGGGTTTGTCCCTTCTCTGGCGGATTCCTCCTCATACTTTCCTGATGCCTTGCCCAACGGGAGACTGTCCAATTTAGAAACCCAGAAAAAAAAATCCAAACTGAATCCCACCAGCTATGGTACAAGGATCCCTAAATATTACCATGTCATAATCCCCAGAACCTGTGAACATAGTCCCTTACATGGTAAAACAAGTTTCATAAATGTGATGAAGGACCTTAACATAAATAAAGTACCTGGATTACCCAGGTGACTCCCAAGTATTCCACGAGTCTTTACAAACAGAAGAGACAAAAGACTTTGAGGGAGATGTGACTATAGAAAGAGGGTCAGCATGATGTGAGGAGCTGCTGGGTCTGAAAATGGGGGAAGGGCACGAGGCAGGGACAGGCTCTACAAGCCTGAAAAGAAGAGGAAACTAATTCTACCCCTAGGCCTCTGAAACAATGCTCTGCTGTCCTGCTGACAACCTGGATGTCAGCCTAGTGGGCTCCTGGTAGACTTCTAACTTCCTTAAATCTCTTGGTGAGGCTGTTCCCACTTGTACAACATGCACCCAGTCTGGCAAGAAGACAATCCTTGAAGAAATGCTGGGGGCTGTCCCCAGAGGAATGGGGACTGGAAAATAGCCAACAAAAATATGCACATTCTTTTTTCACATAAAAGTAAAACAACAAAACATTAGAAACCATACAGAACTTTACCAAACAAAACTGTAGGAATTCAACAAGGGTTGCTATATTGCATAATGTTATCTTCAAATTAGTTGTTTAGATTACCAGGTATAAGCATCCAAAAGTGGTTAAAAAAAAAGAAAGAAAAAACAAAGAGAAGAAAAAGTTATAAGAAATTAAAAAGGACAAGAAAAAAAAAGTAGACCATTAAATGTTCCCCTCTGTAGACCAGCAGACATCCACATTCTATGAAGACTGATAGGAAGCTGAAAACAAGTCCTGAATGTGTTTCTAGGACACTACACATGCCTGGAAGAAAACAGGCTGGGGAGCCACCAGGTCCACTTTGGTGGGGCACAGCCAGAAGGAGCTGCAGGGCCCACTTCAGAAGGGGGGTATCTGGAAGGAGCTGCCGAGTGCATTAGCCAACCAGGCCCAGTGGGTGCACTTCACCAGGGCGCAGCGGGAAAGAACCTCACAGAGCAGCCAGACCCAAACAGGGCCTGGCCGGTCAAGTTTGAATTCAGTAGAGCTACACCCAAAGACCTGAGGCTTACTGCTAGGCCCACAGGGGCCCAGGCTGAGGCCAGGATGCATGGGAGCATCCACAAGGCACAGAGTGACAGAAGGTGAACAACTCTGCCTGGCAGGCTCCAGATACACGAAGAGGGGATTCCCAGACAGAACTCAGGGGAACGAATTTATATGTACATTTCCAATTTATGATCTGCTTTGTTATATAGCTATAACATTTGCTCCTATGGTCTAAACTACAAACCCATTAGTTACAAAAGTTTGTCACTTTATAAACTTTAGTAGCTGTTATTAGTATTGCTAATTGTACTATAGTAAATAGGATACCATATCTGCCTTAACCACACATTCCACCTCCCAGTAGGGAGGTGCTTGGATAATAACCTCAACCAAGCCCTATACCAAAGGATTGAGGACAGTGCCAAAACTCTCCATCAATAGAGAAGGCAAATTCTTGGGATACACACAAAACAAAAATATCTTACAAAGAACAGATACCTAAAGAAAAGACCCTTTACACAGAGTTTCTGATCGCCATGATACAGCTACCTACTATCAAACTTTCACAAAAAAGTATCACAGAAGTCAAAATAAAGAGCTCTCTCTAAAATACAAAATGACAAAAAGAAGGAGCAAAATGCAATCTCAGGCCCTGAGCCCACCCAGAAACCCAGGAGATATCGGCATAAAAGAAACTGGAAGCCACACATCTGAAATCTTTGAAATAATACAAACTGAAGCAAAGAAATAATTGTAGAAAGGTATGGAGGAAATCAGATGAGAAATAATCTCCCAGGTTAAAAAAAAGGACATAACAACTATAATGAAAGAATTGCTAACTGTTTCTAAAGAAGAAAAAAATAAGAGAATAGGCAAATGATGGAAACCTTGAATAAGCAATATAGGAAAGAAATAGAATGTATGAAGCAGATTCAAAGAGATATAGGGGAAATAAACTCCAGTAAAAAGTGGCAAAATCATTTGAATGAAAGTATGGAAGATAGACTTTCAGAGATTGAAGACATCATTGCAGCTAGCGAAAGAATTAAGGAAAAATGTCTTAAAAACAACAAAGATCTAGAAAGTAATAATTCAACAACTGCAAGGTGATGTAAAGATGAACAAGACAAATCGGCATCAAAGAGAGAGAAGGAGCCAACACAAACACATAAAAAGAATATGAGCATAAGTGATAGCAGAAAACTTCCCAAGCATGGAGAAACCGTCTGACACTCAGGTAACTGAGGCATATAGAAATCCAAATAATATCAACCCAATTCAATCTACACCCCAGACATATAATAATCAATATTCCAGAAATTCAACGTAAGAACAACATACTAAAAACTGTCAGAGAAAAGAAACATCACAAAAGAATAATCAAGAAGAGCATGCAGTCCCACAATAAAACAAATTCCAACCCAGAGTGACATATCCTGAAAAATTCTCTTTCAAATGTAGTGGATAAGTAAAATACTTCAGTGACAAAGAACAACTAAAGAAATGCATGCTGACCAAACCATCCCTTCAAAGAATACTAAAGGACATTCTAGGGAGGGATCAAAATGACCACAACTCCAAGTTAAACAATAGAAAGAACATATTAAACAGGGAAAACAATTAAATGCAGGAGAAAAGTAGGGAACTAACAAGCATGAAAATAACATAACAAACATAAGCCAATGCATATCAATAACAACCACCAATGGAAATGGACTCAATTCACCAATTAAAAGAAACAAGATTAGGGGCCAGTAGAGATGGCTCAGTAGAATAAGTGCTTTCCTGGCAAGCGCAAGGGCCTGAGTTCAATCCCCAGTTCTGCCCAAAAAAAAGAAAGAAAAAAAGAAACAGATTAGCAGAGTAGATCAAAAAAACAAAACCCAACAATATGCTGTATGCAAGCAACATATCTGACCCAAAAAGAAATTAACAGGGTAAAAGGCAAAGAATGGAAAACAATACTACATGCTCGAGGAGCTCAGAAAAAAGCAGGGGCAGCTATCCTGTGCAGACAATCTGAACTTCAAATCAAGAATTATCAAATGAGATAAAGCAGATTACTACAAACTGACTAGAGGAAAACTTCAAAAGGAAGTGATAACAGACATAAATATGCATGCACCAAATATGGAAGAGCCTGACTGTATAAAACAAATTTTAAAGGACATAAAAAAAATCTAACAACCAGTAACACAATCTTAACAGGGGAATCAACTCTCTTATCTCAAAAAGATAGGCCAACCAGTAAAAAAAAAAAAAAAAAAAAAAAAAAAAAAAAAAAAAAAAAAAAAAAAAAAAAAAAAAAAAAAAAAAAAAAAAAAAAAAAAAAAAAAAAAAAAAAAAAAAAAAAAAAAAAAAAAAAAAAAAAAAAAATAGCAAAGAGATAGCAGAACTGAATGAGACCTTGGAACAAATGGACTTAGTGGACACAAAGTGTTCTATCAAACAATATATGAATACACACTCTTTTCAGCTTTACATGGGACATTCTCTAAAATAGACCACATACTAGTGAATAGACCATACTTAAGTAAATGTGAGAAAACACAAATTTTTCTATGGGTATATCTGGCTACAGTGCCAATGAAACAGGCAATTAACAATAAAAGAAACCACAAAAATCCCATAAACAGAAGGAAATTAAATAACACCCTCCTCAGCAATAAATGGGTTACAGATGAAACAAAACAAAAAACAATATCCACAATCCAATGAAAATTCAAACATAACTTACTAGAATTTATGGGATGCAATGAAAACATTTCTCGGAGGGAAATTTACAGCAGTGAACTCAGACATTAGGAAAACAGAACAAGAACCTATAAATATCCAAATGTTGCACCTGAACCTGTTAGCAAAAGGAGACCAAACCAAGTCCAAAGCCTAACGACAGGAAGAAAGTATAAAGATTAGAACAGAAATTAATGCAATTGAGGTGAACAAAATAATACAGAGAATCAGTGAATCAAAAAGCTGGTTCTAGCCCCACCCCAAGGGCAGGCTGGGCTAGCTATAGAGTCTGGACATAGTGGTGTACACCTGTAATCCCAAAGCTGGGGAGGCTGAAAACAGGAAGATCACTATAAGTCCAACCTGAATAGTAAGACACTATTAGAACCAAATACAAAAAAAAAAAAAGTGGCTCTTTGAAAGATTAAATAAAATTGATAAGCCCCTAGCCAAACTCATCAAAAAGAGGAAATTGACATCAAATACAAGCAATAAAGAATGAAAAGGGCAAAATTACTACTGATCCTATGGATATTCTAAAGATCATCAATAGCTATTTTGAAAATCTTTATTTTCACAGAATCAAATACATTGAACAAATAGACAGATTCCTAGTTAGATACAAATTCCCAAACTTAAGTCAAAAATATATAACAACTCTACATAATCTAGTATCAGTCAATGAAATTGAAAATGTAATAACTTGCCAACAAAGGAAAGCCTAGGTCCTGAAGGATTCACAGCTGAATTTTGCAAGAAATTCAGAGAAGATTTAATCCTAACACTCCTCAAACTCTTTAATGAAATTTTAAAGGAAACAGTACTCCCAAAATCATTCCTGGAGGCAAGTACTATACTGATATCAAAACCAGATAAATATTCAAACACAAAAGAGAACTACTGGCCAATCTCACTCAGGAACACAGATACAAAAATCCTCAATAAAATACTAAGAAATAGAATACAGCAAATCATCGGGAAGATTATACACCATGATCAGGTAAGATGCATCCCAGGGTTGCAAGGATGGTTCAACGTACACAAATCTATAAATATAACACATTACATCAATAAAGCAAAAAACCAAAAACCACATGATCATCTCAATAGATGCAGAGAAGGCTTTTAACAAAGTCTAATATTCATTCATAATCAAAGCCCTACAGAAAATTGGAATAGATGGCCTGTACCTCAATCTGATAAAAGCAATCTATGACAAACCAACAGCCAACATAATTCTAAATGGAGAAAAACTGAAATCTTTTACTCTCAAATCAGGTACACGACAAAGATGTCCTCTGTCAGCACTCCTGTTCAATATAGTTCTGGAATCAACAGCTAGAATCATTAAACAAGAGAGACGAATAAAAGTAATGAGTAGGTAAAGAAGAAGTTAAACTATCACTGTGCACAGGCAACATGATTCTCAACTTGGAAGACCCAAAAAATTCTACCAGGAAGCTGCTGGAATTAATAAACAAATTAACTAGCATAGGATATAAAGTCAACAGTCAAAAATCACCAACATTACTCCTCACAGATAACAAACTCACTGAGACAGAATTTAGAGAAACAATGCCCCTCACAATAGCATCCAAAAATATCAAATACAAAGGAAGTAAAAGATGTATACAATGAAAATTACAATACTCTGAAAAAAAGATTAAAAAGGATTTCATAAAATGGAAATATATTCTTTGCTCCTGGCTATGAAGAATACAGATTTAATGCAATACTTATCAAAATACCATCAATGTACCTTATAGATCTAGAGAAAACATTACTAAAATTTATTTGGAACCAGAAAAGTTCTACAATAAGAAAAGCAATCCTGGGCAACAAAAGCAAGGCAGGAGTCATTACAATCCCTGCCCTGAGATTATACTACAAAGTTACTGTGATAAAATCAGCAGGTACTAGCAAAAACAAAAACAAACAAACAATAAAAAAAAACATACCTGAGGATCCCTGGAACAGAGTAGAACATATAGATACAACTAGAAACACACTTAGCCACCATATCTTTGACAAAGGGGCCAAACATGCCCACTGCAAGAAAGACAGACTCTTTAACAAATGGTGCTGGAGGGCCGGCTAGATAGCTCAGCGATTTAAAGAGCCCGCTTAGGCAGACACAGGCACAGGGTACTGGGGTGTGCCAAGCTAGCCTTGCCCTGGGCATACGCTGAGAGATTTAAACTGGGCATGTTGGTACATACCTGTAATCCCAGCACTTGGGAAGCTGAAAATAAGAGGATTGCTATGAGTCTGATCTGTGTAGTGAGACCCTATAGACCCTATAATTAATACATTATAAAAAAAATGGTTACCATAAAGAAATCAACTAATAATAAATGGCAGAGAGGCTTTGGGGAAAAAAAGAATCCTTCTCCACTACTGATGGGATTGTAGACTGGTACAAGCACTATGGAAATCAGTTTGGAGACTCCTCAAAAAATTAAGACTAGAAGTCCTATTCAACCCAGCTATTCCCCTTCTGGGTATTTTCCCCAAAAAACAAAAAACATCATAAAATAGTGATATATGTGCACCCATGTTTATAGTAGTAAAATTTGTCACAGCCAAATGCCCATCACCTAAACAGTGGATGGAAAAAATGTATTTTTATACAATGGAGTATTGCTCAGCTAAAATGAAAGACAAACCTGAGGCCTTTATAGGTAAGTGGATGCAACTAGAGGCTACACTCATAAATGAAATAAATCAGACCCATGTATGTAAATATTGTATTGTTTCTCTAATGTAAGAACCTGAAAGAATAAATAAAACCTCAAAGGTATAATAGGTATAGTAAAACAGAAAGATAAGGATTAAACATTGAAGGTGAAGGAGAAAAGAACAAAAAAAGGGGGGGGGAATCATTCAAGTGTACATAGAGGATGGCTCAGATTATTGTACTCATGATTTCCATCAGTTTTTTTTTTTTTTTTTCTCTGTATTTAGGACAGGGTCTACAGGATTTACAAGGTATACAGGGTCTCACTATGTAGACTTGGCTCATAATGATTCCCCTGCTTTCAGCCTCCCAAGTGCTGAGATTACAGGCACGTGACACCACGCCCAGTCTCAACCCTGTCTTAGTGCTTCCCAGGAGCAGGGCTGGCACTGCATGCTGAGGATCGAAACTTGGCCACTGTGCTCCTCCTAAACAGGTGCTTTAGTCTCCTGAGCTATCAGGCCAGTCCTTCCATCAGTTTTTCTGGAAATAACAGTTAATGTTTAGAATTTTCACTTAGACTAACTCTGTATGCTGATACCTGCAATCTAAGCAACTACATCAAGGACAGCAGTGTGTAACACAAAAACCATGGCTGAATACCTCTCATCTTGGCTTTCTAATGTGTACTGCTTCTAATGTTTTATCAATTATTACTATCCTCTCTTTAAAATAAATATTTAAAAAAGAAAAATATAAGGTTTATTGAAAGCAAGCATTAATATTCAATTATTTGTCCAATCCTGCATAACTATGTCTCTTAATCTGAGCAACAGATTTGACAATGAAAACAGGCAATATTAATTTGCTATTTTTGTGTTGGAAATCTGTTAACATATGTATTGTTGAATGTTATCCTGTTTCTATCTTTGTATCTATTTGTTTTTGCCTTTGTCTTTTACTTTTAAAAATAAAATTAAAAAAGTAAAAATAACAAAAAAAGAAAACATAGGCTGTAGCCAACATTTCAACTTGGCTTTCCTCAGAAGGTCACAGCTTTCAAAGAAAAGGCAACAGGAGAGACCATGAACAGCTAGTGCTGAATAACAAGACTGGGTTTTCTAGACAGTCTTCTGACCAAAGGTAAACTGCTGTATTTCTTGCAAATTCCAGAGAGAACACAAGTGTCAGAAGAATCATGAATTCTTCAAAGTACAAACGGGGGTAAGTGGGGAGAAAGCAACACTCATTAATTATAATGTCTTATTTTCTGTATCCCCAGTGCTCTAGAATTTGAGATCTTGAAGGCTCAGGAAACAGTCCTTCCCTGGCTAATTCCTAAAGGTAATTAACAACTCACAGGTCAGCAGTCTTTTAATATGCAAATCAACTAACTCAAAATTCACTTCCTCCACCACTCTCTTCCTCCTAGACTTCAGCCCGTGTTGCTATTCCTTTGTTTTAATCACCAAAGAGCCAAAGATTAGACTTCAGGGCACCACCCTATCATCTAGACCCCATGACTTGTTCCAACTATCCTATCAGACTGTATAGACAGCTCACCTTACTTTGCCTCCTTCTTACAGAACAAACTGCAATAAAGGCACCCACTGACAGCTTCCCTTCTCTCTCCACATCTGCTCATCTTGCTTTCCCAGGTGGATCTGCATGGTATGCAGAAACATCTCCTGCATCTAGCAGCTGTGACTATAATGAAACTTCTTCCTTCACAGCAATGATTTTTGCATCTGTATGTCTCTTACACTTGCTCAAAACAAATCCCCAGTGCACTGGTATTATAAGAAAAGGTAGCAGATATGACTCAACTGTAACAACAGGATGGGACATCTCAGGAAGTAGTCAAGGGAAAATAAATGAGATGAGTCTGGGAACAATTTGCAGGGTCTCGGTGCCAATCTAAAATCTAGGCAGTGCCGGGCGTGGTGGCGCATGCCTGTAATCCCAGCACTTGGGAGGCTGAGGCAGGAGGATTGTTGTGAGTTCGAGACCAGCCTGAGCTACAAAGTGAGCTTAAGGCCAGCCTCAAATGCATAGTGAAACCCTGTCTCCAAAAAAAAAGAAAAAGACAAAAAAAAGTAAAATCTAGGCAGAAAGCAATCCCGTATTAAAAATGATGGATTAATGAGACTGTCTTTTCGCTCTGATCAGACCTACTGCGCTCACATTCACTATGAGGAAGCCAAATCTTTCTCAAGGTTTAAGGAACATTTATCAGTCTACTAGGACTGCACAACCTGGCTGTGTTACATTACAGAAATGTATTGCCTGACAGCTCTGGAGACAAAAATTCTAAAATGAAAGTGTGAGAAGGGGCTGGATCCTCTGAGGGTTGTGAGGAGAAACTGTTCAAGTCCTCTCACTAGCTTCTAGTAGCTTCAGATACCGCTTGGTTTGTAACCTGCACTCTTCCAACTTACTCTTGTCCTCTTCCATCAGGGTGTATCTCTGTCCAAACATGCCTTGCTATAAGGACACACACTGATTTGGGGTTAGGACTTAACCTACTGATTTTATCTTTACTTGATCATCTGCAACGATCCCGCTTCCAAGTAAAATTACACTCACAGCTACTGGTGTTAGGATTTCAACAGCTTTTGGACAGGCACAATTCAACTCACAGCTATTCCCTACCCTGCTGGTGTTTTATCTTTTCGTTGTTGCTGTTGTTATTGTTCTTTGTCTTTAATCAAGTCCACTTATACCTCTTGTAAAACTCCAATGCCAAAGGAAAGGTTCTGTACTTAAACTACAAGAAAAGAGCCAACATTGACTGTTTTAATCCATCCTAATGCTAGACATACAAAGGTATCAATGTATACTGCAGGATCCCAGCCAAGGGTGTCACAACTCTAGCTGGCAGTGGCCAAGCTTCTCCCAGTCTTTCCTACTGGGCACCTAAGCAGATGGTGAGTGGGCATTCTGAAGAGGAATTTTAGAATGCCACAACTAGCAGAGGGCAGGTCAGGTAAAGGGAGAGAACAGGACATGGCTGCTGTACACAAGGCTTCTGGATTTGACTAACCTGGGTGTTTCTGGAATAGCTGACTTGGCCAACAGTTTCCATTCATAGCACCTCTGTGCCCACACACTGTGGGCTAATACATAGCTAAAGGCTTACTACAACTTGGCATAAGACTTACTCCTGTATTTCCTTCCCAGCTCAAGTAAAATTCTGGCATCAGAAAATATACCTAAAGGAGAATCCACTGGGTCCCTCATAGAAGGATTGAGTGATAAAAGGACAGACACCATCAGTTGTAGCCAAACCACTGACAGTGTCCAGGTGCATCTTGAATAGTGAATCTAGTTCCTAAAAACATATCTTGTCTCAGATCAGACATAATCTGTAGCAATTATCTGGTGATATCTGCTGAATAATTCTAAGAGTAGCCTCTGAAACAGAGCAGGATATAAACAAATAACTCAAACAAACAAAAAAATTCAGTCCGCTAGCAGATGGGGTATCCTGTTACAGGAAACATGGTCTCCAGTCATTTCCTGGAAAAGTCAGCTAGCTTCAAGCTATTATAGAATGTCCTCATCAGGACAGGTACACTGGAAGGTCATCTTTCTCCATGAGAATGTAAATCCATTCTAATAGAGAAACACTTCAAGAGAATATATTCAATGGTAGGTATGTTGTTACTGAAACAGACAGTACTTTGGGGAGAACCTACTGTATTCTACTTGGCCCACAGCCAATGTGCCACTGTGTAGTGCCCAGTACTCATGCACCTGTGGGTCATGCACACCCAGTCTGGCTGAGATACAGATGACCTTGAGTCCTGGCTGGAAGGAACAGTATGAACTGGGATAGTCACTATGAGGCATGCATCTGGCATTTTGACAAAAAATATTACTTTTGTCAAATATTACTTTGACAAAAATATTACTTTCTAATCTAAATACAATCACTTCTCAGTATACCTAGGGATTGGTTATAGGTCCCCTTAGAGATACCAAAACCTAATGATGCTTACACCCCTAATATTCAATGGTAAAATATCTGCGTATCATCTATGCAAATTTTCCATATTAAATCACCTGTAAATGACTTTTCTGTAATGCAAATGTGATGTAAGTGGCTATTATACTGAACTATGTAGGGAATGGTGACAAGAAAAAGCTCTGTACATGTGCAGCACAGATGTATTTTTTAAAAAAATGTTTATGAAAGGTTTGTTGAGGCATAGATGTGGAACCCATAGATACAGGGGCCTGACTATATTAAAATTACTATCAATCTGACCTAAATTGTAGGATCACTAAATCTTCTTTAGTCATTGGTTAATGAATTTAAAGGATCTTTATAGGATCTAACCAATACAGAACCCAGAAAAGGATAAACTTTCATTTTTTGATGGGGTTCAACTCACTTTTAAGTTCCCAAGCCCCATATGAATTAACTTTTGGTATTTCACATCAAGTCATTCCTTGCCTCCTCAAAATACAATTCAACATTCTATCCTTTGGTGTCCTAAAACCATCTTCTAGTAATATAATCTCAGCCTCTTGTGCCTGAACAGGAAGAAGGTAGTCAGAATGGATGAACATGCTTATGTGAACATGATTGCAAGGGAAGGGGCAGGAAGTGGACTGCAAGGGACCTGGACACAAGAGCTGCACCCAGATGAATGGCGTATGGCACTGAGGCTCAAACTGAGCCAAGACTATACACCTTTTTTTAAAAAGAAAAATAAGGCAAGAGGTAGAGGAAGGAGACTTCGCTTGAAAAATAAATATTCACTGCTCTAACGACAGATCATTTTTAGAATACAAGTTGCACAAAGGAAATGTCAAAATCTGAGGAAGATATAGGGATATACAGAAAGCTCACAAGAACACACTAGCCCAGTAGGGTCTTTTTTGGGCTAAAAACCACCAAACCAAACTTTCATTAAGCCCTCACTAATCACAAGAGTGTTAAAGCTAAATATTCATTTAACTTGCACAACCACTCCTGAGATTGGGACTGTTATAATATCATTTTATTGAAAGGGGAATTGAGATTTTAGCAAGCTGGCGTTAACTTGTCCAAGGTCACACAGCTTGGAGAAGCAGACGAGAAACCCATCTGGCCTTAGAGGCAACTTTAACTTTTAAATGATAATAGCTTGGCAAAAGTTTGGAAATGCTGGCAGTCCCCACAGTACCTTCCAAATAAAACTTCTATTGTGGAAAATAGAAAGGACAGGTAAGCAAAAATAACCTTCACCTACTTCATAATTGCCTGGGGCCAACTTTCAATATGTTTCTATATATAACTTTACTCCTTTAAAAAAATACATTGTCCTCAAGCAAACTGCAGGGAAGCAGAAAGGAAGGTTATTTATCTGAGGCCAAATGAACTGAGTTTTATGTCCTTCAGATCTCCAGATGGAGCCACCCATTGTCAGTGTGGCAACTTCCATTCCTCAGCCAGAGCTCATTGGACAGAGGGGGACATACGATTCACCATATTCTCTTAAGATTTTAAACTAGTGGGGAAAACTCAGTGGGGCATCTGTAAGGACCAGTGGCTTCAGCAGGTTCTCTGCAGACAAATAGACAGGAAAAGGGGTGGTGAGAGTTGGAGGACACAGGGCACATAGCCCCTCAGCTTTGGAGCAGCCCCAGCTCCCAGCAGTGGCTTGAATCTGCTGCAACACAATCTGGTTGCTGTTTGGTTTGTGCGTGCCTACTACACAGCCCTCATAAGGAGTCCACCTCTTCTTAATGTGGCTTGAGGGGTTTTGTTTTTCTTCATGCTTCATCCTCTTTTGTTTTGTTTGCTGCAATCCAGGGCATTGCTGGAACTCTGGGGCTTTATATGTGCATCCCCTGACCCAGGAATTTCTGTTACTTATGTTTCTATGTTATGATAACGGCTTTCATTAGAGTAACTCCAGATACTTCGTCACATGGTATTTTTCCAATCTTCAATATCAATGGATCACTTACTTGGGGGCACTGTAGACCCCCTAATTCCAGATGAGCCATTTATTTATTTATTTGTTTGTTTGTTTATTTGGTATAGGGCCTCGCTACGCAGCTCCGACTCGTAGTGGACATAACTTGATAATTGCATTGAGCAGCATATTTTCTTTAATCTCTTTCAGTTCTCCAGGGTTTATACAAGGTAGAATATATTTCAACTCTCAAAAAAAGTGAATTTCAGTAAGAGTTAAATTCTGAATGAGTGCCACATCCACTCAGCAAATTGCCCCTCATGGATGATGTCTCTTCTTGCCGATGCCTCATCTCTCTTCTGGGTTCTCATCTGTGCTCTGGAGGGTTGACATCACTGAAAACAGTATCTCTGGGCACAAGCAGGCTGTATCCATTTATATAACTGGTAGAAATAAAGAACTGGACAGCTCCGACAGACTGTCTGGCATTAGAGCATCCATTACTATAGTAATTTAAAACACAGAACACAGTTGCTCTTTCAGCAAGCCTGAGACCAGGGAAGATGAGGGTGTGATCACTGGCCAATGTCAGCTGTCACGAATGAGGGCTCAATGAAAGAACAGTATGGAGGTCCAGAGTTAGCATGAAATACCTGCAGGGGGCGCAATAAGCATTTTGAAATCCACCTCCTAGCAAGCAGTCTTCTCTAAGGAAAATGAATCTATCAGGAAGCAGCCCCATGAAGTGAGATGGTGGTGGTCTTAAAAGCCACTATGTTTATGTGGCCATTAGTGGACAAGAGTGAAATGTTCACTTTTTATGTTATATTGCTTAATCAGATTTCCATTCTAACACCGCTCCTCCACCTCCAAACTCCCAGCTTCCACGTCCCACACCCGACTCTTCTGGTAGTACCCAGCCCCTGCCACCCCTCCTGAGCTTTGCTCACAGGCTTGGACACCATCAGCTGCACTGTGACTGACTGCATGCAATAGTGTGGGACGATAAAGCAAGGTGATGCTTGTGGTACAACATGAAACTGTACTTCGTAGCCGAATGCTAGGCTCCCATGGTATGGCTTCTTAGCGGTAGTTTTGCAAAACGCATTATTCTGGAGTGTCATGCAGACAGAGTATGAGAAGCTGGAAAGCCTGTAGACAGAGTCTCCCTTTGGACAAGAGTAGGACCTATAGTTCTTTTTGAAAAAAAATCTTATTTATTAATTTGATTCAGGGTCTTGCCACACAGCTCAGACTTGTAGTGATCCTGTTGTCTCAGACTCCCCAGCACTGGCACTATTGGTGTACACCACCACATCGTGTTTTTGTGGAAGGCATAGTGTACCCGGGGTTCTGGAGCTAGAATGGTATGTGGTACCAGAGATCAAACCCAAGACCTTGCGCTTGCCAGGCAGGCACTTAGACCACTGAGCTATCTCTCCAGCTCAGGACATACAGTTCTGAGACAGTCACCAAGCATCCCTCTGACCAAGTTTGCCACAGTGGATCCTAGGACTCTATCCCTCACAGCCATGTGTCACCTCACCTCCCACTCCCACGTGTGATATGCTTTAGGGAAAAAGAACACAACAGAGCAGACCACTGTGAATGCACAGTGGCTCTATACCGGGGTCTGTGCTTCTAAGCAGCTGAAGATGCTCCTCCTCGTCCTTGCATTTTGTGCCCGCAAAAACTGCTTGAAAACTCCCTCTGTCCTTCATCCTTCTGTGCCAGTTCCATCTACACTGCACCCATCTGATAAGGAGTCCCATATGCCTCTAACACTACCACCAAGACTCACAGCCACTGTTTCTAAATCCTGCCTCCCTCCTCCCTGTCCCTACTTACTGTGGGTGACAAGGCAGCCTGCCTGGGGCAAGGCAGGAGGTCATAAAAGAAGTGAGTAGTCAGGTGAGCAGGGGTGAGATGAGCTGGGACCAAGACACACACACACACACACACACACACACACACAGAGACAACTGGAACAAGAAAATGTGGGCTTCTGTGGTTAGAGCCAGGCAGAACTGGAGGTAGAGTCGACCAGAAAGAAGGAGAAGGAAAGGCAGCCTGCAGTGTGTCAGGTAGCAGAGTCGAGAATCACAAGATTGGCAGAAGGTGAATGTGGCAAAACAGGTGTGCAAGAGAAGAAGGTTTGCTACCAAGCAGCAGAGGCCACCTTAATGAGGCAGGAAACCACAGAGTGCATATGCTGTCTCAGGAGATCTCAGGCACAGTGGGACTGGGTAATCAAGAACAACTGGCCAACATGAAAGAAGAAGAGTCTGGGGTGAGAGCAACTCCTGCCCAGACACCAGGCTCCTGCCTGTGGGGTCCCCCTCCCTTGTTCCACCCATCGTGCCTCCCACTGTTAATTCTGTCATCTTCACTGCTAAACTTCACTGGTGATTGTTTTACCTACACTACCTCAATGTTCATTCATTCGATTTTTCACTTCTTGTACCTAAAGTAACAGTCTCTGTTTTATCTACCCTACCCCATAGGAGTCATGGGCAGGGCCAGATGGTGGGCATTTTTTGCATATTGTGGGTCACTAAGTGCTGAGTTCACTGCTAAGACATCAGTGATGCCTCAAATGCTTCCTGGATGACACAATATTCCTCACACCTAGAATATCTTTCTCTACATACTACACACGCATTTCCCTTTCAAAAAAATCAACTTGATCATGCAATCTATAGTCATCTCTCCCTTAAGAAATCAATTTAAAAATACAACACTAGAACAAAACAGCCTAGAAAACAGACATACTATTATAAATACATAATGTGTGTACATATTTATTTCTAGGGTTATAAAAATAAAATATAAAAATAATAAGGGGGGGCCAGGGAGATAGCCCTGGAATAAGTGCTTGTCTGGCAAGCTTAAGGTCCTGAGTTTGATCCCTAGTACCACCAAAAAAAAAAAAAAAGGTAATTAACAAAAGCTAATATACATTTTTCAAAATAACACAAAGTAGACAAACCCCTGGGAACATTAATCAAGAAAAACCAAGCAAAGGCACAATAAATATTATGAAGGAAAACAACAGGGTGTGGTTCTTCTGGAGTGTTCATTTTTCAAAAGTGATGGTTTCTTGATGAAATAAATTTAGTCATAAGAGTTTCTATCCCATGCAATGCCACCTCTCCCTAAGACAAAGCAAAACAACTGAGGAGGTATAGATGGTGCTGCAGATAAGCTGTACAACAGATCGGGAAGAGGTTATTCCACTCTACCAGAGTACAGTTGCACACCGATTCCAAGCACTGGCCCCTTATACAATTTCATCACTGCTAGAACATGAGAGCGTGCACTAACAGAAATCTAGATGGCGAAGCCTACAACAGAACTAGGCGATATGGAATCTCTATATAGGAGTAGAGTCTATTAGTCTCTAGAGTCAGGCTGAACAAAACACAGAAGATTTAATCAAGCAGAAGAGAAAATGATGAGATAAAGAGATGCAGTAAACATGAAATGTGCAGGGCTGCTGCCCATGTAACACAATATACTGTTTTACACTAAACACTTTTTGTATGTAAGAGTACGCTAAAACAAAGAAAAAATGTAGTGAATAGTTTTTATTATTGTCAAGTATTACATCCCAGAGATAACTGTAACACTACATGCTTTTATAAGTGGCATCACGCAGCTTTGCCTACACTAGTGTCGCCACAAACACACAAGTAATGTGTTGAGCTATGACATCATGATGGCTGCACCACTGCCCACTAGGAACTTTTCAGCTCCATGAGAATCTCATGGGACCACCGTAACACATACGTTCTGCCATTCACCACACTGTCTATGCAGCCCATGATGAGTTTACAATTACTTTACTTATGTGCATGAAATTGTCCTAAAGCCCTAGAACACAGCAGTGAACACAAATCCCTGTCTTGGTCAAGCTTTTAGACTATTAGTCTTGAACTGGGCTTTGAAAGTTGGTGTAACTAAGGGTGGGAAGGGAGAGTGAGACTCTAGACTATCTAGAGCTGTGGGTTCTCTCTGCTGTCCTACCCAAGAGGATGTGGAAGCTGAAGAGACAAGTTCCTCAAAAGCAGTACAAGGAAGCCCCACCTTCCTCTTGACTGCTTTACATAATCCCTTGAGTGCAAGGATCCAACCTGACCTCTGCACACAAGAAGGCAAAGGACCATGTATGACTACACAAAACTGAGTTAAGGCAATGGTAATTTCTGAAAAATGGTGCTCTGCTCCTTGTCTTTTTATCTACTGTAAACTGAGGGCCCATTAATCTCTAAATAAAGACAATGAAATCAATTGTCTATGCACTAGGAAAGGCCATATTAGCTCTTTATCCATCAGCTGTGCTGGATCTTAGGCAATTCTCTTCATCTGTCTACAGTTTTTTCATCAATGTCCATAACAAGAACAAGGGCCGGCCAAATAACTCAGCGGATTAAAGAGTCTGCAAGCAGGCACAGGGGCCAGGGTTCAATCCCCAGGCCTGCAGTGCTGGCCCTGCCCCCAGGACATGCTAAAATGGAAATTGAGACTGGGCATGGAGGCATGCCTGTAACCCCAGCTCTTGGGAGGCTGTATAAACAGGTGTATCACTAAGAGTCCGATCTAGTAGCAAGAACCTGAACATCCTGTAGACCCTTCCCTAAAATAAAAAATAAAAAATAAAAAAGAAGCAGCAGCAGCAGCTAGATGGAAGGTGTTTTTTGAGTTTTCTTGGCTCTAGAATTTCATCATTTAATATTTATACTTTAGCCATCCTTGTGCAAGTCTGTATATGAGAGTGATGTTCAACTGTAGCAATGCTTACCAACTTCACATTTAGCAGGCAAATGTGAATCTGGTGGCTTCCAATTGAAGCATAAGGAAAATGTGAATGCTCTTTTAGGGCCCCTTGTTTCAGTCTTGGGTAAAACAAACATTTAAATGGCAGACAAACTGAATCATCACAGAATCACTTACTCAATTTCTTCCTGGACAGTCATGTCCCTGTTCAGTCAACAATATCAAATGTTGCTGGAAAAATGGCAAAGTTATAAAGAAGAAAATTTTACCTATCTTTTATCATCTGTGCCATATTTGTGGATCCAAAAAGAATCAATATTTTAGGAAGTCAAGAATTTATGAATACTGTTAAATCTATTATCAGAACCTGTTAAAGATGGGGTCTGTGGACTTCTTACTGCTTAGCAAAAAAAAAAAAGAGCAGGACGCAATTGGGGTCAGGCAGAACCTAAGGTGAAAACACTAAACCCAAACATAAAAAAGACTAAAAAGAGAAGAAAAGACCAGTTACTTGGCTGACGTCAAAAGCAAAGAGATTGTGTTCCAGACAGCAGTTATGACTCAAACCAGAATTGTTGATTCAGGTCAACAAATCTGGCCAAGGTTACAAACAAAAGTAAGCAGTATCAAGCCTTGAAATATCAGGCACAGACTCTCAGACTAGTACTGAACCAAGCCAGCAGAGTGGACAATGAACCACCACAGAGGCACAGCAGAGGCGGGTTACATGTTAGTTTAAGCCAGCTGCTTCGGAACAGAGGCATACAAGTGCCTTGCATATTGTATGCTATCACAATGTACAGTGAATATTTAGCTTTTTAAAAAGATATTACAGTAAAGGACAAAAGAAACACCAGAAGGGACCAAATCTAATACAAAATATTATATTTTGAATGTTTTCTATACTCAAAATGTAAATTCTTACGGGTTAGAATCTAAATGCCAAAATCTAGCTAATATCTACCTCGACAAGCATGTAGCTGTGTTCCTTCTAAGAATGTATGGTAATGTCCCACAAGAGAAGGTTCCCACTTCCAAGGAGCTTAGAGTCTAGTAGATGATAAAACAAACTGGGGATTCCAGATATTTAAGCATCCTGACAAAGATGTGTTCTACACAAACACTAATAGAAAGCTGGTAACCAATTTCCAGAAGCATCTTTTCACTTAAAATTTTTAAATATTTATTTGGTACAGGGTTTTGCTATGCAGCTTGGACTCATACTAATCCTCCTGTCTCATCCTCCTCAGCACTAGAATTACAAATATGTCCCACCATGCTCAGTTTTGGTGGCCAGCACAGTGTGCCTGGGTTTTGGGGCCAGCACAGCATGCAGTACCAGAATCAAACCTGGGTCCTTGTGCTTGCCAGGCAGGCGCTTAGACCAATGAGCTATCTCCTCAGCCCATCTATTAATTAAAAATAAATCAGTTTTAGCACAAATTACAGGAGAAATATATTTTAGTAGGGATATTTGAAAGCTACTCAGGTTTCATATGCAATCAACAAATTTAATAAAAAGTGAGAAAGGAGTGGGTTGACACTGACAATAAGGCTAAACCAGCAGATGGTAAACCAGGCAAAAATTAATAAGTCAACTCAGTCTGGGAGTCTACACCAAAAAAGGCAGTAAATGAGCTCCCAGGAAAAAAAAAAAGACAACCTCAAAACTATCGTTTCTACTTTTTGATTCAAAGTCATCATTAATATTTCATTTAACAGAAAGCACACTACACTACACTTCATCAAAGAATGCGAACACATTTTCCATTTTGTTGCTCTTGAGAGGAGCAACCAAGCAAAAGACTATTTGCCTTTATTCAAGATCACACTCTAAGTGACATTTGTCTGGGTGTTTGATCACCTCGATGCTATTCATAGCAATACAATATACTTTGCTTTAGTGTGACATGTGTTTTCATTAAAAAAAAAAAAAAAAAAAAAAAAAAAAAACCTACACATTGTGGAAAACTTCACAGTGCAAATGGCCAAGAAGGCTCAACAGGAAAGACCAGTTGAGGGCTGTGGTAGGGCTCTAGTGCATCTTCACTACAGCATTAGCATAGCCATGGCAATTCTAAGGTAGATGTTACTAGCTCAACTTCAGAACAGTGTTAACCAAAATTATTTTTCAAAAAAGACAAAAAAAAAAAAAAAAGGCTTTATGAAAAGTGTGAGGACCAACACTAAGTAAAAGCAAAACACACAAAGATCAAGGAGAACCACCCTCCCCACCCCTCCCACCCACAGCTGTTTTGAGTTTCTTTTGCACCCAACTCCAGTGATTTAATAAAACCAAACATTAACATACTGGGAAGCTGCATTCAAAGTAATTCAACATCCACTCTACCCACATCCTTTCTCCACTTACTGGCCATTGATGATCTAATAAATTAGTTCTGTAAAACATACTTTGTACTGACCTGCTATCCTTAATTATTATTTTAAAGACCTTTATCAAATGAAGTAAATCAATTTGTGCTATGCTATGTTGAGCTCCAATAAGTAAAAAAATATATATATAGTTCAGAATGGGTCAAAGCACAATAAGGCAGCATATCCCTTTAGCAACATGGGTAGCACTGTATTACTTGGGGCACTGACCCTAAACAACCTAAAGAAAATGCCACAATAGAGAATTCTCAGCTCTACTACAATACTGCCAACTTCTTCTGCATAAGAGAACATCATTTAAAACTGCCTTGTAGTATGAGTCAACATTATGACTAATGCATACACAAAGTGAAATACAATTACCTAGATAAAGAAACCAAATGAACCATGAAGTTTTCCAGCTGAAGAAACTGTAAAGAAATCATGGTCTTATCTTTTCATCAATTCTGCCTCTTTTACTCATGTATTTGTCTCCATGAAAGGCATCATGAGAGATGCCCACAACATCTGAAGATGTCTCAGGTTTTCAATTAGAGAAATTAGATATGTAGAAACACTGCAAAAATAATTGTCATCACTGCATCATTCACAGATGACTGTAACAGGAAGAAAGCTCAATGGCATAAGCACCTGCCTGGCAAGTGCGAGGGTCTATGTTCAATCTCTGGGACCAAAAAAAAAAACAAACAAAAAACAAAAATCACAGTGTCTGTGTTCCCAAGTATTATGCTTTCAGTATAAAATGATCTTGCACAGTACCCTGGTCAAATACAATCATGTATCTGTGTCATGAAATACTATGTAGTATTAAAGCAAAGTAGAGGGCTGAGGAAATAGCTCAGCGGCTTAAGTGCCTGCCTGCCAAGTGCAAGGACCTGGGTTCAATCCCCAGCATCACACGCCATGCCAGCCCCAGGCACACAATAGCAGCCATGGAAACTAGGCATGGTGGTGCAGGCCTGTAATTCCAGTGCTGGGGAAGCGGAGACTATGAGTCAAAGCTGCATAGCAAGACCCTGTAGCAATTAAATAAATAAATACATACATACATACATACATAAATAAGAAAGATTTTTTTTAAAATTTTAAAAAGCACAGCAGATCTAGATCTATGCAGGCTAATATACAAGGAGTGATTACAACATATGAGGAATGTCTGAATTTTAAAAATTATTAACTAAAAGCCACATTGTCATTAATCTCCCTGAAAATACACTATTTGAACATATCCCATAATCTTGCCACTTTCTGAAACAGTTGTGGAAATCTTCTGTGAATGTCTTTATAAGGTTGATAAAAAACAATGAGTGCTGCTGCCCTGCCTCACCCAATGGAAAGGCAGGCTCACAGAAGCAGCAGTGTCCACACGGCCTCAGTCAGTGGACCTGGCACTGTGGGGCTGCTGGATCTCTCCCAGGGCCAAAATGACCACAAAACACAAACAGCTGGAAGCAATGCACAACATGGAAGCAGCCACAGCAGCATAACTAAAGACACTTATGAAGGAGGACTTCCCTACTTCAGGAAGTGGCAAGAACAATGGAAAAAGTGTGTTAGAAGTGAGGGGGAGGATTTGTGAGGCACTAATGTACTGTGTCTTTTAGTGTAAAAGTATTTGTAATATTAAGATTCTCCACATTTTTCTGACAACACCTTGAATGAAATTACAGATGAAGTGTAAGTATGTACAGCATGTGTTATTTTTCAAAAATGGGAAAGTGCACACACGTGCACACACACACACACACACACACACACACAGATGTGTACACAGCTAAATATCCACATGCTAAAGTGGCTGTCCTTGGATGAGAAGCCAGAGAGATCCAAAGTTGGAAAAATGCACACTCTTTTATCTGCACTACTCTTTCGAAATATTATTTCCTAGTTCTATATGATGAAAAATTATTGACATACTTCTCTACTAGATCTTAATTACCGTCTAAGTGGATCAAATGCTGCATTCTGTGAGTTAAGCCTACAAATGTGCTTTCATTCATCCATTCATTTGCCAGCTGAACATTCTCCTGACACACAACCCTCCTCCCTAGATCAAGATTCTGATGAGAGGTGGGAAATAGTTTAAAAGCAAAGGCAAAATTTTTACTAGTCTGTTGTTTGATATGTTTTCTTAAATAGATTTCTTTAATTGAGGAAATCTAACTCATTTATTTCATATTCCAAACCTCACTTGCTTCTTGGCCTTTTGGCTAAGATCAAGTGTATTCCAAACCTCAGTTCTCAGAAAATATAAAAGGAAAGCTTAATATCCTGCACAAGGGAAATATTCCACAACATTTGCTGGACTGAAGAGACAGCATATGGCCATGCAATTACTAAGTTATATTGCATGTGTGTGTTGGGGAGAAAGCCTAAACACTTTGTAATGGTAGCTGTTAATATAAATATATTATGAATAAAAATGTCTGAAATGGTGAGTGATTAACTCCAATCTACTGTGCATTGATAAATAGCTGTGATTTAATGGTTAGTTGCAGCAAGAATCAATTTAGGTAATAGTTACATACTAAAAGCCTGCTATTTGCCAAGATTTAGAGGTCAGAAGATAAAGTAATAAACAAGACAAAGTCTTTATCCTTGTGGGCTTAAGTTCTGGTAAGGAAAAAGACAATTAAAAAGTAAATAAATATTCCTCTGTATTTATTTACTTTTTTCAGTGAGTGACAAAGGCCATGAAGAGCAGAACCATGGATAATAAGGTAGAGTAACCAGAGAAGTGCGACCAGCAGGGAGGCCTGACTCCCACTGCAGTCTTCTGCTGTCGCTCTGGGATTCAGAACCGAACAGAAACTCTCAATACTACGCTCAGAGCGGTCTCAGACTAGAATGAAGGGGCTGCCCCTGAGCCCAGGCCTTAGCCAGAGTGGCTATCAGTTTAGTTTTGTTTGATTCTTGCCAACACAAAAACATGTTACACTTTTGTGCAAAACGTACTTACACTTACAAAAGCCTCATAAAAGGCCAAGAAGCAATTGAGGTTTGGAATACGAAATGAGATAGATTTCCTGCTTCTAGTAATGTCACAGTATTGTATATCAGATTAAGCCACACACACACACACACACACACGTGCGTACGCACAAATGCATGAATGCCTGCCTGCACTGGATGAACATTCTGGGTTTAGCCAGTATCAGTACTGTGTGCTACCCATACTGGCTAGGCCAGTACTTCTCAAACATTGATCCCTGATCTGCAGCAACAGTGGCACCCAGTAGCTTACAGAGAATGTGCAATAAATTTGGGGAAAGCTATGAGAGGCTGTATTCACATCACAAGCATTAGAGGGTTTTCTCCTGAAGCTCAGTAACTCAGCCAGGATACCCACACAGTATTTTCTTACCTATCTGTGCCCTTTGAGGTCATATTTATGATATTAATCACTTCCGAGCTTCAGTGGACGCAGGGGTCAGAGGTTTGATCCTTGGCCTGCAGTGCCAGCCCCACCCCTGGGACATGCTGAGATGCAGCTGAGATGCAGCTGAGCCTGGGCACAGTGGCGCACACCTACAATCCCAGTTCTTGGGAAGATGAACACAGGCAGATCGCTACAAGTCCAACCTGTGTAGTGAGACCAAGTAGACCCTATAGACCCTTACTCAAATAGAAAACAAAAAAAAAGAGAGAGAATCACTTCCCCTTCTCTATGGCACCTTGAGCAACTGACACCTATGGACCTCTTTAGAGTGTCATTGATTTGGATCCGTAATCTACTGCCTCATGAAGTAGTACTTTGTATGAGTGTTTCCCTCACTATAAGAATATTTCTGAAATAATCAACTTATAAAGACAAAAGGGTTATTTCTGCCAGGTGTGGTGATTCATGTCTATAATCTCAGCATGTGGGAGGCTGAGGCAAGAAAAATCTCTGCAAGTTTAAGGGCAGCACAGGCTATATAGACCTTGTCTCCATAAAAGGGGGTAGGGGAGTATTTCTGCTCCATTTATAAAATTTCAGTCCAAGGCTAGCTGGTCTCATTGCTTTGGGCCTGCAGCAAAGGAGCACCTGATGACAGGAGCATGTGCGAGAGCAAAACCGCACACCTCACAGCAAGGAAGCAGAGCAGAGAGCAGAAGAGTCCTGGGGTCCCATAGCCCCCACAAGAGCACATCCTTAGTAACCTAAGGCTCTTTCATTAAGCTCTAGCTCTAAAAGTTTCCATAAATGCACAAGAACATCACCCTGAGGAAGAACCTTTTAACACATGGGCTTTGGGAGAGTTCTCCAAATCCTAGCAAAAGCACATCTCTTTCCTACCTTCATGACCAGGATGGTCCATCTAAACACCACTTTCAGTTGGTTTTCCCAGGTCAGCCACTGCTTGTTCCCACCCTCATGGAACAGAATGGCCCGAGATACAAGTTGCAGCCTAAGAAACAGGGATTGGGTGTAGATGAAGGACTGAAGACCTGAGGACAGTGGCCAATGAGTGAGAAACAAAAGTGACCTCTCTGGGCTTGGTTCACTCCGTTAATATATGGGGATCGAAAAGTTCTTTGCTGTGAACATAATTTTGCCTTCTTGTAAAATCTCAGATTAGGATAAAACAAGGACAGGGTATTGCCACTATGAAAGGCTAAAAGCAACAGCTTCAGGACCTCTGGCAGGAATAAAGTCTTATTGGCTTAGCACTTGTGAGACAGGACGTGGAATCTATTTAAACAGACACAAATGGAGTATTGGGGATACTTAAAAAGTGCTATTCACCATACTTTCTGAAAATCTAAATCACTCTAATTCAGAGTAAGAATGTTTTAATAAATACATAGCAAGTGAGAAAAGTTGAACTTTTTGAAAATATTTCAATACAAATAATGTTCTGAGGGGATATACTAAAAGCTGAAGTGGAGTATATCTGAAATATTTACAAATGAGCAAATAAACATTTGAGTTTGAATTGTCATTCCCTGTCCATACACACTTTCAGGTTAGTTTCTGAGTCCCACGGGTGGGGGGGAGGAACCCCAACATATTATTAACCCATAGGTACCAGTGATTGTGATTTTATTTCTGGGTTAATTTCCTCACTAAATTTGGAAATAAATGTGACCTGTATGAAAATGAGGTTATCATTTGGAAAAAGAGTGTAAAAGAAAGTAAAAAAGAACATCTTCATAATTGAAAATACTGAATCATTCATATTTTAACAACAATAACAAATATTTGAAGTATAGAATCACTGGTGAAATATCTATACTAAACCTGTACAAGATTCCATTAATCTGGCTTTAAGAATTCTATAAGGTGTTAACATAAGACAGACAGGGAATTACATGAAATTCCCAGCAACTTCAGACATATAATAATAAAAGATATCCGTGTCTGTATCAGTTTAAGTAGAAGAATACAATAATCTACCATGCTTTTTTTGTAAGGAATGAATGGCTCTTTTAGTATTCAGGTAAAAAATAATTTTAAACGAATTGCATGAATAAAACCCATAGGGAAACAAGGGGTTAAGATTGAACACAGGTCAAGGACCCCACATGCAAGTGCTAGGGCCCCCAAGTGGTGCATACTGCACAGAAACAAGATGAGTGCTCAGCTTTAAGATAAGGAGATTGTCATTTTTGTCAGGATAAATTCCTCAGAAGAGCAAAGATACTCTGAGAACGTAAGGAGGGGGATGGACAGACAGACAGACAGACAGACAGACAGACAGACAGACAGA